>AP028434.1:18580196-19014697 GCA_036509395.1 Antheraea yamamai | reverse complement strand
CACTGCTATTTTATATGTTGTGACTTTATGTCATTAAAACAATGTAAAATTATTCTTAAACATAATTCTTCACACATCACCCAAATACAAGTTAGTATTTCTTCATACATATCTAATACACTCATAATATAATTTATGTAAAAAAAAATTAACACATTATCATAAAAATTCTATTACCATATTTAACTTTGAATATATTCAACATCTTCACTTTACACAACTAATTGCACAATTCATTACTATACCGTCACTATCAATAAACATTAATTGTTTCTAAAACAAGATAAGGTATTGGTATATCTATTTTTCCAAGGTCATACATTCACTGGCCATTTTGTATGAAATAAGAAACCGATAAATTGTAGCTCCACTTTTCAGTAACGTAATACAATTTACCGTGTTATTAGTATTACGCTACATAATACATAAGTAGGTGTAATATTACTTACCTAATGCAACTTCGCAAGACTTTTTCAATTGACTGTGATAGGACCTTTTTATGTCCTTATCCGCCAATATTTTTTCCAAAGCTCTGACTATAAACATCTCTTTAGTTTTCAAGTTGGTTTGCATCGTTATTTTATAATCATATTACTCCATTCGTCCGTGTTGGAGTTAGCTGCGCGGTGGTAATAAGGGCATTTATGTTAATATTACTGAGGCACTGTTGTATTGTATTCGTAAGTTTATAAGTTATATATATATAATACATGTAACATCACAAAACTTTCAACGGACTAAAGATTTTCTTGAAATCATTTCTGCGAAACGGGTACTTCGTTTTACGATTCACACCTCATCACAAACATGTCAATTTTAAAGACTCGTTCAAAAGTAGAGAATTTAATTTTATTATTTATATTTCATTCAACGTAATAATTATATATTAACACTTCTTAATTTTATTTTTGCAATATCAAATATTAATATAAATAAATTTAAAAATTAGATATATTGCTTTTTTTATTACAATTAAAACGGAGCGTTCATAGCGGGCTCAGAAATAGGCATGAAATTATTGCTATTTAATATAATTAGAACGTCGCGTCGTGAATTTATAATTGTCACTGATACCTATTTCACAATATTAGTTAAATATCACGATCAGTTATATTTTAATTGTATCACGTAGTCACAATAGTGCTGTGCTGTTGTGGGGCATGTCATCAACAAATAATTAGTAAGAGAATATATTTGTAACAAGAACAAAGCTATTTACAGAGTTACAAAAACATTCCAGTAAATTAAATCCTAATAGTGCTTAACAGGTACAATTTTACACCAACAGATTCTGTTCTCTAGCTGATGGCAAGTTTTGCTGCAGTAGTATTGTTTCATTTTTTTTATTTTAAATATCTAAATCACTTAACCATCGACTCTTATTATGCTGTCGTGTTTAAAAGTTCGATGGATAAGTCCATACAAGTCACTAATATTTGAAGGTGGTAGAGCCACGCTGTAGCTATTACTAGTTTCAGCATGAATGGTTCGGCTCGCCCAGGGTGGTACCACTCTCTCACAGAACACCGACGTGAAGTGACAGTGCTTGCATTGTTGCGTTTCATTCGCTCTTGCGACTCCCCTTGTATTGCTAGTGTCTATGGACGGTGGTGATCACTTAACATCAGGCGACCCACATGTTCGTTTGCCTGCTTTTGACATAAAAAAAAAATATCTATCTTTTTAGAAAAATGGTTAATGGTCAATAAATTAAATAATAATAATAAGTTCAATAATAAACAAAGATCTTCGTTTAACAGTATGAAATAGAGGAATATATGTGAACGCAAATATAACTCAATAATTCCAATAATTACTTATACACACAAAGTAATTTACATTATTTATATTAGCACGTTATAAAAAGCGAATTAAAGCCTATTACTGTATAGCAATAAAAGATCTCCGTCTTTATTTCAGCTGCTAGCGTGTATTGCTGTAATGATTAGTTTTCGAACGCATATTTTTGTTATTAAACGATAGAATGAAGTCAGAACTTGTTTGAGTGATATTTTTTTTTTTTTTTTTTTTATCGTAACTCGGCAAAATGACTGTACTGTGCCTGATGGTAAGCACAGTACAATCCAAAAACAATGGCGACTACCGAGAGACATACTATCCATCGCCGGTCGCCGCTGTCATGCCGGCCTGCGTAAGTATCTCTTCATGTTGCGCTTGAAGGACCCCATGTCATAGGAAGGAGGAAACACACTGGCCGGGAGATTGTTCCACAGCTTCACGGTACGGCAAAGATAAGATGTTGCGAACTTTTTAGTTCGTGCCCAGATAGGATTTACCGTGTACTGTAACTGTGGCTCCGAAGACCAGCGCGTGTGGTGCGGTTATGAAAAGGAGAGGAAGGGATCAAGTTGAATAACTCTTCAGAACACTCGCCATGATACAGACGGTAGAACACGCTCAGTGAGGCAATGTCTCTGCGCAACTGAAGCGGCTCTATGAACTCTGTAATGTCTGCATCATTAACAATGGGGACAGCTCGTCTTTGCAACCTGTCCAGGGTATCCAAGAGGTACTTTGCCGAACCGTCCCAGAGGTGCGAGCAGTATTCTACGCAGGGCCGAACTTGTGCCTTATAAAGGAGATATAGCTGTTCAGGCGTGAAAAACCGTCACACCCTGTTCAGGATTCCGAGTCTCCGAGATGCTGTGGAGATCACGCTCTGTATATAATCCCTGGGATTGAGGTCGCTGCGAATATCTATGCCTAAGATATTGAGACTGTCTCGCATTGCGAGCGAGACATTCTGAAGAGCTGGAAGGGGGGTAAATGGGGATCTCTTGCAGGTAAACGCGCATACCTGTGTTTTGTTGGCATTAAACTCAACCAAATTACTTGCTCCCCATGTTGATATGCGAAGCAAAGATTGGTCGAGCTTAATGACTAGTTCCTGCCGTCTCTGCCGTCTTGCTGTAATAGGACTCATGGATGGTGCTATCGTCTGCATAGCAATGAATATGGCCTAAAGGCAACATATCATTGTTATGTATGATATGTAACAGAGGTATAATTTCTGTAAATTATAATGTAGCTGTAAGCTTATGTTATGTGAAATCATTTCATGCGATATTTAGACTTTTTAGTTATATATATAACTGTTATTATATATTATTTATGATATTCAGATCTATTTTAGAATATAACAGTGCCATATTAAGAATGTTTGTTAAATATATCACAATAAATAAGAATAAGTTTCTCTATTTTCACTCATTTCAACACTTACGAAAAATAATTGTGAAATTCCATGTAATATATCAAGAAACACATTTTCTTAGATTATACCATTCAACATTTCTAAAATTTATGGGTATTTTATAATTTAGTTTAGGAGGGTTACCAACAAGTATTGTTTCATAGTGTATTTTAAATCTAGTATATCTTTCATATTGTATTTTTAAGGCTCTATTTCAAACCTATGAGACTTTAATAAAGATAATATATTCATGGCTATTGGACAAGGAAAAAAAAATCAACACATTAAAAAAAATGTTCATTTTTATTATAACTACACTGCATTTTGGTTTTCTACTTAAGTACCTTTGCTTTAGTAGTAACAGTTCTTCAAAGTAAGTTTTTTGATTAGATTTTAAATCTCTTTTCATATTTTATTTCGAATCTGTTAAGATTGCACTACCGTCAATACAGCTGATTATGAATATTAAAACAGGCTTAAAAGACTTGTATTCAGTAGTCTTAATAAATAAATAAAAAGTAATATCATTATTCTGTGGTTAGGTTAGAACCACAGAGTACGTTAATTTATGGGTATTTACAACAAATTCTACAGTAATCTTAGGTTTCTACTATTTATAACAGAATATTTGCTGTTACGTATACAATTTGAACTTAAACATTATTGTATATTATCTCGAACGATTGCTTTATAATTATTATATAGGTATTTTTTAACAAAATTGCTTCCACAATGACTGTAACGCGGGTAGCGGAGTCCCGCACCGAGTTCAAATTAAAGAGTTTACCGGAGGATACTATATCAAGTGTAAAATTTGCGCCCAAATCGAGTCAATTTCTTCTTGTATCATCATGGGATTGCTCTGTAAGGCTTTACGACGTTACCTCTAATATCGAGCGACATAAATACAGTCATGAATTACCTGTGCTGGATGTCTGTTTTCGAGTGAGTATTTTTGCAATTATGTCAAGAAGCCGTATAATTACAAAATTGATCTACTATATCTCAAAAAAAATGTATATAGTAAATGTATATCATAGGATATACTGTACAATGTTGAATTAGCACTATCAAGTAAAAAAGTTGACTGAATAATTTGAATATATAACTTTTGATCTGATAATTATTGATGCCAAGTATTTTTTTTTTCTAACAATATATGTAAAATCCATTTACTTTTACCTAAGGACATTATTGATAGCTGTGATTTTAAAAGGCACAATGTTGTCTATACTTACATTTTCAACTACTGAAATTACTTGGCATTGACTTCTCTGCCTATCATTTACAACACTGAACTTCTATACATAGATTATTGGCTTTTTAATTCTTGGGTAAAGTTTTAATGAAAGTAAACTGGAAATTTAATAATATAAACTGAGAGGCTAGTTTAATTTAGCTTCTTTGTTCAGTTCAATGGTTAAAACTGTAGAAATTACAGGGTTCTGTTTTATTAATCTGTTAATCCTAGTATTGAATTCTTTGTAATCGAAAAAAATGTATAATTATCTAGTAACTCTAATCAAACAGGTCTTTAAACTATAAATCTTTATTTTACCTTAAATTTTAACTTAAAATCTTCATTCTGCTGCATATCAGTTCAAAAGTTCACCAGCTAACAGATATCACCGCTGCTAGGTTGGTCCACTTTGCTTACTTCCACAGCTTAATGTCTTAGGGTATTTCCTTGTGGGGGACAGCAGCTGAGGTGGACACCATATTCCTATTACAAAAATGGGCAGTTCGATCCACTTATAATATGAGGCCTCGCAAATCATTGAAGACTATGATTCAGGAATTTGGTATCTTAACTCTGCCCTCCCAATATATTCTTGATAATTTAACCCTTAGCACTCCAGCCTAGTAATGCATAGAGGCTACCAGCAACTCCAGCACTATATTAGTTCCAAGTACATACTTATGATGTAGAAGAAAAATAGAGTCGTTTCAATAAAACAAAATTTTTATTTCATAGCTATTTTATAAACAAAACATATTCTAACTTATATTATAAAAGAAAAACATAAATTTTAGGACTTAAAATTTCTTAAAGTGTGAGATCTTTCAAAACAATTTCCCATATGCATTCGCGGTTTACCGGGACAAGTATCACAGTATTCCGAAGCTTCGTGTCTTTGTCCTTTTTCCTGTCTATTAGAACAGACAATACAATCTCTTTTCTTGCCTTTTCGCAATATGTACAGTTTTTTGTCCAGTCTTGTTTCAGTTGCTGAAGGGGAAGGTCTTGATCGATCTTCACGGAATTCACCTACAAGTTGATCGATTAATCTCTTGACGAACTTCAAATGGGACAGTGGTTTTTCGTTCTTCCTTTTTTTTACACACTTATATACTGCGGGGTGGTAGGGTGTCTGTACCCGACTGGATCGCGACCACCGTACACCAGGTGGAACACCCGCCATAGTGGCACGTTTGGGCGTGTCGCGTTCCGGGATCAGCCGGTGTATATCCAGCAACCAGGGGGGGGGGGCCCCCCTTGGGGGGGCTCTTGGCGGGCCGGAAGGGGGGGGCGGGGGGGGGGGGAATGTATGTTTGTGGGGGGTTGTTTTTGGATTTTACTGTGCTTACCATCAGGCACAGTACAGTCACTTTGCCGAGCTACAATAAAAAAAAAAAAAAAAAAAAATGTATGCTTTTATTGCAGACATCTCCATGCCCCAAAAGAACATCTTCCTCCACCACTTGAGCGATTTTCTTAGAAAACAATATGATGATGCATATTGATTAGCGCAATCAACAACACCCATTGAAGCCATGTAGTTAACAACAATTTTTGGCTTTTCCACATTTTGTTGTTCACCTCCTCTTACAAATCTGGTTTTTGTAATTAATTCAGCGCTATCACTGGTGCTTATCAGCGTAACCACCCTTTTATCTTTCCAAGAGAATATCATCCTTCATTGTTCCTTCTGTCATGGTTGCAATTAGGTTGAACATAAAACTGTTTTAAAACTTTTTTCTCCCTTTCTTAGTAAACAAATAGCCTACACATAAGTATATATTTACACTAGCTTCATTTTGTTACGTGACCCTTTATCTAGTTATTGTAGTTATTGTTGATCGAATATATATATGTTTCTTTTTATTTATAGGATGCAGTCCATTCATACAGTGGTGGTCTTGATCAAATTCTCAAAATGTATGATCTAAATGCCAGCTCGGAGACCTCTCTCGGTGAGCACAAGGGAGCTATTCGCTGTGTGGAGTTTGCTTCTGAAGTGAATGCTGTATTAACAGGAAGTTGGGATGGCACAGTCAAAATGTGGGACAGTAGAGTACCTAATTGTGTTGGCACATACAACCAGGGGAACGAAAGGGTAATCCATAGTTCATTTATGAAAATTTATTTATAGTTCTTAATTTGGAAAGTAGGAGATCCATTATATTGTTTTGCTAAGTGCAAGATTATCTTAATCATATGTAGGATTTTACATTTACAAATGTGTTAGGAATTTGAAGAGTTGTTACATGGATGCAAGTAGTCAAGAGGCTTGATGCTTTGGGTGATGTAAATGAAATGTTGTTGGTCTGGTTGTTTATTGTCTGTTAGTTGGCACCTGTTTAACAAGGTTTATATTGTCTATATACATATGTAAATATAAAATTCCACATACTAATAAAGTAATATGCTTATGTTATTGAAATCAGTAATTTGTATATAAAATTATTAATTTGTTTGTCCTTATTTACTTAATCATTACAGGTCATTATTTAATTGGTTTATGGTCATTAAGGATGTGTGTTCTCAGTCTATTTACTTCAAAAATAATATCTATATAGACCTATAATCATGAATATGTATATTTATTTGTGGTGGAAAGGATAATTAACTGGTGGTATTTAATAATTTTTGCACATTAGTCAATTAGCCTTTTTACCCTATATATTTATTTATATTATGTTTGCATAAGTAATTTTACTTTAGTATTTGCTATCTTTATTCTTATAACTTTTAACTTTGCACTACTTATAATGATATTCTTTTGCCAATAGCACTAGTTGGTTGGGAGAAAATGTATCAAACTCTCCTGGAGAGGAACTAAAGAGAACAAAGTATTTGTTCCAGTTATAAGTAAAGATTTTTCAGTTTGCCTTACTTTTATTAGGTACAACTTTGCTTCCGCCGTTTTGCAATAGATGGCTGTAGCGGTAAATGGTAGTCGAAATAAATAGATCGTAGATGTCATACAATAAGCTTAGGTATTTGTAAACATAACGCCATCGAAATATTAGTCGATTTGTGTCTGCATCATAAAGTTATTCTCGATTAAACATGTCAGCTTACGAGCCAAATTCTTGTCATTTGCGGGAGGTTTTAATTTTATGCTTTAATATGAAGAAATTTGCGGCTGATGCTCATCGAATGCTCTCAAATACCTATGGTGAGGCCGCTATTAGTGAAAGAACGTGTCGAGAGTGGTTTCAACGCTTCAAGAACGGTGATTTTGACGTCGAAAACCAGCATGGCGGTGGGTGAGAGAAGGTTTTCGAAGATGCAGAATTGGAGGCATTACTTGATCAAGACTCGTTTCAAACGCAACAAGAATTGGCAGGATCATTGGGAGTGATGCAATAAGCCATTTCAAAACACCTGAAAGTCATGGGAATAATTCAGAAACAAGGAAATTGGGTGCCGTACGAGTTGAAGCCGAGAGATGTTGAAAGACGTTTGTTTGCTTGTGAACAGCTGCTTGCAAGGCAAAGACGGAAGGGATTTCTGCATCGCATTGTGACAGGACGAAAAATAGGTTCATTACTATAATCCCCAGCACAGAAAATCATGGGGATATCTCGGCCATGTTTCCACGTCGACGGCCAAACCGATTATTCACGGTTCCAAGGTCATGCTCAGTATTTGGTGGGACTAGCTCGGCGTAGTGTATTATGAGTTGTTAAAATCGACTGAAACAATCACAGGCGATTGTTATCGAACGCAATTAATGCGTTTGAGCCGAGCATTGAAAGACAAACGGCCGCAATATAACGAGAGACATGATAAAGTGATTTTACATCATGACAATGCTCGACCCCATGTTGCGAAAGTGGTCAAGACATGCTTGGAAACGTTGAAACGGGAAGTCCTACCCCACCCGCCGTATTCTCCAGACGTTGCTTCCTCGAACTATCACGTGTTTCGATCAATGGCACACAGCCTGGCTTACCAGCACTTCCGGGCTTATGAAGAAGTCTAAAATTTAATCGATTCGCGGATCGCTTCAAAAGATGACCAGTTTTTTCAACGCGGGATTCGTACGCTGCCCGAAAGATGGGAGAAAGTGGTGGCCAGCGATGGACAATACTTTGAATCATAAATGTATAACCAGTTTTTTACAATAAAGCCTCGAATTTCGGAAAAAAACAGCGGAAGCAAAGTTGTATGCCTATGTAATTAAAAGTATGTTACGTAAGAATGCCACCAATTAGTTCAATCTATGACATCCGCACCTTGTAACCACAATTCGTAAAAACCCTTCCACTTAAAGATAGAGTTTTCATTTTGTTTGTCAAGCGTTAGTGGTCAGCAAATTCCTCATCCAAATGAGCCAAATATAAGAAATACTAAAGGGAAATTTATTTTAACTTAAGCTTTGTTGTGATTTTTTTATGAAAATAATTACAATTAGAACCACACTTTCCAGCTGGCCTTTGTTCAATATGCTCAATGTCTTTTTTGAGAGCGACTAGCCCTGGTATTATTGCTTTCTAAAAATGCTTATTTACTGTAGGTTTGCGTTTTAAAAACAATTTGTCTCTTAAAAGTCAAGTTAATAAATAACATTCTGTGTTTACTCTAAACATCTTTTTTAAGAGACATAGTCAAGGAAAGAATGATTACTGATCTAATAGAATTCATAGAGAAACCCTTCGTTTTAACTTATAATTATTGTTTAACTAGCCGGCCCGGCAGAAGTTGTCCCGCCCTGATTATAAAAAAATCCTTGACAAATGATATACCAAAACCTTCCTCGTGAATCCCTCTATCCACTGGTGAAACCCGGATGAAAATCCGTTCAGTAGTTTTTGAGTTTATCGCGAACAGACAGACGCGGTAGGGGACTTTGTTTTATACTATGTAATGATTATTGTTTTATGAAATTAATGGCTACTTTCAAATTTTTTAATGTCTTCCCTTAATCTTCAGGTATACACAATGAGTATAGTCGGCGAAAAGTTTGTCGTTGGCACATCGGGCCGAAAGATATTCGTATGGGACATCCGAAATATGGGCCATGTGAACCAGAGACGCGAGTCCTCGCTCAAGTACCAGACGCGATGCATACGAGTGTTCCCTAACAAGCAGGGTTATGTACTTAGCTCGATTGAGGGCCGTGTCGCAGTAGAATACCTGGATATTAATCCTGAAGTTCAAAAGAAGAAATATGCTTTTAAATGTCACAGAATAAAGGAAGGTGGTAAGTGTTTAACAATATAGTTTTTGCTTTATATGTTGAAGTATTTGTTAAGTTTTTGTGTGTAGCACTACTGCCACATCTAATTTTTTGGTAAAGTGATAATATTCGCCTCACTATCAACCAAGTATTTAGTTTGCAGTGCGTTACGCATGAGTTGTAAATGGTCTATATCGTAATTAACGCTAACACAGTCTCTGGTTGTTGATGATTGTATGTACTAAAAAAACCTTTCAATAAATGTAGAGATTGCCTTAGAAAAAGAGTTATTAAAATCTTAGATTTTGAGAAAATTACATATATATTTTCCTTATTTTAGCTAAACATAATCAATTACATACATTAACTATTTAATCGAATACTATTTATGACAACCAGTTAGGTTAATAATACTGCACTTAATCATCAGATGAATTATAGACTAGGAATGGCAACCTGAGATTGATTAATCGAATAGTTGTTTTTTAGACACAGAAAAATCGATTATTTTAATTGATATTAATAGTAGATCCAGTGAATCGATATCTGACACTATAAAATTTTGATTCGAATTTTTTCTATCTAGATAAAAATAAAACCACTTAATATTTTTTTGTTGTAAAAAGCTTTTTAAAAATATATAAATGTATACATATATCGGTTTTTTAACTATAGATTTTCTAGACATCGATTTTTGAATAATTGATCTTGTAGACCTCGATTTTATCATGAATAGATTCCACAGATCATGACTTGGATCGATTTCATAAAGTTTTTTTTTGTTAAGAATCGCCGTCCCTAGTATAGATCAAAAGCGTATGTGTTTATTAAGTATGTTTTCCAAAGCCTATATAATATTACTACTAAAAAATACAAAACTAAAACAAATTTGAGTTCAATATAAAAAAGTAAGTGAACTTATTTTACAGGTCTAGAAAAAATCTATCCAGTGAACGCGATAAGCTTCCATTCAGTGTACAACACATTTGCGACAGGCGGCTCCGACGGTTATGTTAACGTATGGGACGGTTTCAACAAGAAACGGTTATGTCAGTTCCACAGATACAACACTGCGGTGTCCTCGCTAAGTTTCTCACACGACGGGTCCGCATTGGCTATCGCTTGTTCACAGCTCGACGAGACTCAAATCGAAGAATCCAAACCCGAGGACACCATATACATAAGATATGTGACGGACCAGGAGACTAAACCTAAATGAGATGGATACAATACTTATAAACATATGTTGTGGCTTGTGAAGTTGATTTTCTTTTCAATAACAGACTTTTACTTTTGTTTTCAATCCTGGCCACCTTAATTAACAGATGTATACAAGAGAAACTTACGATTCTGACGTGAGCTTATTATCTATAATTCGTGAAGGTCACTGGATGCGTGTACTTTAAGCCTAAATTCCTAATGTTTTGACGGCCTCCTTGTTAAACTTTCAAGTAGAATATGATGTCGCATGTTATTATTTTTAATCTATTTTACTTGTTGGCATTAATCAGATTTTATTACGGAAAATGACACCAATATTATATAATGATAGGTAATATACGACAGACAGATCCGACTAACTCTTCTGAGACTAGGTTTATAATTAGGGTTGCCAGAATTGTAGCTTCTGATTATATATAATAAGCTATGAAAATATATAGAATACTGAAATATATTGTTTTATTCAGAGGGAAAATAAGTACACAGGTAAATGTGTTACTTGTTTATATTTATGGCTTTTTAGTATCTATTTTTGTTTATATTAATCATTACATAGTATAAAACAAAGTCCCCTACCGCGTCTGTTTGTCTGTCTGTTCGCGATAAACTCAAGAACTACCGAACGGATTTTTATGCGGTTTTCACCGGTGGATAGAGTGATTGATGAACGTTTTAGTATATAATTTGTCAATGGTTTTTTCATAATCAGGGCGGGACAACGTCCGCCGGGGCCGCTAGTATGTCTATAATATTTATTGAAGTAAAATATAGTATTTTGTGTATTATAAGTTTTGTATAACAGTAAGTATACCTTTAATATTAAATTATTACGGCTGGTAACCCTATTTACACCGTAGATCAGTGGTGGCTACATTTTTCTGCAACGTAGGACCATGTGAGATATAATTAAAAGTCGCTGCCGCGCATTCATGGATTGAGTAGTTGACACAACATATCGTACTGAAATATTTCTCATGAGGTGTCAAAATGAATGTGAAGTAATTTATTTTGCAGCTCAATTGATTTCAAAGCAACTTAATTTTAATTTGCGGTTAGTTTTAGTTCTAAAGTAAGGTGTATAGAGAGACTGTCCTGGAATAATTGGATAGAAGTATCAACTATCCAATAATATTTGCAACATAGGAAGCGTTGTGGAAGTGAGCGCGAATAATATATATTTAGAAAACGCTTGTTTGTATATTCATAGTTTTTCATTTTTACATACAAAAACCTGTTTAGGCTCACTCGTTCTACTTTGTCTTTCCGTCCTGCGTACTTCCATTTAGATAATTAATTATGCTGAACGGTTTTGATAAATCTCCTAAAATAGTTTGCAGTCGCGGACCGCAATTTTTTTTAATACTTCTCATTATGTTTGTCCACGATGAACTCCGAAGCTGCTCAACTGATCTTCATGAAAGTTGCTATTTATTAGGGCGTTTAAAAAAATATATATATTTTTCCTCGGAACCGCGCTCAAAAGTTTCGTTTTAATGCCAAAATAGGCCTCTGAAAATATGAGCCCTTAATATTAATATTTAGGTTGTCCGCGTCGCACTTTTCGATTTCCCATAAGAATAACACAGGAAAAAAGTTTTTTTTTCTTTTGATTTATATAACTAATGAACGATATATCGTATTGCAATACCCATTCATTATTTTTGTAGAGAATTTAACGTTCTACAAAAAAGGTTTGAAGTCACTTTTTGATAAATCAACTCGGTCAAAAGTTATTCAAGATCAAAGTTTAACTTACCCTCAATTCAACTGTTTTTTTTATAATACTCTCAAATTTATAAGTTTACGGGTTTCAAATCAAACAAAAAGTTTATTTCTAAGTTCTCAGAGTTAAAAAAAATTACAACTATTATCTTTCGTTCTCGAATATTGCTGTAATTTTATTGAAAAAATATTTTTATATAATTTGCGCTTGAAAATCGCTGATATTTTATGTATGTTTTGAAAAGTTATCAGTGTTTTTAAGTTTTTATTGCTTATAACAATTTAGAAATATATTACTTTTATTAAATTTGAATTTTTTTTATATAAAAATAATTTTTATACATTTGCATTAAATTGATCTTGCTGTAGAGTTGTCTTATTATAATTAGGATATCTAAGCCGATGTTCGCGAACTACTTGCAATAAGTATTGCAGTTGTTCTTCATCTTTTGTGAGGCAGTTGTTGCATTCCTCAATCAAAGCGACCCTCGTTCAGCTACGTCATTTGTCACTTTTAAGGTATTAAAATGTTCTAAACATTCCTTATATGAATCATTACTGCACCATGTTGAAACATCATCTTCCAAAAAATCGCATGGCAAATCGAATTTGCTGAACAACTCTACGGAATTTTTGGAGACAAAGTCACTCAAATCTTTTTGCAATAAAGATTCTAGATTTTTTTCAGTAACTCCATACCGTTGACGCATTGGTGAAGAACTTTCACGATTTTTAATTACCATAACAATTTAAAAAAAAACTTCAAACTAAAAGCTACTACTAACTAAAAACTACTATAAAGCAGGAAATAAAGATTAACAGTTTTCAGAAGTCTAATTTATATTTTGTTAAATGTTTTGGTTTCAATTTTTCTAAAAACATAATATTCTGCCAAATCAGTCAATAAAACAGCTGATTGAGGGTAAGTTAAACTTTGATCTTGAATAACTTGAATAACTGAGTTTATTTATCAAAAATTGACGTCAGACCTTTTTTGTAGAGCGTTAAATTATCTACAAAAATAATGAATGGGTATTGCAATACGATATATCGTTCATTAGTTATAAAAATCAAAAGAAAAAAAAACTTTTTTCCTGTGTTATTCTTATGGGAAATCGAAAAGTGCGATGCGGACAACCTAAATATTAATATTAAGGGCTCATATTTTCAGAGGCCTATTTTGGCATTAAAACGAAACTTTTGAGCGTGGTTCCGAGGAAAAATTTTAAACACCCTAGTATTTATATATGATTTGATCCCACTTGAGAGATAGGATAATTTATATTTCGACTAGCGGGCCCGGCGGACGTTATCCCGCCCTGCTAATAAAAAACCTTGACAAATTATAAACCAAAATCTTCCTCATGAATCACTTTGTCTACTGGTGAAAACCGTATGTAAATCAGTTTAGTAATTTTTGAGTTTATCGCGAGCAGACAGACGTGGCAGAGAACTTTGTTTTATACTATGTAATGATTAAGGGCCTCAATATTTTTTAAATTACAAATTAAATTTTTGTCAATGTTGATTATTGTTATTAATTGTAAGGTTCATCAATGTCGAACAGATGACGCTTAAAATTAGTTTGTTGGCAGAACATTGTAGGACCAAATTTTATAGATATCTCATAGGTGGCGCCACGTTTATTTTTCATAGTTTTAATTTAACATGTAATACTGTACATGTAAAACTGAGCCACAGCAACACGTAGTCGGTTTAGCTAATACATTTCAATCGTTTTTAGAAATGTCTATTTGAACCTGCATTACTGCTAAATTACTGCGTTCACGATAAAACCTTACCAAGAAAATCATAAAGCATATCTTCGGGTAACATACAACCTTGGTTTTAATAAAATCGTTTCACTCTATCAAAGTTATTGCAATTTTAATGACGACGCGACTTAAGTACGAGAGCAAAGTAGATAAGTAAATGGGCTTGATACATTCAGATGATTTTATTAATCACTGTTTTTTTACATTAAAGTTGCGGGCACAGCTAGTATATAATATAGATACTTTATATATGACCCGTTCGTTTATTCCACTCTTTATATAATGTATAATTTTTATATACTTGTCGAAATTCACTGACTATTAGTAATTCCAGCGCCTACGCAATATATAATGGCAATAAGTGTGTACGTTTATTGCGACTATGAATCACGTATGTACATCATGTGTTGAAGGGAAAATATGATAAAACCTAACCCGGGATCTAATTGGCTAGGAATTTGCGCACCATATACACCGCCTTAGCCGAACGCTTCTAATTAACACATGCGCGAATACACAACCATTGCACTTGCGCATGCGTTCCGCAATTAAAATTTAAAATCATTTCGTATCCCATCGAAAACCGTCGAATTTACCTTTATTGCCATGTAAATAAGGTATGTTTTATTTAAATCGAATTGTAAAATACGTTTATGTTCATTTGAAAGCCTGGTCGGCCCAAATTGACGATCAAACAAAAAGATTGTTTGCGACCACCTAAAGCCTTCTTAGAATGGTGGCAGAGTGTAAATACGATTGTGTTTACGATCGCCGTTTACCGGCATTCGTAATTATATTCCACCGCTAGATGGCGGTGTTAATTGCGGAAGTTAAGTGCGTGGAAGTCAAATGAGTTTTCTATTTACCTAAATCACGGTTTTAGTGCTTATTTGTTAATTTTCGTGTCGTAGTCTTTTCGATGTACCTAGTTTACGAAATAATTAATCTCAAACTTATTTTCTATATATACTTAGTCTGGCCATAAATACTGTTACAATTAAAAATAAACAAAATATTTCATTTGAATTTAGAATCTGTCATTTTTATATGATTATATTCATTGGGTTTTTCATTTTGGCGCCAATACATTGTACAGTATTTTGCAATATTAAAATGGAGTGGGGTGATAAACAGAACCGAATCGCTGTGATTGCATTAGGTACATAAAGTAGGTATGGAGCCAAATGTAATATTTAAAACTTTCCATACTCTTTGTATTAGTAAAATGTTTGTATACCGGACTATTAATAGGTACAATGAGACCTCCTGTGTTTGTGACAGAAAAAGATTTGGCCGTCCACGTAGTGTTCGTACGAAAAAGGTGGTCAAAGAAGTAAGGTAAAGAATTCGAAGAAATCCTGTCCAAAAGCAAAAGATTTTATCTCTGGAGATAAAGATAGCATCTAGAACCATGTCGCGTATTTTAAAAGATGACTTAGGACTCGCAGCCTATAAGAGACGTACTCGTCATTTCTTAACTGATAATTTAAAAAAGAATAGGGTGGTAAAATCGAAACAACTCTGAAGGGTACGAAAGGAAGGTCACAGAAAAATTCTGTTTAAGATGAGAATTTTTTTAATTTTAACAAACAAAATGACCGTATTTATGCTCAAAGCTTTAAGGAAGCTTCCCAATTAGTCGACAGAGTGCAACGTGGGCACTAACCGACTTCAGTGATGGTTTGGTGGGGTATTAGCTATGAAGGAGTGACTGAGCCATACTTTTGTGACAAAGGTATCAATACATCGGCGCAAGTGTATCAAGATATCAATCTTGAGAAGGTAGTGAAGTGAACAACACCATGTTCAATAACCAAGAATGGTCCTTCCAGCAAGACTCGGCGCCGGGTCATAAAGCTCGGTCTACGCAGTATTGGTTTGAAACGAACGTTTCGGACTCCATCAGAGCTGAAGACTGGTCGTCATCTAGTCCCGATCTTAATCCGCTGGATTATGATTTATGGTTAGTTTTAGAGAGTATGGCTTGCTCTAATCGCCATGATAATTTGGAGTCCCTAAAACAATCCGTACGATTGGCAGTGAAGAATTTTCCCATGGAAAGAATGCGTGCTTCTATTGATAACTGGCCTCAATGTTTAAAGGACTGTATTGCAGCCAATGGAGACCACTTCGAATAAGCTTTTTATATTTTAAATTGTTTTATATTTATGTATTAAACTAACACACTGTAAAAGTAATAAATGTTATTTGCAATAGAATTTTCTTTTCTTTGTTTCATTATTTATGGCAAGACTAGGTATAATTAGAATATAAATGAAACGTATCTGTACTTATAAATTTTTGTGAAAAATATTGTTGTAGTTGTCTAGGAATAAGTAATGAAGTACATCTCAATCATTTTTAGAAATGTCTGTTTGTTTGGACACGCATCACTATTAAAGGACTGCGTTCAGGATAAGACCTCATCAAATCATAAAGCATATCCTCGAGTAACATTTAGTCTTTGTTTCATTAAAATCGGTCCACTCTATCAAAGTTCATTGTTATTTGAATGACGGATCGAGATAAGTACGAGAAAAGAGTAGGTAAGTAAATGGAAAATTATTTGAATCTCTTTTTTTTTTTTTTTTTTTTGGGAAAGTGACTGTACTGTGCCTGATGGTAAGCACAGTACAATCCAGAAACAATGGCGACCACCGAAAGACATACTATCTATCGCCGGTCGCCGCTGTCATGCCGGCCTGAAAGCGACCCAGTCAGGGACAGCCCCCCCCTGGTTGCTGGATATACACCGGCTGATCCCGGAACGCGACACGCCCAAACGTGTCACTATGGCGGGTGTTCCACCTGGTGTATGGTGGTCGCGATCCAGTCGGGTACAGACACCCTACCACCAAACAGAATGTTATATAATGTATAACAAATGATATCTAAGAGAAAGTAAACGAAAGACTGTTTTTTGCATTAAGTTCTACGCGGACGAAGTTGCGGGCACAGCTAGTTCTGAATATATTCACAAGTTTTTTTATGGTTCAAGCGTTATTATATTTTTGACGTAATCCTAGCTAATATAAACGCCACCTAAATCATTTTGAAGGAACCTCGAATCTCTGACTTGTATCTATATCAGGACTAACAAATCTTGGTGACTTAATATTATGCTCATGCAATACTTCAATGGAGTGACTACGGAATCGTATCAAATTGCGATCACTCTTCTCTCCTTTTATATTACCAATACCAAATGATCTCTTTGCGAAAACAAGTTTGGAAAAAAAAATCAACGCCAATGTGAGTTTGTTAGGTCAAATGTGCATTAACACGAGCAATGCCGCGAGAGAAAGCTAGTATATAATAAAGGATTAACGTGTATAGAATATTACTAGTAAGTTTTTAGTAAGTTAAGATTGGATGTAACAGCTCATAGGGACATTTGATCTGGAACGATGTTTAATTTATGCACCCCTTATGCTTTCTACAAAAGTTGTGCGCGAAGATATAGAACTTGTGTGTTATAGCTCATATTCGACAAAGTCTGGCCTTAATTCGATATAAAAGTCTATTATATACCACATGGCCGCATTTAAAATGTCAATTGCCAAAAAAACTTTATTATTGTTTAGTTGTTAGAGTTGGTGTCAGTATGTAGGAAAACTTTTTTCAAACTATTGGGAGTTTAAAGCAATTGTCTGTTTTGTGGTGAAAAGTTAATAGTATAATTATAGAACTGAAAATAGAGTGCCACTATGTGTCGCAATAAATGTAGACATGGGAAGACATTACGACGATAGACGTGACGATCGACGGAGCACGATAACCAGGGCCGCGGTTTATATATGCATCAAAGGCACTTGGAAACGCTAATTTTGAGTTATTATTACCATGACAAAGGTGTGCGAACGTTATATTGCGCCTTTTTGGGGATTAATTTTGAGGGTAGTTTTTGGCGCCACAAGCAGCCGAAGTTTAGTCACACTGGTATTGGACTAGCATAGTACGGATACATGTCAAGTCACGGTTAACACGGTCGAAATAGTGTCAAAACCATTTACGATCGAGTGGTTAACGATCTGTGTATTACAGTATAAAGTGTTATCATACACTTATACGTTCGTTCAGATAGAAAAAATATTTAAATATCTCTCAAGATTCGAACCGTTGTCACTGTACGTACTTTGCTTTGATCAAATTGCTAATATCTCGAGAGGTCACTATTAACCGTATATTAAATATTAGAAACGAATACATATTTATATAGTAGATGCTTATTGAAGCGTTAAAATAATCTTACAAAATTGTTGAATGTTGACCGTAATTTATTTTTGATAGAGATGTCAATATTTCGACAAATTATTTATTTTTCGCATTATCAAAGTAGGGTGGCCAGTGTTAAAACTATTTCTTGTAACAAAAGTTTTATAGAATTTAAATACAATTTTGAATGAATACTTAGCAATTATCAACATAACTATACAATCAACAACATAACATAACATAAGTCACGTTGATAGCGTGTTTGAACACCGCGTCGATGGACGTAGGTTCGAATCCTAGCAACTGCGTCGGAGCGCGCGATGAAGGAAAACATCGTGATGAGAACATAGCATTTCCTAAGCTTCTTCTAAGTCCGCCTGGCTATGAACTTTCTGTCCTTGGTATGAAATTGTAGGTGTGTTAATACTTTGTTAATCTATTTTAGAGAAAATAGTGAAAAACTATAGACCTGTCGTATTATATTTCTAATTCCACACATAAATCATTTTAATTTTAATGTAGTGTATTGTATTTTTCAAGATATGAATAATGAATAGATGCAAGACAAATCTATACATCCTGCACTGACATAACTAAAATTGAAGTGTTCCTTTTTAATATCAAAATGCATATATCTATACTAATATTATAAAGAGGTAAAGTTTGTGACGTTGTAGGGAATAATCTCGGGAACTACTGATTTGATTTGAATTCCGATTTGAAAAATTCTTTCAGTGTTATATAGCTCATTTGCCGAGGAAGGTTATAGGCTATATATCATCACACTAAGACCAATAAGAGCGGAGCACCAATGAACTTGCACTTAAAACCCATCATAATATGTTTTGTTTCGGATAATCTTTGAAACGAGTGGACCAATTTTGACGGGACAGTCACTGGCATATAACTGATGTTATAAGGAGTAATGTAGGCATTTATTTTAGAAAAAAAAAAATAGGGTTTCGCGCATATATAACAAACTAAAGAAGCAGTATCCAGAAAAGTGTGTGCCCTTCGCGCTTTTTTATACTAAACAAATTTTTTATTGCTAAATTCCAGGTGGTCGAAATCGCGAGTAACATCTAGTAATAAAAAAGCTGTTATCGTAACCTTCAATTTCTTAAGTCATTCAAATCTACTGCATTCATATATAAAGTAAATACTTACTGCTTATTGTAAAGAAATAAACACGCATGCGTGGAAATAAGTTACAAAAAGCAAGCTATATCGAAGCCAAAAGCTACAGTGTAACGTGGGCGATAAAGTATAAGCCTGTAGACCAGGATCGTCTATTTAAAGGACGTTAACAAATGAAAATCGCATTCCCTCAAGTCCTCGTGCATTCACAAACAGTTATTTCTTAATTAAAATCCATTAAAATCGTACTCACGTTACTTAGACGCCTTTATCTCAATTAAAAGTGTACTCGACTATTTAGTATGTTATGTAAAATGTATAAATTATTATTTTCTTAAGATACGTTTTTCTTCATTAAATGTATGGAGTAAATGTAATGGAGAATGTCATTCAATTTTATATCATTACGCTAGAATTTCTAAGGAAGGTAAATATACTGATAAACATATAGGATATCTATAGGCGCGAGCGTGAGGCGATATACTCGTATATCCAAGTAGATGCAAGTGAGACAGTGAGTTAGGTCTTTTTCAACCTTTTTGGTCTTTCGGTTCCTCAGTAAATATTTATACCAGCAAGACAACTTTTATATTATATTGTTTATGGGGTCTATAAAATAAATGTGATTCAGTTTAAGATCAACTTCCAGATAATCATCGTGGGAGACGTATTAATTTGTGTTATCTGTAAATAAGGCCTGGCAAAATAATATTGTTTTCTTTAAAATCGTTAAAAATTGAAAAATCTATATAAAATAAAAAATAATAATTAGGAAGAACTGGCATTAACGGGCTCCTAGACTTATGCGGAAATTCTACCGCAGTGCGCGTATTACCTATCTATATTTTTCCTATCCGGAATAAAAAACGCACCCGAACTCACCGCACCGCAGTGCGGGCAGGGGCTAAATGACGTTTGTGATATAACCTTAAAAAATTGGAATTTTGTCTAATCCGTTTTCTCATTAATCATAAAATATACATACTTAAAATATACGGATAATACAAAATACTAAGTAAATTAGACATTACAACGCGGGTCGCGCTATTTTTTTACATGGTTTATTTGCTATGTCAAATTAATTTATACCAGATAACATTGTCGACGGCGCCACGTCACATTTTAGCTTCATGGCCTACGATCTTAGATCCACATTACTAAGTGAGTGTGATTGTTTATTTTCATATGCTGAAAGAGTGTCCAGTGGTATAAGCTTAGTTGCTACTGGTCATATTGTTTCCTACCCCCGCAATGCCATTCGTGTCACCGTTACAGCGGGCGAACTTTGTAACTTTTTAATTCATTCATTCGTCCAACTAGGGTGACATCAATTTCTTTAGTGAAATACTTTTTATTTCACATTTAAACAGTCATATGAGTTGGAATTTTTGGTGGTAATTCGTGAAGTAATTCTGTTACAGTTTTGCTTGTTTGCTTACTTTTCCTAGTTTTTTTCAATTATTTTTAGTGAAGTGACACAGTGTCTAGAGTTTACAGGTCAGAATTAAAGAATACATCGACGTTTTCAATGCAGTTACATTTAGCTCACTCAAATATGATTGGACATATGAAATAATTGAATACATAAATGATTGTTACCCTACAATGCTCCGGGCGAGTCATCTTCTCTGGGAATCACACTTATTATTTAACGTCGCTCGATGATCTTGAAACATTACGATTTGTCGAATCAGCCACTCGCCACCTGCTCTAGGGTTGTCGAAACATGTTTATATTTTTAAATTATAATTTAGGTTTGTGTTTAACTAAAATCACCTATCATAATTCAACCTAAAACGGAGAATTGGCTCCCGAGTGCAACTGTAAGGACACTAAGGTGATATTTTTTTAATTTCTCGACCACAAAATGACCTAATAACCATGCTATATCTGTCGTTTGAAATTTTATTAACTAGGAAAGCCAGTGGTTTTATTACGCGGTTCATTGTTTTAATGAAACAAAATTACATAAAATATCGTTTAGAATCTGAAAAGGCAATCGCTTAAGATAATTTTGTTAAGTGTTCGGAAATATCCATATAGTCAAGATGATCAGAGAATAAATTTGAATGTTATATAGATATATAAATAGACTAGATCTATATAGAAAAATTATAAGAAACTAGTTTTGCTTTTAAATCCATTTATATAATAGAAATGTAATTAAGGCCATATTCAGTGTACTGCATTATTAGCTGAGACATAAAGAGTTTGTAGGGAAATGACTTCTATATCTATTAAAATACTAACGTTCTTTACTAACGTATCTTAATAGAGTTTTTAACATTATTCATTGTAAAAAATATTATACTATATATAGAAAAGAAAATACCAATAGAAAGGCCAATTGATTAAAAAAACTATTGTTAGAATTTTTGCATTAGTCAATTATATTAATTATTAGCAGTGCCCGCGGCTTCGTTCGTGTGGAACTGTATGTAAAGAACAGTGATTAATAAAGTCGTTTGAATGTATCAAGTCCATTTACTTATCTACTTTTCTCTCGTACTTAAGTCGCGTCGTTATTAAAATTACAATAACTTTTAATAGAGTCGACCGATTTTAAAGAAACAGTGAACAGTGGCCGCAGTATTTTAGCAGTGATGCGTGTCCAAACAAGGTAGTCCAGTGAAGCTGTTAAGACCTTACTAGGTCAATTTATTACGCTAATAAATTCGACAAAAAAAAGTGGCCAAGAAACCGACAAACAGAACGACAGATAGATCGACAGACAGACATTTCTGAAAATGATTAAAATGTGTTTTCTTCTTTATTCCTAGACACCTGCAACAATTAATTTCACTGAAATCTAAAAAGTACAAACACGTTAGATTTACATTATTATTATATGTATGATATGATTTTCTAATAAGTGAAAGGTGAATAATGAAGTATAGTGGCATCCCTAACAGAATGTGAACTTTCCCATATATTATGTAGTGCTCTTGAGATCGTGAATTTTTAATGGTCACTCCATGTATATCAAATAGTAAAACATGTGTCGATTGTCTGATATTGTTTTTAACACACACATACTTTTAATGGAGACGCGGTCCAACTTAAGAATAAGACTTTCTACGACCTTTTGTCACTACATATTTACTGTTGGTGAATATTGTATACGACGGTAATCAAATTCTGCTTTCTATATGGTGTGAAGTGGCAAACAAGCGTGCGTTTCACACGATGTTAAGTGGCCACTGTATTCTATAACTATTTATAATATACTTGCTATGGTTAGTGTATAGAATTTTTATCTAATATTCAAAGTTCAAGCAACGCTCTACCAATATTGTTACTTGTTAGGAGTGGCTAGTGAGGGAAGAACTCAAAACGTGTTTATAGCTATTATTTGTAATATACATCGTTTGTGTGAAATAACCACAATATTGTAACGTAAAATGTCATCAATATTATAGTAATAAAAAGTCAGATAATGAAAGATTATGAATTAACCCGAAAATCCTTACAAAACGCTGTGCTGGAAAGGATCGCGCGCCTCAGTGTGTAGCCGACCACACCGTGAGCACTGTTGCTTTTTGCTAGAAATAGCGTCTCATAGCGACCTTTTCGCGGGTTCTACCACTCTGTCAATGTTTTTTATTGTACCACGACAAGATTACAATCTCGTCTTATGTTAATATGATAACATTGATCCGGATGGTTCACACGCTAAACTTAGAGGGAATAACTCTCAAGTGCTTGGAGATAACTTCTCAACTTGAGGGTGGTAACTAGCCAGAAGGTTCTAGAAAAGTCCCCGCTATGGTTTCATCATGAAGTTTTCTTTCACTAAAAACTGCAGCTGATTTACAAAGATTTGAAACTATGTCGATTAACGCGGTCACCGAAAAATGGACGATTGAGACATCATTGCTACATTCTGGTTCATTCATTTGCATATGGTGGTAGCGTTCCAGTGGAGTCCAGACACTTTATAATCTAGCTTGATTATTGATTATATGTGGGCATTCCATGTTAGGTAGTCTTTTTTCCTGCCCCCTTTGTTTGCTGAAAATTTTCTATTTTTCTACAAATTATTTTTTATTAAATTTTTTGAAAAAAGTTTGATTTTTAAACCGCTCTTTTATTTTTAAATTGCCAGACTTTTTAAAAATTGTTTCTTTTTTTTTAAATTTTTGTTTTTAAATGTGTTTTAAAAAAATTGAAAAATTTTCAGAGTCGTTATATTTTTTTTTTGAAAAGTTTTTTAGTCTTTTTTTTTTTGCTCTAAAAATACTTAATATTGAATGATCGTTATAAAAGATGTGACGTTTAAATTTTTTTGTTTAAAAATTTGTGTTTTTGTTTTTTATATTTGTTTGAAATTTTTTTTTTTCTGTGACAAAAGTTGAAAAATAAAATTTTGGGAATTTAAGTGTTCGAAGAAATGTTTTTAAAAAAAAAATTCTTTTTTTATTTTGGCGTTTTTTTTTGGTCTGAAATATGCATTAAAAATAATGGGTAGTTATTGTAATGGTAATTTAGGTTGATTGTGGTAAAAGTTCATTTTAAATTTGGGGTTGTTTAGAATATTATTGCGTTGTGTTATATGTCAGTGCTTCTTTGCTAAATAAAGTCTTTTTTTATAAGGTTTTCCATGTTTTTTGAGTGATTTAGTCAAAAAACGATAAGAGTAAAAAAATACGAATGAGAGAAAAAATTTTTTTTTTTTAAAATAATTTTGGCGATAATCTTGAATTATAGTTTTTTTTTATTTTGGGTTTACGAGGAAATAAAAAAAATTATAAAAAGTTTATAAAATAGAAAAATAAAAAGTTTTTTTATAATAAGAAAAAAAATTAGAAGCGACTGTCGCACATCTTTTGATTACGGGGATATTGAGAATTAGTTGAAGTATTTTTAGAGAAAAAAAAACGGCGACTTTGAGAAAATTCGGTTTTTTAAAAAAACTAAAATATTTATATTGGGCTTGAAAATTTTTCATATTTTTTTTGAAAACTACATTTAAAAAAAAAATTTTAAAAAAAAAAGTTACGGTCAATTTTTGAAAAAGTTGGAATTTAAAAATAAAAGAGGGTTTTTTTCAAAAATTATAACTTTTTTTGAGTCGGGAAAAAAAATTTGAAAAAATTCTGAAAAATAACTTTCGGGGGTTAGAAAAAGATAGAAAATTTTCAGCGAAATCAAAGGGGGTCAGGTAAAAAATTTGTCGATTTGACATGGAATGACCCATGTATATGTTAGGTTCTAGCTGACCCGTGCTCACTTCGTTGGGCGGTAAACATTTATAAGAAACTACTTTTTGTGACTTAAATATAAAAGTTAACATATGCTGCCACTGACATTTTTGTAGGCGTTATCGAGGTCTACAACTTCTCTGGAACTCAATCATATACATCTCATCGTTAAGGCAGTGTTCGTAGGAAACGTTTTCGTTCGACCGTTTTCTTTCCGACTTAGCAAGTCCGACTACCACAAAAAAGTCTTTTCAATTTTCGGGTTAATATATAGCCTATGACACTCGCAAATAACGTGGCTTTCTATTGGTAAAATAATTTTAAAATGAGTGATTAAAAATGAATGAGATTAAAAAATGAGTAGTGATTCATCGATTGAGAAAAGACCTGCTAAAAAGAAGAATGTGAAATATGAACAGAAATTTATAAATTCGTGGTTAAAAGATGATAGGTTCAAATGCAGGTTAAAGAAAACCACTAAAGGTGAATATATTTTTTTTGTGTGATGTGAAGTGGATAGGGGATGGCGAATGTTAAAGTATGTCAATTTATTTTTTGACCAAAACAAAATTCGACAAAACAAAATATTATCGACTTTTGGAAACATGTGCACGATTTGAAAAATGGAGACGGATCTCAAATATTTCCCACATTATGTGAATTGGTGAAGAAACTTTTGTGACTACCACACAGCAGCGCCAATGTGGAACGATTATTTTCAGCAGTAAATATAATGAAAACCAAGTTACACAACAGAATATTTGTAGTCCGGTGAAGCTGTTAAGACCTTGCTAGGTTAATAGCGTAGTCAGTTCGAGAAAAAAAAGCAACAGAATGTCGACTACAACTATTAAAGGAGTATTACACACTAAATCCGAAATAACCGATTGCTACTCATTTGAAACCACGGAAAGGCATATGGATAAATTTAACAAAAATAGGTATGATTTTAAAAAAGAAAATGAGTAAGAAAATACTGAAGATGAGGCAATTGAGAATGAAAGTCGAAAATAATTTTACTTTGTTTTATGTTTTTTTTTTATTAATATGTTGTGATTATAAATATAACAATGTATGCCAGTCCTAGTAACTAAGAAAATTGGTTATTGTTATTGATATTGATTATTTATTTATTTTTTATTTATTTATTTAACATTTAACTATGAACAAAAATGGACACGAAGCCTTTTAAATGTGAACGCAGCATGCATAATATAAGAAGACAAAGTCATAGTATTAATTCAAAGAGAAATTAAATTATATTTAATGGGACCGCGGTGTGAGTACGTAGGGGGTGGGGGGTTTATTAATTTAAGGGACTGATTGGAGGGGTATATATATTAACAGGATATAGAGAGGGAGAAGGGAGGAGGAAGGAATCCGGGGGCCGGGGGGGGGTCTCCCGGGTCCCCAATATTAAGGGGGGTTTTCCAAATAGGGGGGGGGGGGGAAGGGGGGGAAAAAGAGGGGGGGTTTCGGAAAAGGAAGGAAGGGATGGGGGTTAAGGGGGAAGGGAAAAAAAGGATTAAACATTTAAATACATTTTTTTTCTAATTGAGGCCAAACATTATTGTTTTAATTATATGAGGTTAGTATGAAATCTGCCTTTTTTGCTTTACCTATCTACTGTTTTCTCCTGTTTTTTTATTAGCGAGCTGCTGTTTTTTGATTTGTTGGGGTTGGTAACACTGATTGTTCGATAATGTATAGTTTAAAATGTTCATTACTTTCTTATATAGTGTTAGTGAGCTCTGAGGGTGGTACATAGTAGGTTAAAGTTCCAGGTATATTGGTGATGATAAAACCCATCCCATTCGATATACTATTCGTATTTACATATCTAGTGTACACGTTACATGTTACAGTAGATGGCGTGCGTGTCGTAGTTACAAATGTTTTTGAAAAAGCATTTCTGTAATGTACACACCTACTTACAATTTTACATTTCTTTAATACATTTAAAAAAAACGTGTGCGGAGCCGCGGGTCACAGTTAGTTATAGTATATATAGTATAGAGTATAGATTATGCGTGGCGTGTGGTCATCCTAATCGAGTTGGATAACCACCATTCATTCTACTAGTACGCTCATACCATTGCATTCATTATATTTATATCATACTACGAGTCTTTAAAGTGGATACACGAAGTTAAAACGAATCGATTTAAAAATGATTTATCGAGTTCCCAGGTGGCAACATGTGATCTTAACAAATTTAATGTCGGCCAACAATACTGCGCCTTTCACACAGCGCTTGACAAATTGAAAACGAAACGCAATGGTATTTTCTTATTCTGAAATCGAGGAATGTTTGACATTATCCAGTTTTTAGTGATTAAATTTTAGAGCAATTGGGTACTATTATAATGTCCAATAATTAATAACACAATTAATTAACAGTTAAGTTAACTTGACGAAGAGTTTAATACGTTTCTCGCAAACGCAAAGCTATAGCGGAAATGGCCAAATATCTACTTCGAATTGTGAAATTCAAATTTATCTTTTACTAGCGGGCCCGGCGGACGTTGTCCTTCCCTGATAATAAAAAGAACCTTGACAAATTGTACCTAAATTTTCCTCATGAATCACTGTATCCACTGGTGAAAACCGCATGAAAATCCGTTCCGTAATTTTTGAGTTTGAGTGAACAGACAGATAGACAGACGTGGCAGAGGAATTTGTTTTATACTATGTAATGATATTTTATAGGTTTTGACCATAATGTCATCTGATGTTAAATTAACCACCCGGTTTAAGATGATAAACATTACATAAACCTGGAGTGGTCTGGCTCTTAAGTATAGCTATGGGGACATATCGACAGTTACTTGGACACAATTCCTACCACCATGCTATGGTTCTAGACTCTAGACTTAGTCGTAAGGATTTGAAACTATATCGATTACCGCTGTGTCACCTGTGTCCGATCACGCTTTAAAGATAATGTGTTAGTCATAATTAAGCTTCAGAATGTATCTATATACATTAGTGACATTTTTCACCAGAGGTAGCGAATTCGGACATTCCAACGATCGACGTTGTTTCGAATTCTTTAATGAGACGAATTGTTTGGTAAAGGAAATGCTTCTCTCTACCGTCGTCAAGTATCTATAGGTGTGTTCCGGTAGTTATATTTAAGATCCAGTCTCTTACGTTTACTATATTACCATTTTGGGCCACACAGTTATTTAATATCATCAGTACGTTGGGAGCCGACATGGATTAAAGAAAGATAACGAGGCTTTTATAAGGATCATCACAGGTCTAACCTATATCTCAGATGACTTGAAGGAGTGTACATCCCATAACAATCCCATAAGAAACCCGCAGCCGAATTGATTGCTTTCACTTGTATGCACTTTTGGACCAACGATTCCAAGTATTATTATAGACTTTAAAACCATCTACTACGTTTCCTAACCCTTGGTGTCTCAATTAGCTTCCTTTATTGTATATAAAAAACTACCTATCAATATGTAACATATTGCTATGTATTAAAATTTATAAACACAGTATAATTGATCGCAATTTGAAATTTCATTTAATTATCGTTTTACTGAACCGGGGCGCGAAACATATATGTATCGATAAATCAAAAGAGGAAGAATTCTCAATACGATTATAACCCGGCACAAATTAATAATGCATGTTTATTATACCTTAACAGTTTTAGAATAGAGTTTAATATTGTATGTATGTATTGAAAAATATAATATAATCAAGTGAAGCGATTTATAACCTTGTACAGTAGGAATAAGGTCCATGGATTTGATATTAATGACAAAGTCAAGTGTTAGGGCTAAATAATGTACGTGTTCCTTATACAGGATGTTATTGGTTAGTGTCTGGACTGGGCTTTCTAGAGATGTGAATAGTATCTAGTGATTATAAAATATTAAAAAAAAAATTATATTAATGTTACGTCATAATAACCCATGATATTCTATATTCTGAGTAAGATCGTGTCAAGTGGACCCCCCTTTTCCCACTTGATCATGGAATTGAAATTAACATATTTTAATATAAAGTAGTTACTATCAGTAATGATGTACCCTAAAACGGGTTTCTTTAATTTTCTTTTTTCCAAAGAAATTTTTGTAAATGAAATTTTTGGAGACTTTTAATTAAAAAATAGATTACAGAGAAACCGTAAAAGATATTTCAATGACATTTTCAGGATTTGTTGTTTAATCTTTACAGTTTAATAAATAATCGATAATTTGAAATTATTCATTTATTAACATATTGTTATTAAACTTTTAAATAAACAAATGAAAATTGTAATGACTTCTCCCTCAAATTATGATTTTACTTTTCAGGAACATGCATTATACATTAAAGTTTAATATTTTGAAAGAAAATTTAACTTCCCGCCATTAGTTTAAATAATATGAATTTAATTATCCCAGAGCGGCGAGCACTGTCAGTACCGTGAACAGGCGCGCGCTGTAGACACTGCCTAAACGTCAATCAGTTTTAATAAATACTAATGAGTTCTGAATATATTAAGTCCATTTACTTATCTACTTTTCTCTCGTACTTAAGTCGCGTTGTTATTAAAATTACAATAACTTTTGATAGAGTGAACCAACTTTAATAAAACTACGACTGCATGTTGCTCTAGGCTATGCATTATGATTTTCTTGAGGTTCTATCGTGAATGCAGTATTTTAGCAGTGGTGCTTGTTTAAACAAACAAACAGACAGACATTTCTAAAGATGATTGAAATACATTTCATTGCATTATTTCCAGATACCTGTAACATTTGTTTTCATGAAAATCTAAAAAGCACAGACACATTAGATTTAAATTGTTATTATATGTATAGGTTATCAATGGGCATAACGCTTAATCTATATATAGTAATACTCGTTTGGTATCCCTTATGATGAAACTAGAAAGAAACTATATTTTTTTAAGTGATTTATTTGTACAAGTGTTATAAAGTTTCTTTCGTTGGTTTCATATAGCCTATTTATCTATTATCCATATATATAGCCTAGTTAGAGACTTTTTAACATCACACTATAAGCATTAGAATCGAAGCAATTACCATAGAGGGCGTATGTCAGAAAGACGAGACAACAGTTGAGAAAAAAGTGAGAATGTGCGCGGGCCATGAAGTGCGCTGTTGGGTGGGCTAATAGTTGTTTGGCCACTCTACGAGAACTGAGAAAAGCCGAACTGCGAATGCCTATACCGTGAAGTTCAGTCGCGTTGTTAACACCTTGCAAAACTATTGTGATTTATACGAAATATGCTAAAAGTTGTCTCTGTTGGTGGTTATTTAATATTGTTAAAATTGAACGCAAGTGCCTCCGCGAGTTACCGCTAGGGCCGGATTAAATCGGAATAGTGGTCCTCCCTATGATCGGTCGCACTCCCATGGTGTTCTCAGTGTTTCTTGTAGTACGATGTGTTACTCGTAAATCTACACGGCGATTCAAACTAACGTTAATTATAATTTGACAAAACTATGCAACCGGTGCTAAATACTGTTTCGTGGGGGTGTAAAATAACTGTACATACATCTGACGTACTATTACACTGTTTCAATATTAATTAAACTGTACATGAATGTATGTTTTAAATACGAATCAGCTAGTGAGTTTCTAGATTGGACGTCATACTATATATTCATTTTTAAAGCATAATTAGGCGACGATGGTTTTTATTGGCTTGTTCGGATATCGCGTTGAATAACGTTTGCAACGTCAACACGTTGGTTCGAATAATGCAATGAGCGCCGCCTCCCGTTAAGAAATATATGGTGATGATACAAGATTATATTCGTAACGTTACACGAGGTTATCGTTTTAGTCTCAAAGCACATGGAAAACTATTTATTTGCATGGCTAGCGCCGCATTAGACTAAGCAACATAACTAAATGTAGTAAATTTGATTTATCACTGTGATTGCTGAAGTAATGCCGTCTTTTGAAAATTATATATGACTTCGTGGTTTCGTGAAAGTGACCTAGTAAACATAGAGAGATTTGCTCTTAAGTGCAGCCGCCCGAATCCACTTGGCCATAGATTTTCAACATAAGGGTGGTAATTACTAGCCAGGCGGGCTTAGAAAATGCCCTACCTGGTGGTAGTCCGGTGAAGCTGTAAATACTTAATCAGGTCAATAACGTAGTCAGTTCGTAGAAAAAAAAGCCCTACCTGGTGCTATGTTGCATGTATTACGAAGTCTTCCTAAAGGACCTAAACCGAAAGCTACAAGCTCATTCGCAAAGGATTCGATCGACACCGTGTTCAAGCATGCTAATCACTGAGCCATCATAGTTTCAGGCGGTCGCTATTGTTTTAGAATTACACTGTTTGACATGTGATATCACTAACTCGGTCACTATGTCTCGCTTGGGGAAAAAAGATTAGCTTCATTACAGGACGTTACAATAATGTCACGCCGAGTCCGCCAACCGCGCAGTTTAAATGTGGCGCTGCGGGTGACAAAATTGCGCTGATATGTTTCATGTTCCAGTAGAATATTAGGGACAACATGTGGAGCGAGAACATATAGACTGAGTCAGCGATACAATTGATTTATTCACATAACCTATATTGTATATGGATAGCACAATTATCAGGACGCCTTCCAGTCCCAATGAGGTGTAACGTAATCAAATTATAATTTTAAGGCTTCAATTTCTTATATCGTATCAGGTTTGTGAACGAAGACACTCGGTACTTATAACGTGGGCGTGTGGTGCATAGAGGCGACATTTACCTGAATAGCGGCTATAAACCGACTGTGTGACATGTTAGCTCTAATAAGTTTTATAACGCCGCGGTGACATCACTGCCCCTACTACGTGTACCCTATAGTTAACTGTAATATAAATAATTAAATAATATTTGTATTTTTCTAGTAATTTGTGTCGTTACATTTCAAAATGAGCTAAACCCAATTTTAATCGCTCATGTAACATGTTTAATTTTTTATACATTTCTAGTTTTTATACATCGAAAACGAAGGTTCATAAGGTTTTTAGGTTTTTTATGATCTTCTTATTTTACATGTACAAGATTTCAAATATCTTGAAACATAACGTAAAATATTAGGAATGGCTAAAATTGGATTTAGCTCATTTATCTTCGTACTTACATTTTATGGTTTGTAATTGGGGGCTGATGTTATTCGCGTCCGCAGGAAGTGTACTTCTCCCTCTCCTACACGTGCTCCCCGGGTGCTACTAAAGAGTAACAAATTTCTGATCCTTGTACTGTTTCACATAAATTGAACCTTGCAGCTACAAATAAAATAATCAAACAACAATAATAAAAGGTGGATACAATATTTTTATATGCAGTGTAAAATCAACTCGAATGCAAATTTTTATAGCACTAACTCCAGAAATTTGGGCTATGCTTTTTAATGAGTTCGTAATTAGTTCAATAAGTGAGACTTATACTCTTTAAACTAGAACGTAAGGACATGGGCGCTTTATAGTAGAAATAAATATGAACGACTGAAAATATTTTGTATTTTCATCTCTCCTTTATGTTTAGTAAATAAATGTTCTATTAATAACAAGATGTAACTAAATATTCTAAATTTAATTTGGTTTAAGATATTGTTCATAGATGTCGAGATCATCAGTGGTTCAGAATATACTATCAAGGAAATCGAGTAGCAATTGAAATTACCAGTAGAGAAACGAAAGTTTTACTTCTATGAGATATCTATCAAGGGTCATATTAAATCTTTATCACTCTGTGAAAAAATAAGAAAAATATTCGACATCAATTCTACAAAGGAATATAAAAATAGTATTTAATGTTTTAATAATTATGATGCCTCAGTATTTCAAGTGATCTATTTGTAGTATAGAAATCATCTTCACATATATTATATTGAATCACAGTTATAACGTATTTGTATTTTTTTTCTTCCAGTGAATACGCGTTTTAGGTTCGATTAAACCTATTATAAATCAAACGACTCCTCCAGTTCATCACAAAACCCTATAGTCATAATTGCTCGACAATCTATTTAATTTAAATTAATTTGATGACATAGTTCAATTGCACTGTTTGACGTTCACCAGACGTTACCGTAACTTCTATCATCACGTCTGTGAAACTTATAGTAGTGGCGTATTCTCTCACATATACCGATATAGATGCAATAAAATATTAATTCAATTTGTGTGTTGTTTAGACAACGCATTTGAGATTTTAAAATGCTTTTAATTGTGTCGAAGGCGTACCGTACGGCTCTGGTTGGGTCACGATACGCTCTTAGCCATAAACATTCCTTTTTATATGTAACTTTCCGGAAATAAAAATATTAATGTGCATATGTTAACGTAGTTAATTGTAAACAAACTACCGAATGTCAGAGAGATACCTAATAAAATTTGACGATTATATTTGGGGTTTGAAATTTATAGGAGATATTTGTTATGTAAGCGAAGAATAGGTCGTTGGAGAAGTTTTAAAACAATCAGTTGTAATTAAATACCAACTCTATTAACATATTTCAAAATATCAATGGGAAATAGAGAGTCGTGATAAAAAATAACCTGGATATGGCGCTTACAATAGTATTTGGTGTCACGCCCTTTTTGTGGGTAAAGAAATTCATTCACACTTACAAAGGCAGCAGAACTACCTCAATGTTTTACAGTTAGTCTGTGGTAGTATTCTATAGTACACTGTAAACGTGGTCGTCTTATATATTTTGTCCTTTTGTTTCTATTCGTATTCGCTTCAATATCCAGAACAGAACTGTCCTTGGTCCTTGACTTTGACTTTGATACTTGACTTGGAACGGAGAGTAGAAAATTTAGAGTGTAGGAAAGCCGTTACAATTTCCCCACAATAATATTCTAAAGCAAGGGCGAGGGTTTGAGGTGTGCAATTTATAAGAAATCATTGTTTGCATACAATTGTCGGAACGGTAAGGTGTCGATGAGTGTGTTTTCCCACGCATCAGTTTTTCCACCATATTGTTTTATTCGTAATAACGACCTTTCGAGATATCTAGGGAGAATTCTAAAATAGTCCAGATATGTCTTTACTATAGACTTCACTTCGTTTGATGTGGTGTGTTATTTTGTATAGGTCGAAATAATGTGAACATTGTAAGTATAATCAACGCTGTTCCCTTCACGCTTCACGTTTATTTACAGTTTCGCTATTAATATGTGTTAACAATACTAAAGTATTATAAAAGGCTCGTGTCTTTTTAACATACAGGTGTATTTGTTATCATTGTATTCGGTATTTGAAAGATGTAAACTTTTCTTTAGTGGTTATGTGGAAATGAAAAAATGCAGTAAAATATCAGTTCATTTACTTTTAATCTAGACAAAACATGTCGTTCCTGTGACTCTGCGAAAGCGTTTTCGTTAATAGAGGGCAGTAGGTAATATCATAAATGTAATTTTCATTGCGTTATCATAGATAATATTAGGCCTTTACCTATGAAATTGTCGTTTTGTATGAAAAAAATTAAACGAATTTTTTTGATGTATTTTTTATTTGTATTAATCGATGTAATCACCCATGCAATCAATGCATCTTTGCCAACGCAGTGGCAGTTTATTGATGCCCTTCTTAAAGAAATCAGCTGGACGGAAGGCAACAAATTCTTCAAAGGCATTTTGTACTGCCTCTCGGGTATTAAATTTTTATCCCGCCAAGGAGTTATCCAAATTCTGGAAAAAGTAGTAGTCTGTAGGAGCAAGGTCTGGTGAGTAGGGCGAATGAGGGAGAACTTCCAACCCCAGTTCTTGCAACTTGGAGACCGTCTGCTGTGCAGTATGAGGTCGCGCGTTGTCGTGCAGGAGCAGCGGAGACGAGCGATTGACCAATGCTGGTTGGAGATGTGCCAGCTTCTCCATCATTGTTTTCAGTTCTTCACAGTACACATCTGCAGTAATGCTCACTCCGTTTGGTAAGAAGCTGTGATGAATCACACCGGCGCTAGACCACCAAACAGTGCCCATCACTTTTCTAGGGGTAAGTTTTCGTTTAGGGCATTGTTTAGGTGCTGAACCAGGATCCAACCACTTGCTGAGCGCTTGCGGTTATCAAACAGAATCCATTTTTCATCGCAGGTAACAATGCGGTTCAAAATTCCTTCATTTGTGTGTCTGTTGAGCAGTGCAAGGCACGTCTCGACGCGTACTTCGCGCTGGCGATCATTGAGTTCGTGGGGCACCCATTTGTCAAGCTTTTTTACCTTGACCCAAATGGACCAATATTGTTTTGACGCTAACGTCGAAAGCTGCTGCTAATTCAGCCGTATATTGTGTATCATCAGCTTCCACAGTCGCCTTTAATTCGTCATTGTCGACCAAAGTCTTCGGACGACCGCGAGGTTCAATTTTCAGGTCGAAATTCCCAGAACGGAAGAGAGCAAACCAATAACAGGTGGTGCGTTGGCTTGTAGTGTTAGCTCCGTAAACGTCGTTGATGTTGCGTGCCGCTTGTGCCGCGTTGCTGCCAGGACGGTAACTCATATTCCATAATTACTCGAATTTTTAACGTATACATGATGACAAAAAAGATTGAAATGCGATGAAAATGTAACACTAATCAATAAACAAATGACTACTTTTGGAAAAAGAATTCCATGTTTTTAAAATAAAATTAATTTGAAATTAGAATTCTTAGCCAAACAAAATTTATTTTTATTTGAAATGGCCAGTACTGCAGAACGGCAATTTCATAGGTAAAGACCTATTACATAGATATTCCCATCCCTCGCTTCTAGCACTTATATAAACGCTACACAGTCAGATCGATAACTGTTTTATTCCGAACATCGGAGTGACAACAATGGGAGACAAAAAGAAGATATTTATTAGAATGAAATAATTACAGACTAGTGTGAGGTGTAAGCACTACCATAGAGTAGTAATGAAGAGTTCGTTGACCTATCTTTGTCTGCACGCATGAGTTTTTAAATAATGTCTTCGTGAAACTTCCAATTATTAAAACGTTCCTTATGGAGGCCATACTCGTTAGGGTTTGCATGCGCAGTTTTGCCTTGGACTCTCAGTTAAAGACAGTTAGAGCTACGTGGCGGTGTGTGTAGGATAGCTATCTATACTAATGTGCACAGTATACTAAACTAAAATGGACGACGATGATGTGATAGCTGTACTTGGCTTAATACTCGTTCCACAGAACAGAAAAAGAGACCACACTAATGGTGTAAACGTTGGTTATTGAAAAGAAAGCAGTTCTATTATGTAAATTTGATAAATTAATCACAAAAAATATTTATGAATGGATGAACAACTTTATTTGAAATCGTTATCAATGATCACTCAACACAGAGAACTGTGCAAGCAAGCTCGCCGGACGCCATAGACTCTCGGTTGTGTGACGTGCGAAATCGTAACCGAGCGGTATAAAATATCAATTTTGATATTTGCTTGGTTGTATGTACATGCGCCGATTACTTTACAATTTTATCATATACACTCTAGGGTTCTCCTGTCAGTTATGCATGCAAGGATAAAACCAGCATGCAAACCCTAACGTGTATGGTCCCCATAAACGTACGCACAAGCATTATATGATATAACTGAATATTGTAAAAATTGATTTCAAATGTTCGTCACGAGATTAGACGTTTGTTAGGCGCGTGGGCGTCGGAGGCTGTATTGTGCGCCGTGACACGGCCAGGTCGAGTATGCCGATAAATTACCGTGAAAAGTATTTTCTATATTTTTTTATAGCATTCACAATTTTAATCTCGGATGATACGATCGCGGTGTCACTGTCATCGGATTATTTTTTGATAGGTGATTTTATTCATTTAGTTAATTTTTTTTGTGGGAAATAGAACGGGTAGCTGTAGGTAGTTTGTATGACAGTACGTAGGATTGGTTTATGGGAATTTAGTGTGGGAAACTACGACATGGTTTACCTGATGCAATAATAATTTAAAACGTAGTAACGATATAATATGAAGTGGTGTAGTGAGTTTTAAAAATGTCTAGTAGTATCAACATTTCATGGAAGAGGGAGCGTTGAACGGTATTTTTTTTGCAGGAGATAAACTTATGATTTCACGTCAGATGACGTCAAAGACATGCTAGTGATGCATGCTAGTGACCGTATTATACTTGCGCGGCTTGCGTCAGACTAGCGACCCGTAGTATAGTGGCTTGTGTCATGTAATATATTTCGCAGCTCATCATAGGTTTGATCGATTAGTAAACTTTATAAGAATGTATATGATGCCAAGAGATGTGAAAACCAGACTAATGTTAATAATTGAAATAAACAAATTCCGAAATTTAAATATTATCATTCACACTGTAATTAATATGAAGATTGAAAACAGAACAAATTTATTCCATTAAGTTTTCATTTCTGTCGGCAGTCCTTATGCTGCCTCGACTTTTTTTAATTTGTTGCTGTGTTATATTGCGCATTCTACGACGTTTAATCTAGGTGATATGTGACGTATAGGGACACTCGTTATTTTGATATTTTTATCACAAAACTGGCTGCGCGACCCGGCTTCACACGTCTGTACTAACGAAACGATTTTGACCTCAATCAAATTTTTCCTTTACAGCACGATCATGTAATTAAATAAAAAGGCAATTAAACAATTGAACATCAATCTGTCAATATTTTTAAGTCTCCAGTTTTCTGTCTTAGTTTTTATATACAGATTTAGTAACTTGAATTTTTGAATTTTTCTTACAATTCTTAAACATTTTCTTACATTTACTTTTGAAGGCTTAGTTGGTAGCGTGTTCGGACACAGGGTCTATGTGCATAGGTTCGAATCCTAGCAACTGAGTCGGAGTTTCCAGTGAAGGAAGCCGTCGCAATGTATCATACCACCACGATGTACCACAGCATGGTGATAGCCTTTTTCTAAGTAAGCTTCGCTCCAGAGCCCTCGAGTGTAAAGGGTTAAAATCGGTCGAACGATGAAATCTATAAAGTGTAAAATAAGCGTGGAAAACAAATTATAGATGGCACGGTGGCATACATTACATAAGGGCGGTATGATACGACAGTCGTGTCCAATTGACTTGCTATCAGCATTACACACATGTGACACCCTGTACGCTTACAGTGGCACGAGGTGGAAGACCAGTCACAGTGACTCACTTCTGGTTTGTCGTGTTCCGATATATGATTTGTATATGGATACTTCAGCGACGACTGATGATAGATTGTTGAGTTTTCAATTACCCTCTGTTTGGCCAGGCAATGTGTCGATACTTTGTCACACTTGCAACATAATTAAAGGACTTATCAAAGTTTTTTGGTATAGAATTGATAAGGTCTTTGGAATGGTTTTGCCTTGGCAAGTGATACATTATAGCGGCTGTGAATACATAGTTGTTTTTCCTATTCGCTTATGACAAAGTACATTTCTTCACCGAGCGATTGCAACTCCAAACATTCGAACCTACAAACAGGTGCGAATGCAACAAGTCGTCAATGAATCCGTACAAAATTTACAACGCGCGCTCCGAACTGTGAACCGCCGAACTCGTAAACGGCGCGCTCTTAGTAATAAAATCGTATAAAAAACCTCACACGGGCCTAATCTGTGACCTGTCATTAGCGAACCGATGGATATACAATCGCCATAACGCGTTCCGAGGCGCACCTTAATGACAAAGTAAGGAATGTAGCTATTTATACCGTAACAATTGGATTTCGAACTCTAACTCGTTGTGTTTAGAGTCGTATTCAAGATCTGTTGTGTGAAACATTAAAACCGTCGATGCACTCGCCACCCAGGGAGTACACAGTGTCTATAAATGTGTACGATTTATAATGTCCGTAAGTTGGAAATGAAAAGTTTGTCGTGTTATATGAACCTGACAAGATAATGGACTACGAGACATATGAGTATTAAGGATTATTGCAAATTGGATTTGTGAAATTAATCTCTTTGTAATTGCGAACTGCGTTGGCTTAAAGTGGGATTTTTTATACGTGCCTGGTGTCGAGATTTCATACTTTTTGTTCCTTTGTAAGTATTAATCATACATATATTATTCCTACTTACATATATTCCTATTAACAGAAATAGTTAGGTGTTGTCTTTTTAAAATTATCACATCGAAATTACTACTTAACTTATTTAACCCTTTTATCGATTTCAAGTTACTTCTATTAAATTTTATAATTACTGTTTAAACCCCATAGAAAAGCGTAATTATTTGCAGCGTAATATTTTACAACATACACTTCAATTCTACCTATATGTATATATTAGTTGTGTTATATATTAAGATTGCTGGGTAGTAGGACATAAGAACTGCCTGACTAGCGAGCGACTATGATCCACATCGTGATTAAGTAGTCACAGTGACTTCATTTTGATTTCTTACTTTTCGGGATCAGTTGATATTGTCCAGATGCTGAGAGTTGACATCGGTGGCCGGCGATGATTTGTAAATCATGACCATCATTTTTGGATTTTACTCTGCTTATTATTAAGTATTGGACAGTCACTATGTCGTGCTTAGATAAATAAAATAATAGAATTTCTCTTTAAATATGTAATTTATGAAGCTATAAACCTTTGATTGCATAATATATCGCTTTCTTTATCGAAACATATTAGAAACCCATATCCGAGAATCTATTACAGTGGCGTAACTTAGAAGAGGTATTGGACTAACACAAATTGAGGATATACAAAAAAAGACCAATCTGTCAATTTATAAAAGCTTTCTTTTTAGTCAGGGATGTATTTTTAGAAGACGTGTTCAAACTGACGTTTAAAAACCTACGTATACTGAAGAGAGTTTTTTTAAAACGGTTTTAGCGATGGTAAACACGCTAAAGTTTCAAGGGGACAGGCTCTCAAGTTCAACTGCCGGAACACATCAGGTTCTTGGCGACAAATTTTCAGTTTAAGGGTGGTAGCTAGCCAGACGGATTTAGAAAAAGCCTTACCACCATGCTAAGGTTTTATCGCAATATTTTTTCCTTTACCGAAAGCTCTGACTCAGTTGCATAGGTTCGAACCTATGCCCATCAGAGTGGTGTCCAAACATGCTATCAACCAGGCCATCATCATTTCTAAAGTAAAATCATAATAAATATAGACCATAAGAAACAGTCGCTCTAAGTAAAGATTATCACAAACGATGTTATGTATTTCAATAAATCGGAAACGCATAATGGCGTATTTGTACACGCTCGCAGGTGATATAATAAAACAAAATTGATAAAAATATTTAATTCATTATTTTATAAAATTTCAATAACGAAATTTCTATTGATAACAATAAAGTTCGTCAATAGCTAATAAAATAGCAAAAAAAAATGAAGTTATATACTTCTACTACTTCACAAAATAACCCCAATAACGTTAAAACATAAAAGTAAGGAATTATGGTCGAATTATGATCACAAGATGACTTCTAGTTCTATCAGAAATACCCCTGTATTTTCTTACTACAAGTTGGTAGTAGAAAACAGGACAATTCTCAAGCGAAGACCTATAGGTACTTCAATGCTATTCTATTAAAATGTGGTACTACGAATATATTTCAAGCATTATCAAGTTTCCTCACGATATTTTTCTGCATAACCAGTTGAAGTAACTAAAATTATTAAACATTTATATTCTTAGAACATTTGTTCGTACAAACATAGGCTTAAACTAGTGTACAGTGTATATATCTTCCATTGTTATTTTTAACTATAACTATCATGACTACCGGAACGACGTTGAGTTCCTTATTATGGGACAAGGCCTTCATGAGGAAAGCGTGGCAGCTTTCTTGAATGGGGCAAGTGTAAAACAACGAGTATTCTTTATTGTACTTCATTACATAGTCTAAAATAAAGTCAAATACTGCGTCTGTCTGTCTGTCGGTTCGCGATAAACTCAAAAACTACTGAACGGATTTTCAAGCGGTTTTCACCAGTACATAAAGTAATTCATGAGGAACGTTTTGGTATATAATTAGTCAAGGATTTTTTTGTAATCAGGGCGGGACAACGTCTGCCGGGCCCGCTAGTTAAATATATGACTCGGAAAATAACTATTTAAAATACCAACTGTAATGTAGAAGTACTCAAATTATATTCTCAAAATATTAAGTAATAATAAATATTATTACTAGAGTCACTTGCGACTTCATCTGTGTAGAGGTCTAGAGGATCGATTATTCAAAAACCAATCTCTTAATGTTTTTTTAATTACCTTTTTTTTAACAAATTAGAAATTATGTATGGAGTTATTTTTATGTAGATAGAAAAAATCAAGTTACAATTTTATGGTGTCAGAGATCGATTCGATGTTTAGTATCGATTTTTAAATGTCTAAAATTCGATTATTCCATTAATCGACCTCAGATCGCCATCCCTAGTCTGTGCTTATATTTTTATAACACCATATATTGGGAGTTTTTGGCGGGGTTTTGGAATGCCATGTAGGGGTCTTTATATTTTATCCATAATCTTGTGTTATTTGGCTCTATATTGTGTAATGTTGGTGGTGCTTTACGTAATACAGTTTGGATATTGTGCGCAAGTGAAGTGGATCGGAAATAATACCACGGAGCATGGATTATGACTTGCCACAAAAACTCCCAGGAAAGTTCTAACAAGATGGCCACCATCTTGTTAGTTCATTAAAATTATATCAAGAAACTTGTAATATCGTTATTCACTTGACAATGGCGGTAATAGCCTACTAGAAGACTGGTTGCCAAAAATAAAATAGAAGAACACCATATATTATCTTCGTGTAATTATAACAGTTTATGCAGCGCACGTCGAGATAGAGTTGGCAGGATCGTTTCCAAGGAACTTGACACTTACTGTTCTGTTTTAGTCATTTTAATAATATCTGTAAAAAAAATAGCGTGCGTGATGTTCTGATTAACAAGCTATATTCCGGTTAAGATTCATGAACATCCGTGCAGGCGTTTTTGCGTGAAAGTGTAACAAACTTCCACACTAACACATTTTCACGTTCAATTTTTGCAATAGTAAAAAAACTGGACATATTTTTAATTGCATTAGTGTGCTCCTGTTCAGTCAATTACTATTAATACTTGTTCATATTGAAATAATTTGGGTTACACCATGGACAGTAACCGTTATCCTACCAACTTGCATGAACACTTGAATTATTTTGAAATATGACTTAATAAAGTGAGACACTGCAATGGATTTTCTTCAAGTTCAAACTTTGATCTTTCGTGATTCATATCAGAAATAAACGAGTTACTCTTTGCGCTCGAGCCACTGGCCTCGGTACGTCTGCATGCGCCTTTATCGCATTATTTCAAAGGTGTACTCTATAAAACAGGGTAAGTTAATGTCTATTAATCATTTTATACCACTGGACGAGGGTTTTTTGATAACTACGCACTGATTTACGAGTATTTTACGGGCCCGAACGTCGCACCGCGTAATGGACACTAAATATGAACAGATTGCGCTATGTCTCACGTCTTACAATGTAACTTAATTCTTTATTATCTCATAGACTATCTCATTTTAAGATTTGATTAGTGACTTACAGACGATTTATTGAATGTGTGTTGCTTATTCAACATTCTACTTTGCTTTCTTAGTTTATTTGTGTGTTTTTAAATTTAGTCTTGCTTAAATGAGAAAGTACATGAGGATGAATGGATATTTGTTTTACTTTAATCTCACGCGATTTCTTACAAACTATGTACTTTGAGTATAAATACGTTGGATTTATAAAAAAAAGACAATATACTTTATTTTTTATTTTTGCGCCTTTTTATTATTTATATTTTTTATATGTATCTCTACATATTATAAAACAAAGTCCTCTGTCACGCCTGCCATGCGGTTTTCAGCAGTAAATAAAGTGATTCATGAAGAAGGTTTAGATATAATTTGTCAAGTTTTTTTTATTATCAGGGTGGAGTAATGTCGGCTGGGCCCGCTAGTTTATAAATTAAATATATATTATGAACTGCGGCAGATTTTAATAAGATTTAGTCTAGAAACATGTTTTATTTTAAATAAATTTGTATTTTCTCACACTTTGAAACAATTTTTGCACGTGGTGTTTGACGAAAACGCGTCTCTCTCCTACGTGAGATTCAGTGAGATTCGGCTTGACTCACTTCCCTCTTTGAGAAACTCACGTAATTAATGGACGCCCCCTAACATATGTCCTTAAATGTGTTGACTACTCCAATAAAATAATTATAGAAATTGGTACTGTGGTTCTTGAGAAAATGGTTAACGTATAAAAGTAGTCATAAATATTACAATTCTTGTTTAAACTGATTAGAACATTGCTACGAATAACACTTTTTTTTGTATTAGGTAGTAAATTTGATATATTATTTTGTCTTTCTTTGGCTTCAAATAGTAAAAAAAATTAAGTGTTTAATTTATTTTAATTTGCCTTTGTTTCTAATGCTATAAAAGTCAATCTCTCATTTTGTGCATGCTGTGTTCATATTTAGCAGAGTCGATGTTAATTTCTGTTCATTGAAATCAGTTTTGTGGACCTTAAATAAATAAATATCTATACTTCTGCTCCGTTTCTACGAGAGGAATAAGCGTGAAGATGGTACAACAACAATTTAAACATACAACACATTAACAATAACAATTCCTAGAAAACTCGTTAGAAAAACGATTCAAAAATCTGTGGATTATATATAGCATGAATAAATCCGTTTCTCATTAGCGGCACGGACCGGCCTTACGGATCGACACGCGACCAAATCGCCTATATACATATTAAATATCATAAAAAACATGACATCTAAACCATAAACCAATGGGAGGTCCACTAATTGCCGATGATATGCAAATATAAGATATAACTTTGTAATATTTCATATTACTATGGGAAAACGTTTTTGTACATTGTGACGGAGTTATTTGTAATTCTTATGAATTACTTTTTATAATCATTGACATAAGTTATCTGAATTATTCATGTAATATTGTTGACGCAATCCGTACATAGATATGTGGTCTCGAAAGCATCCAGAGATTTCAAAGGAAAACATCGTGGTAAGATCAAAGCATATCGTGGTGCTCGGGTAGTTGGTAAAATATCCAGTTAATGTCCGCAGGTTTAAACTCCGGCAACGAATTTTTTCGAATTCATGTACATGTAATAACCCTGTTGGCAACAATACCGGTCGACGGCAAATGAGACTGTCATAAGGGGTGTGAATCCGGGTAATATTCTTGTAATAGCACTGTATATAGGAGATGGAGAGAACTTTAAAATTGTCAAGGTCTGAAAACGCTGATACATCGTAGGCAAGTGGTGATTAGCTCTATACTTTCCCTTGGCAAGAAAACTGTCCTTACACGGGGATTCTTAGAGGTTTATTTATTATATTGTTACTAATATGTTTCTTAATGACTTTTATGTAACATCAGATACGCGTTTTGGCGTTAACAAAAGGGCTGGCAAATTAGAAAGAGCACCGCTCAAAAGTCAAATATACGAGAGTTTCAGTAAGTTATACTTCAAGAGAAGACAATAATAATAAGGCACTGGTATAATTATTACGCGAATCCACATCAACGACACTAGAAAAATATTTATAAAGTCCAAGATTTCTCGTGATATTTTCCTTCCTTCACTGTTTGTCGACGGTGTTACCAATTAAAAATGACATACGTCGGAATTCGAACTTGCGGATCTCAAATCGACCACCTTGACTTGACTGTATCACTCTGCTATAATATAAAAAATATATACGACATATAAACACAAAGGTAATAAAAAATAACCTTGATATTTTAATGATTGCAAATACATAATAATGTTTATAAAACAACAGTGTTGTCTAAGTTATTTTACGACGGTTATATAATCTGTGATCCACAACAGTAATAATGGGACCGGCGGAGGATGATTGTCGAGTCCTCCTTGACCTGCTCAGAGTGATGCGTACCGCTTGCATATTATTTCTACATTATTTTCCAAAGTACTTAATGAGTTTACGTGTAAAAGACATCAACGCGCTCTGTTTTGCTAATGTTGGTCTAGTTTTATGAGTATTTATGCAAGTTGATATTATATACTTATTTACTTTTATAATAATTAATATTGTTACATTTTATGTGTTGGTATAAAAATTACAACTATTGTTGGTACGTCATTGCTCGTTTGTCATCTTTAGTTTAAAACGGCCGTTTATTCTTATGGCAATAAAACTTTTATTTTTTATTCATTTTGGTTACTTCAAATGTATTATACTTTATTCAATTTAGGCCCTGAGAAGGCGCTTATGAGTATCAAAGCTGACACCTGTTCGTAAGGCAACCTAGTCATCGAGAAGAATCGGTCAGAGACTCGTTCGGGTTTATCTTTTCATGATACATATTTTTACAAACATATATAGTTTTTTTTTCTAACTTTTTTGTTTCGCAAAGAGGTCAATTAAAATTGGCAATATAAAGAGAGAGAGGAGTTATCGCAATTTGATACAATTCACTATTCACTCCCTTGACGTGTTGCATGGGCATAATATTAAAGTCACCAAGATTTGTTAGTCCTGATATAGATACAAGTCAGAGAGTCGTGGTAATTTCAAGGTCTGTTAAATGTCTTAAGATTAGCGATCACTTGCTTAGCAAAAGTATCGAACAATTTGATTGCAGATTCCTTCTGCATCAAACCCAAAATATGGAATGGACATGTACGAAGATTATCACAAAGCAATATGTGCTCTAGTCTCTTCGTGCTTAACCTGGGATAATCTTGAAGCAAGTGTTCAAAGTTTTGCACAGATGTGTTATCGCAGGGGCAGGTATTGTCGTCAATAATCTTAAAGCGGTTAAGATATTGCTTACAATACCCATGTCCAGTTAATATTTGTGTAATATGGAATGAAAGTCCAATACATTTATGTAATTTTGTAATATCCTCCAATTTGGGTAGACGTGTAATAGTGTATCTACCCTGAGGAGAGTTTTCATACCTAGTCTGCCAAACCCTGTGATACTCAGCGCGTATTTCGCGCTTGGCGAAACTCATCGTGAAGAATGCATAGCTAGGCGCAGAATGTAGAGTCGCAGCGTGTGTTGCTGCGGCGTCAGCTGCCTCGTTTCCAACAGAGCCGGCGTGACTTCTGATCCATGTCAGGTGTACAAAATAAGGCATGCGGGTGTTATGAGTTTATCTGTTTTGGAAACCAGAGGGTGTGTATTGCTTCGATCACGCAAAGCCCATATGGCCGCCTGCGAATCAGAATATATGGAAAGATGTAAATGCGGATGATTAGAGTTAGCTCAAGAACAGACTTTGTATATAGCAAAAAGTTCAGCCTGAAAAACTGAACATGAGTTATGCAGTTTATATTTATTGATAGAAATTTGTTGGACCCCCATATAGGCGACAAAAGCTGCTCCAACGGAGGAATCTTTTAACTTGCTGCCATCAGTGTAGATATTGAGTATGGTGTCAGGGTGATCGAGAATGGTATTGCTGCTATTTGGAGGTATGTAGGGAGTGATGAACACTAAACGCAGGGTGTAATAACTGGTGAGAAGGTGTTGGTTGTTCAAGCATAATATCTTGTGGAGAAATATGTGTAATACCTGTGAGTTTTATTTGTTCGAATGCGTGTACCTCTAGAACCTTGAGGTCGAGAGGTATAACATATATAGTTACATTCGTTTTTAGTGGATGCACAGAGAGCGGCGTCATTTCCAAACGTCACCATTGTTCACATATTGATCCACCCTATTACAGCCTTTAGACATTAAAACTCTATTGACATGCTGCTTGAAATCACTATCAGGCAAATAGGTAATGTGCTTTAGGGCTTTGTTATAAAAGCTAACACTATTACCTAAAAAAATGGTCTTAGTGAGCCTGAAACATGGAATGACGAATTTGTTACTGTTTCTAGTATTTATTCGCCAAAAGTTATCTCTTCTTGAGTTGTTATTACTGAACCTACGTTAATTTTTGCGGTATTGATATACGTGAGATCGATAAATATGAATGTCCCTTGATAGATTACCTAATCATTTTGTTCATGGCGAAGGTTCCATTGCTATTAGTTTTTGATGTGACTCGTTACTTAATGAACCTTAATGGTTTTAATACTTCAACTCTTAACAATATTAATTGGGATTATGTAACAAATCCATATATAAACAGGTCATGAAACCGTTTAGTACCATTTTCTTCTCTTTTTGTAAATCGATTCTTTTGTTTTTTTAGTAGCTTGTTTCGTCTTCGCGACACACCATAATTGTTCACCAAGAGCGGATGAGTCCGGGTTCTTAGTTCTACGGTGCGGTAGGTGCACAAGGCATCGATCCTACAGCTCTGACCTTCGTAATTAGTAGTTGACGACCTTTTGTCCATGAACAGTTAATTTTTTTATACCATACAAAAGTCGAAACCCTTCTGAATATTTTTATTCATCATACAACAAGATCCTGCTGTTTACTAATCTAGAATGTTTGTACACTCTTTCTCAAGGAAACTTCACTAATATTGAAGCTTCAAAAATTAAATAAATTATGGTCGAATCTCGACCACGAGATATCCACGAGTGTTAATAAAACTACGATTTGGAACAATTTATTACACTTGACCCGAACGTTCGCAATATCACCGCGATTAAAGTATTAAATTATCTACGAGTCAATCGAATGACAATTTTATTATGAAACTTTGAATATAATAGAGGATGCCACGCCCAGTGTTATTTTAATGCCGTTTTCATATAAACTGTTTGTGCGAGTTTGATAAACAGGTGTTAACTGTTCGAGTGTTCCGGTTCCAAGGGTGTGGTTGACAACTCACACTGATACATCAAATGGTCTAATTCAATTCTCACGGGTTATCTATGATTCGTCTATTGGCTTTAATTACAGCTAGGTTATGGGCTGTAATTATCACTTAACAACTGATGAACTGTGTGTATTTCGCTAATTCGCTAAAAATATTAAGACGTAAACATAGCGTGTGTCAGGGTGTATACGCAGAGGAAGTGTATTGAATGATATATATACTAGCGGGCCCGGCGGATGTTGTACCATCCTTGTAATAAAATTATATACTAAGGTTTAACTTCCTCATGAATCATTTTATGCACTGGTGAAAACCGCATGAAATACCGTTGAGTAGTTTTTGAGTTTATCGCGAACAGACGGACAGACGTGGCAGAGGCCTTTGTTTCATAATATGTGGTATAGTATTCTATTTTTTGCACAATGAAACGTAACGTAGTTTGTGTTTAAATCATTCAATAAAGTTCCTTGAAAACATTCTATTCGCTATAGGTAGGAATTTATTTATTGATCCTCTAGATTATGTACAGTTTTTCTTGTAAGTCTGTGATTAAGCACCGATAAGTTTATTCTGGCTGGCGCTTTTAATAGCCAGCTATTTTTTCAAAACTTATGGTGTAACACTTGATGAAGTTGTGGTTGACATATAACACAATTACGTCTGAATTATTTTAGGTTATTGGTTATAATGTTCTACCTTATTTGCATATATAACCTACCTATATAAAAATGACATTACATTTTCGTTTTATATTTCATTATCATAACGGGTTTCAATCGCAAATAATAAATATTCTTAACGATTTCATTTGAATCGTCAATCGACGTGGCTTCGAATCCTGGCAACTGAGTCGCAGCTTTCGGTGACAGAAAAGATTGTGATGAAACCATAGCCTGGTGGTAGCGCCTTTCTAAACCCGTCTGGTTAGCTACAACCCTCAAGCATCTGTAGATGTGTTCCGGAAGTTGAGAGTTGAGAGCCAGTTCCCTCTAGGTTTAGCGTGTGTATCATCTCAGAGTACATTAACATTTACCATCAGATTAGATTGTGGTTAAAAAACGCTTAAAGAAACCGATAAAGAATAGCAAAAAAAAAATTAAATAGTAAATTTCTTTTCGGCTGTACCACACTATTTACTTGTACCTGCTACATTATGTCAATCATAACTTAGTGTAAATAGTATTATAGAAACACATGGAAGCAGAATAATGAAAAAAAAAACAATTGAGATTTGAATTTCTTGTCGTACTCAATAAACACAAGTCTGAAAACTCCTTTACAATGGTTCAACTATCACCAGAGCCCTGGTCCGTTCGTTTTTATTAACCAATTAGAATTGACGCCCACGCGTTCATTCATTTGCATAACATTAGTGCTATACGGGTTTATATTCGAGCGTATCTAAATTATATACTTATGTACATTTAAGATTTAGTATATACGTATCCCGCGGTGTTAATAGTTCGGAATGATATTAGATGATGTATTGTGTAGGTAAATGTGATCATCGATGATGTCTCGGGAACTAATTAACATACGCGAAGTGTCGTTATTTATTTTATTTTCAAATTATGACGACAAAGAATTTAATATATTATTTAGAGAAAACATTACCAGATTTGATTTGGAATTATTTCTCGGACAGAGCGCTTGCGGGTTCGAACTCTGTGTACAATAAAATTTTACAAGTCACTAGCTTTTGCCTGCGGCTTAGCTCGCTTTAATGTAGATTTGACCTACTTGATGGGAGCAGTATATTTTTCTATATGACCTATATTTGTAGGTGGTAGAGCCACGCTGTAGTTATTACTAGTGGATCGGCTCGCCCGGAGTACTACCACCCGACCCACAGAAAACCGACATGAAGTAGCAGTGCTTATATTGTTGCGTTTCGTTCGGTCTGTGAGAGCGCCGGAGGCCTACCTCTCTTCTCTCCCTCCCTCCCTCTTCTCCTCCTACCCTCTCACCCAAACACATGCTGACAACGCACTTGCGACTACCCTGGTGTTGCTAGTGTCTATGGACGGTGATGACCACTTAACATCAGGTGACCCACCCCTTCGTTTGCCTCCTATGATATAAATGAAAGGTATAAGTATAGTATTGATAAAGGTAAGCCCTTCTGTACCTTGAATAGTTTAGGTGTGAAAGCGTAAAAAACCGACAACGTTTTATTTAGAAACAAATAAACAAAGTCATATTGGCATTTATAATAATAGTTAGAATTGTACCTGTAGGTACTGTATCTGGATATTAAATACTGGATTTTGTTCGCAGCTTCGCTCGTATTAGTATGAATATTTGAGATAAAGTCTATGCTACACGCTGATAATGTAGTTATTTATCGGTGAACGAATTTTTAAAATCGGTAAGGTTTTTTGAGTTTTTATTCATTAGAACAAAAACAAATCTTTGTTTAATAGTATTTTAGATATATGTTAGATATAAGTTATGAGGTTATTACAGTACAAGATATGCTCAGTTTTTCTAATAAAGTAAGACACATCCATTTAGGAGGAGTTCAGGAACGTACGTACATAATACATAGGGTGTCTGTACCCGACTGGATCGCGACCACCGTACACTAGGTGGAACACCCGCCATAGTGGCACGTTTGGGCGTGTCGCGTTCCGGGATCAGCCGGTGTATATCCAGCTACCGGGGGGGGGCTGTCCCTGACTGGGTCACTTTCAGGCCGGCATGACAGCGGTGACCGGCGATGGATAGTATGTCTTTCGGTGGTCGCCATTGTTTTTGGATTGTACTGTGCTTACCATCAGGCACAGTACAGTCACTTTGCCGAGCTACAATAAAAAAAAAATATATATATATATATATGTAAAGATACATAAAAATGGATAATAAATAGTATTACGAAGCGGAAATAATCCCAACTTACTTTAAAGAACATGACTGCGTAAATAATAACAAGAAGAAGCACTTGGAACCGGTGTCGATACGTGCAAAAGTCCTTCACCTTAGTAAACAAAAGGAAGGTGTAACTTAGTAGGAAAATGACATAATGGTTGATAGATTATAACGATAGTAAAATGAGCTCAGTTTGTTACTTAGTTTCTACAGAATTTTGATATAGATTTGAGTGTCATAATAATATCGTTAATTTTCGGAATCTCACAACCAATAGTGTTTTGACGTTTGACAATTGTGTTAGGTAAGGTAAAAATGTATTTATTTCCCAGTTGTTCAGTTCGACAATAAATCATTTCACCGATTTAAACCGATTGAATATAATAATTAAACTATTTCTTAAGCGACTGGAATTATTTTATTCTAGCTCAAATTTCTACGATTCATTTGTCGAATAAGAATGTCTATTTTTATGAATACTTGATTTAATTTCGTTTGTATTATGGTTCTATAATTAAATGCCATTTCGACGTGCCATTATTTTTGTTGAAGTGGTGTTGTGATTTGGATAAAACACTAAAGAATTTCTCAACCGCTACGTATTTTTAGATGCTATTCGAGAGATCAATCGCTACATTATAATAAATTAATGTTCATATAAATCTCCTGTTTCGATAGAAGTCAAAGTTCAGAATTACAACGGGCGGTATGGTGCATTAAATCGTGTGACGTCATCGATACAGGGTTGCTGCGTTTCTATTCACAATTTCTACGTTAAAACATGTAATATTATTTATTGTATCAAAATAATCGAACAAATATTCAGATTTGTTCGTAGTTCTAATTGTAGGTTATAATAACGCTTATCTGTTGATTGATTACTTTTCGTCTTTATTATCTATTAAGTTGAGCAGCAAGACGATAGGTTAAAACATTTCGGCACCAATGCTTACATGCTGCTTAGTGGAAATATTTATAATATTTAGAAAATTAATAAATTATATGATTAGTGTACACATAACTTACAAATAGAACTATACACTTTCTATTTTTCGCGCACGGCGTACCCATTATGTTGTTGAATACTGTAATTTCTGATACGAAAAGAATACCATTGTTAGTGTTATTCACAAACTCTACTTTAAGATAAAATATAATACGATCGGCGGAGTAGGTGGATGGTAGCTAATTATTAAACATTTTTAAAGGCAGTGAAATATTTATTGACATTACCGATTACGCTTCATTTCTGATAGATTAAAAATCAGCGGTATATTATCGCGGATGTCTACTATCAGCGAAAGCTTTGACGCTGGAATTACCAAATTTTATCATAGATTTTTTAACACGTTTTTTATATTTCACACTACACAACTTCGTCATACGATATTTATGTGAGATTCGTACAATCCTTGCACTTGTATATGTACAATATTACATAAAACTACCACTGCAATAACCTGGCAGCACCGGTTATCAATGTAATAATGGATGCATGAAATTGTTAAAATTTCTTTTATATTATAAAATAAGATAGTCCAGTACGATTTAAGATCCGAAGGGAAAATCGAAATTGTCACTTTAAATAATCGTGTTCATTAGTAAGCGTTTAATGCACGCATTAGGGTCTCTCAGCGAAGGCGCCCGACATGATTACTATCTCACAAACGTACAGATATACTGCTGGCTCTTTCCATAACAGCCGTGGTGTCAGGTTGGAGTAGGACGGGGAATCGAATAGAGGTGAGACCGATTGTATCGAATACTGGATGCGCACTAATTAAAGACTCGAGGTTGGTCTATAAATTGAAGATACATTTTGTATAGTGCAATATCGATTCACTAGAGTGCGCCACTTGTCGCTATTTAATGTGTAAAATGTCTATAATATTTACTTTTTCGAGGTATTACAATTTCATTTAATGTATTCCGAGTGATTGAATATTATCTTAGAACGACGAAGTATAATAGAAAAGATTCGTCGACTTAATACAGTTACCTAATAATTAAAAATATGACATATTTTACTATGGGCCTATAATATGAATTTCGAATTTGTTTTTTTCTATTTCATAACCTTAGTGTTTCATCACAAACTCACGCTATTATGAACGACGATGTAGTCTAAGATGATAACATACTAAACCTAGAGAGATTGGCTGGCAAACGTGCCAAAAGAAGTATAACTACAATGTATATGTCAAAAATATATTACTGTGGGTTATCTTTAAAGGATAGACATATATCATCCAGGACCCTTTTATAGATATTTTTAAGACGTACAATTAGCTAGTACATTATTTTTATGTATCTAATAAGGTTTAGCCAGCGTTAGAAATGAAAGCACTCGAAAAGTATTTTCACAACTTTATTAAAATACATCGATTTGTTTCAATTTTTTTACAAATACAATATACACGTATCATGTATAGTATATAAACCTTTAAGACGATATGCAGAAAGTTCAGAAAAAGTAACAGAATACATTGACTTTGTTTATTGATTATCATCATCGGTGTATGCGACATCCAGTTTCAATTCCTACTAAATTCTTCTCTGCTTGAAATAATTTCATTTTAATCTATAAACGACGTTTTAATTGCCCACGGGCCTAATAAAATATTAAAATTCATAATATCTAATTAAGTTAACTAATAACTCTGTTATACTGGTTTCAATTAATAATGTCATTATGTTCGTATGTACGTCGTAAAATAATTTGTGTTATGAGCCGGGATGCAGGGGTCTTACCGATTATAACCTGGCGGTTGTGTAATTAACTTAATTGGTGATTTTAAATAGTAATTAGTATTTTCGGTTGGTAGTCTTTCGGTTTCGTAATGAGTTGTCAATTTTATTGTAATGTATACTAATACTATATTTTTTTGGGAATTGTTTGTTGTTTTTTTGTTTATTTGAATGTGTTTGAAATACTGTCTTTGTATTTTATGGTCTATATATTTACAACGGTTATTCAAATCCAAATCATCATCATCATTAGCTTCTAAGAGACGCACTTCAGGGTCATAGGCCTCTTCCCAACGGAAAGTATCGGCGTAATCACCACGCCTGGGGTGTAAGGGGTGTAGGATAGCATCGTAAGACTTGAGACACCCAAGCCAACCTCACCTGCACGTGGTGCACCCTGCTGAATAACAAACGAGGCAATGCCGAAAGCGGGGTGGTAGGGCTTTACAACCTGACTGGGTCGAAACCACCATGTATATGGCGAAAAAGCCCATTATAGTGATTCGCTTCTGCGGTCGCGTTTCGGGATCAGCCTGTGCATATCCAGCTTCTCGCAGGCCGGTATGACAGCGGCGACCAGCGATGGATAGTATGTCACTCGGTGGTCGCCATTGTTTTTGGATTGTACTGTGCTTACCATCAGGCACAGTGCAGTCATTTTGCCGTGCTACAATAAAAAAAAAACGCCAGCCTACGACGTATTGCTGATATCAAACTCTGAGTAATCCAAAGTTCTATACATTTCCATATACGTTGGTACTACTAGAACATTTTTCTAAGGTCAGGTTTCGTCGCGATGGTTTCCTTCACCATCAGCCGATAGTGTTACCAATTGAAATTAGTAAACGTACGCGAATTGCGAAAAATTCGTTAGTACATGCCGGTTTTCGATTCCTCGGTAATTCCACCGTTCCACCGGTCAAACCACTCGATCATCACGAGTATTCCACTGATTCCAATCCTACCTAACATTATTAATGGGAATGCGAGTTAGTTTGTTTGTTACGCTATTCGACAGATCGTTACGTAATTTTACATACGCGTTGTCACCGTTATAGAATAGGACGCAGGATACCCTTCATGCAGAAACCAGTACTATTACCAAAAGATAGCTCAAATCTATATTAATGTAAGTGAAGTCACGAGCAAAAGCTAGTAGGGAAAAATATCAGATTTATTTATAAAGCACACACTGCAGTTACTATTCATATTGTTTGTCTGCTTTATTATCCAAATGTATATCAATGCACAACTATGCTTAATATAATACAATAATATAAACATATACGAGTATACTAACTTAAAATATACACTATTAGAGGGTTAACATGTATCTATAAAATGATTATACACATAAGAAGCGAAGCTATTATCATACAAAGTATAGGTCAGTAAGTACTCTAAGCGAGAATGAAGTACAGTACCCTGCTTTTGATTTGACATGTCGCGTTGTAAAGAAGACCGAGATAGTTTGGTTTCCTATAACGTTGTCTTTGTGTATCGCAGTCATTGTGATATGCGATAGAGAGAACGCTTTACAAAACCGAAGGAAGCCGATCTTAGCTGGATGTCTCGCTCTTCTCTCCGACGGGTCAAATTCTTTTTTCTACATCTCTATCGGTTGTTGGCCTGATGGGCATTTACAGTTTCACCGGCCTACAAACGCGAGCGCTGTGTACGTGCCGAAATAAATGTTGGCTACTGAATAGTGCGAACAAGCCATGTGGCCCGGTGCGGGATGTGGGGAGTTGAGGGGAGCTAACATACAGTTATCATTGATGATTTGATATTATGGGTGACTAAGCAGAAATATCATGAATTATCTGAAATGAATTCTATAAGACAAAAATTCGAAAATATATCACTGTGTAAAAGAAATAAACAATTACAATTAAATCTATATATTGCATACGCAATGTGATAATTAAATAAAAAAATTAGTTATTGCATGAATAAATGAAATATATATCTATTTACGTCGACAAAAATCAGTTTTAGTAATACATTTCAATAAGAGACAGATGTAAATAAAAAACTATGTCTGACGTGTACTTGAAAATAATTTCAAAAACACATATATAACGCAATATCGGTGTACGATTAAATTCATAAATATATAGAAAGTGTGTGAAAACATTGCGTTTCAGTAATCTCATGCGATCGCCCACACAGACGGTCGCGTGACGGAGCGAACAGAATCGATATATCGATAGCTAAATCGATTCGTATCGCTATCGAGCCGGGCCCGGGAACATTCAGTACGATCCCGATGGATACAGATAAATGCTTTCGATTATATCGTACAATTATCGTATTAATTGTGCCCAGAGTAAATATAGATTTTGTTCTCGGTAAATGTATTTCACGGCGTCTTTTTCTATTCTTCACGTATAGATATATATATTTTTTATTGCTGGCAATTTAATCGTTTCCACGGTGACGAATCGATTCGGCGTGACGGGTTAGAATTCGATCCTAATAGAACCGAATAAATATTTAATTATCGGCCTTTATGGTGAATGGTAACGCAACGGTTTGTATAAATTTGTTAATTATTTTAATTCGCAGTCCATAACCGATTCCGCGGTGCGAGCAACGCGGTGTCGAAAGCTCGTTGCGAAATCGTTCTATTGATTTCTAAACGATCAAAATTAGAACCGATTTTATTTATGTAGTATCATTGTTATTAAGATTGTGAAAGTTATTATTTTATAATCCTAGGTAGGTTTTTTCGAAACCACTACAATGTCTGAAATGGTCTTCATCTTCATTAGCTTCAGCAGGCTTGAGGGTCAAATCGAAGGGCACTCAGACGAAATAATAACTAGCACAACTGTGTTAAAGTGAAGTAATTTTAGCTTAAGTTATTGCATGTAAATTCCGCAAATTGTATTTCATTACCAAACGAACCTCCTAATCATATATATACAACTATGCAACATATATGCTTGTACATATAAATGCTGTAAAAGTATAATTAAAAGTGTACCCACACAAGAAAGGTCCCTGCAGCATCTATATATAGATATCTCTATCTATATATACATATGTATAATATGCGTTTTGTTAGCTAATGAATGTGGTGTTACTATATAATAGTTAAGGTCTCCATGTCGGAGGATAGAATCTAGGCTCGAGCCGCTGCGGGGAGAAGTCGCGGTGAGTGTGCGGGAGTGAAGTTAACCACCCATCCTCGGTGACGGAAATGATGATTGACTGGTTAGTGCACGTGATTTCGTTCGCACAAAAATATTTTTATTATTTCAAAGGGACTAAGTGTTTTATCTGTATTAATTTCGCGTTATCCTTTATTTTTTATTTTATTTTTGTAATTCTTTTATGACTTTTCAACTCTTATATGCCTTTTATCGATTTACTGCTTAACCTCGTAATGACGAGTAGCTTAGAAGTTAGTCTGAAGAGTTCTCCATCTATCAGTAAAATTAATGACAAAATCAGTTAAGCAGTTTGCGAGATAAACCAGAACACACAACGGACAATACGATTTTATTTATACGTACATATTGTTTTAATACAACATGAGAGCGTGTGAAATTTATCATTATTAGATGGATTTTGAAGAGCACAAACACGAGTCAGTGTTGAAGGCAATCTATGCTAATGATAATCATCATCCAGTTTAATGATAGTGATTTATTAGCTTGTGATTAAGCATATCAATATGCCGATAATTTTATGAGCCCAACAATGAAGATTAAATCAGATACACCTTTTTAATACACTTCTAAATCACCTTGTTCTCAATGAAGTATAGGTAGGTACTTATGTTTTTATATAGTTATCTAGTAAATATTCAAAAGCCTGATATGTTTTTTTATGTGAAAACTTCTTTAGGCGCGTTGAGTGGTATATTTAGTAGGATATAAAGTTTTGGTTTTGCGTGAGCGACATGCTATTAGCGTGACCGAGCGAATTGCGCTTTCGCGGCTTGCGTCAGACTAGCGACGTGTAGTATAGCGACCTGTGTACATATAATATTGATTTTTGTGTTGAGCCTGTGCAGCTGCTCATATATTTCATTAATAAACTTTTTTTTATTTATTCAGGTCAACAAACAATTGTACTCTTTACTTTATAAAAATGTATATAATTACTAGCGGGCCCGGCGGACGTTGTTCTGCCCTGATAATAATAAAAATCCTAAAAGTCAACCGCAGCGCCACCTACCGAGTCCAATTGTGAATCAAACCATTCTCGGATCCAGAGGAACACGCACACAAAATTTCATCAAAATCGGTCCAGCCGTTTAGGAGGAGTTCAGTGACATACACACGCACAGAAGAAATTTATATATAAAGATTGCTCCAAGTCCCAAAATACGTGTGAAAAAGACACTAACGTTAATAATTTCAATATACAAATTATGATATATAACTAATTCACACTATATTTAATATAAAAATTCAAAAGAGAACACATTCTATTTTTCACTCCTGTCGGCAGTTCTTATGACTGCTTCGACTTTTTTTTAATCGAATCTCGAACTGACTGTAATGCATTTTAAAAACTTATTTTGCACTTTATAGTGTACAAGCTTTTGCGCTTTTGGTTTCGTTTGCGTATACCTCGCGAATAGGATAGGAGGAATAGGATAGTCGCGAGGATCTCTTAAAATTGAAATTAAGAACGGTCATTTGGACAGAATTTTTGTTTGGATATATCCTAAGATATTTTGAACCGAGAGCGACAAAAAAAAATATTTTTGGCACACCTTAAATTGTATATAATAGCTAATTCTTGCTTGCTTCGTTGGACATTCAAAAATTGCAATTGGACAATTTAAAAAAAATACGTTGCCCTGGATTATCTACGAAAAATTACGCATCAAATGGCAATAGTGTTATAGCGATCAGTCGTTTTCATGTAATTGAACGGCCAAAGAAGTATATTTAAGACATATATCCATACCTTCATATAATGCCAAACGATCGCGTACATGTATTTGCAATCTGGCAGTTTTGGTTAAAGCTGTTTAAAAAAGGCCCCTCACAGAAGCTATATACCTAACTTATGTGGCATTCGAATTGAATACATTCAGTTAATCTCAGTCATTGCGTTCTCTGTATTATGTACCTTGTGACTTATGATTAAAAATAATGTGAAGTTACGTTACACACCGATAGCAAAGTGAGTGTATTTAAAATATATAAGAAAATGATTAACATGCCTCAATCAAGCATCATAATAAAGGCGATGAAGTTATTACAACATAATGATGCCTTAAAAGCATAAAAAACGCCGCGTTTATTAGATCAACTTTAAAGTAATAATACAAAACGATTTATTATTATAATAATTATACATCGATAATCGGGCGTCGATTAATTGGAGTGGTCGTCTAATCGATCACACGGCGCGTGACGAATCGAGTTGTTTGGAATCGTTGTTTTTTTCTTTACATCGATTTTCACCGATGTTATGTGTTTTTATGGGGTCGATTTAGTTATCGCGTGATCTCCTGGTAAATGAGAATTTTAAATGTTGTTGTTTTTTTATGTGTGGATAAATGAGATGTTTCTTTGAACTTATGTGTATGAGATAGTTTATTTATTACGCTGTCGGTCGTTTCTCGAAAGCGATTTTACGTTTCCGCTTCGTTCGTAAGGTTGTAATAATTACAAACGTTATCGCTTATCGTTTGCAACGATAATAAAATTTATCGTAGTTATATCTTAACGTCTGGCTACCGTTTAATACTTTTTATCTCGCTCTCTGTTGTTTATGTATTAGTGATGGGTTTCTCACATATTTACGTTTATTACAAGTCTTCGCTACATTTGAATATAAAACTATCGACTTTATTCAATATACTAGCTGATACATGCGACTTCGTTTGTGCCGTTTATTATCTTAACAATATATCTATACTAATATTATAAAGCTAAAGAGTTTGTTTGCTTTAACGCGCTAATCTCAAGAACTATTGGTCCGATTTGAAAAACTCTTTCAATGTAAAATATCTAATTTATCGAATAGGAGCGGAGCACCAGTGATGAATTTTTCAAAATCGGATTTTCTTTCCTTTTAAGAGCTTCTGCTGCGTGCTAGCGCTAGCCTAAAGTAATTATTCCATGATAACGAAGTCGCGGGCAGAAGCTAGTAGTATATATAATGAAGTAATTAAAAGACGCCATCTCTTTCTACATTGCGGTGTAGGTGTGGGTGTGCACCACACATTCGCTAGGAGTTCTCGAATAGCACTGAATCGGCAGTAATTTATTCTAGCTACGTTTTTATAGTCGCCTCTTCTCTTACTCTCCCAATATAACGTATAATATAATTATGGTTGGGCTATAAGTTCTTTAATTTTCAAGTATTTATGATTTTGTTATAGCTTATCTTCTCTCTTATCAAAATTTTGCTCAGTATAGAAAGGAGATGTTGTCAATAATTAACAAGTATTTAGTATTTTTTATTTTCTTTTATTTAAGCGCTCCTGACTCGAACCAAATCAGCCTCATCATAACCGAATTATACTAATGTTAAAACTTTTTGTGCATCTTCTTTCATAAAATTATCATTCACTAATTTCACGCATTATTTTTGCAATTTCATCATATTTTACTAAAATACTATGAAACTTACTAACATATAGTATGTTTGGATTAAATCTCCTAATTGTTTTTTGAATATTGTTATCTTTGATATATATATACCAGTGTTACAATCAGGATTTAGAAGATTTTTACTATATAACAGCTTATTGGGTAAATGTATAGAGTAATAAGTGCATAAGTATTGATAGAGAGTTGATCACGAACGTGGCATTTCACACACTGTGCCTAATGTGGAGCATTGCTGCGAATATATGTCTACTAGAAGTGGCAAAGTTTTAAACTTAGTAAATGTGCATTTTTAATAGGACAGTTCATCGTTCCATTATGTAGATATCGATATATACAAATATTAAACTTTTCGGTAACAAAAAAATAACGAGTACATACAATACCGTTGTAATCTATACTAATATTATAAAGAGGTAAAGTTTGTGAGTTTGTGGGTTTGTGTGTTTGTGAGTTTGTGACGTTGTGACGTTGTGGCGTTGTAAGGGGTAATCTCAAGAACTACTGGTCCGATTTGAATAATTCTTTCAGTGTTATATAGCTCATCCATCGAGAATGGTTATAGGCTATATATCATCACGCTAAGGCCAATAGGAGCGGAGCACAGATGAAAAATGTTTCAAAATCGAGATGTTTTTTTTCTTTTTGAGAGCTTCTGCTGTGTGTCAGCGTTAGCCCAGAGTAGTAACTATTACTACGCGGACGAAGTCGCGGGCAGGGGCTATAATCTATATATAGTTTCTTGATTCTTCTATGATTTTTATGTCCATGTACGAGGTAAAAGGTTATCAGTTAAACGAGAGCTATTTTTAACCCGTTAGTGGAAACCTCTCATCTCGCGAGCGCATCACGCGCCTGTAATCATCGATTAACCCTAAACAAGGGTTTGCTTCGGTTATTTGTGCCAACTAGTACGTGCAAGCGTAACCATTAACATGAATATTCTTACAGTGTCAAAATAAATCTATTTGAAGTGAAAACTTCTTTAGGTGCGTTGAGCGGTATTTTTTATAAAGTTATTATTTCGCATCATAACATACTAGTCAGCGTGATCAATCGTGTTGCGCTTGTGTGTGTACAAGTTCTATTGATATTTTGCAGTTCATCATACGTTTGATTCATTCAAAAATGGACTTTATAAACATGTATATAATTATTGCTCCGAGTGCAAATAGATATGAAGACAACACTAATCTTAAAAATTTAAATAAACAAATTCTGAAATTTAAATATTGTCATATACACAATAATTAAATTAAAAGTTCAAAAAAGAACACAGTTTAAATTCTAATGTTTTAAGTTTTCACTTCTGTCGGTAGTCCTTATGACTGCCTCGACGTTTTTTTATTTATAATGTTCGATGTAAAATTACTACAACAAGTGAAATGAGTTACAATTTTCTGTATATACAAATGATATGTGCAAATCATGTGTGTTGTCCTCTCTTCACGAATTAAGCATTTTCGTTAGAAATAAGCAGTAGTAGCAGATAAGAGTAATGTGAATGAAGCTGCTGGCACCTGCTAGTGTCATACAAAACTTGACTTACCTTTAATTGCGTATTTTATATTTTTATTTATAGATTTTTATTTTTGCTATATACTATTTTAACGTAAAAATTGTTCTCTACGCTATATCTGCGTAGTTCTATGTTAATAATTAAAGAATGACAACAATCTCACCTAATTTTAAGTGACTATGTCGAAATCTGAACAGATCCTACAATGGAAATCTCAGGTGAGAAAGACGTGTAGCTTAATTTTTATATTTAATTGGACAAGAACCGCAGAGGCCCACACCAGAAAACACCCAATAAAAATACCCAATACTGTTGCGACTAGACAGCAAGGTTGGATGTATTAATTTGAAGTCTCGTCAGTTGGATTGGCGATCTAACGCTTTCACTGATCTATCTTGTTTTAGCTGCTAAAATAAATACACATCATTTATTTATTTTTATGGGTCATCGATATTACAATACATTTGATATAGTAATAGTAACACTTTTGTAATTAAATATAAATGTAATATTTATAGACAACCACGGCATGATCCAACAATAAATAACATTTTAATAAAACTAAATAGCTGTTTTGAATTTATTTCGTTTATCTGAGATTTGTCACATGTTTTATGAAATAAGTAACGTACAGTAATAATCCATAAACGCTGCCATGAAGAAAACAACGGGTGATAATATTTACTTGTTGATTAATTTTTTCTTCGCTCCATATGATGATCGTAATACTGTATGGTACAATGACCTCCCACTTCACAGATCACCACCAAATCAATCAATAAATTGGATGTTATACAACCAAAAATTTTACAACAGCAAATAAATATTTAATAACTTTGAATGGGAAATGAGTATGCGACCTTTTTTATTTTGTCTGGTCGAAATAATAACGGGATCACGAAAGTAATGGAATCTTACATAATTATTATAATAAATATATAAACCAGTCTAAATATTACTAGAGTGATATAAATTTTAATGTTTTTATGAGGTGTACGAATATTTCAATTATTCGTCGACAAATCGAATCGAGTAATTTGGTTTGAAAGTCGAGACGAATATTCGAACAATTTAAACATTAATACAAATGAAATGAATAGTTTTCAAATAATAGATAATTGTTAAATTTATAATCGTGGAAAAATAGTTCAGATTATTTAAAGAGTTTGGATTATTGCGATAACGGGAATCCTCTTTGAAAAAAATATTTCTTATTTATCTAATGATTAACTCTTTAAATAACAACTTATTAATGCCCAAATTTGTTAAGTAACTTTACAAAAATTTACTTTACAAACTTTACAAAATTTAAAAAAATTTTGGATGCTTCCCAGAATATTGTAATATTATTTTTTGAATTTTTATTAAAAGTCGGTCATTTTAAAATCATTAGTATTTCGAATCTTACTATTTGATTCAATTCAATTTTGATACTATTCGCACACCCTAATATATTCTTCTTTAAAATTGTGTACCACCAAATCAAAATACTTGGTCAAATTAGTTTAAGATATTTTACTAATCAAACTCACAATTGAAATATTCAAAAAACAATTAAAGAACTGTTTAAGTCATCATTTGAAACAACTCTAAATTTCTTACACGGTATAAACGTACATTTCAATTTAATTTATAAAAGCGTACGATCAAGATAAAGAGCCACGATTCGAGGTAAAATAGAAAAAAAAAACAAATAAAACGTCTCCGTAACATAAAACATAACATTTAATTCAATCGGCAATAACATCTAGAATCAATTAATAAATAATAAAACGGTTAAATAACGCAGAGACAATAAAACGCAGGGTAACGCGGCATAACGCGAGATTCCGCGGGATCATCCCAATAAATCGCGGCGTAACGAGTGTCCCACTGCGCTGCGATGTCCCTAGGGATGCGACGCTCGCCGTCTGTAAATTATACATCTCCGTACTAGCTGACTTGTCTGTGTCGTGTTTGAATAAAGACGATTTTGTTTGATGGAGTCTCATGAGATTTACAATTTTTATTTCAAATTTCCATTGCATCAATTTTTTTCCTCCATTTATCGCGTATCACATTACAGCCGGCCGTGAAGTAGGGGTAAAACGAAAGGCTGAGCGCAGAGCAGCCAAGGCCAATATGACGGCGCCCATGGCTCAATTCAAAATGATTAAACGATTTAAATAAATATTGTGCTCAGTTTTTAACATGCGTCTGTCATATGAATGATTGTATTTATTATATATTTCGTACTGTAATCCGTAGATTGAAATTAGAATTTATAGATGGATATGTTGCATATCTTGTCTACTATTGATTTCCCATTATCATTTCCATTATCCGTTTATTAAGTTAGGATTAAAAACGCGATTTTAATACTGACACCTTATACCGATACGATACCTTAAATCGACTAATATTCCGAAAATTTTCAGATAAATGCCGAAAAAAAGTTTCACTTGCATCGTGGTTTCATAAAATCACACATTTTTTTCTTACTTACTTAATGGATTTGTGAAGAAGACGACCATGCCACAGTTATTACATAATATTCGTATATTATATTGAATGTATTTACCAACTTACAACTGACAAAAGTGAAGTTGTTATATTGTTACAAACTCCAATAGAACACAGATTTTACTAGTACATTTACGACAAACCCTATTACTATAACTATACTAATATATAAATAAAATACAAAGGTCTGCTATCATTTTTATATTTGTTAATCGGTAGAGCGGGTAAAGTAACGTTTGCGAATTAGGCTTATAAAATGTTTCCGTATGTTTTAAGACTTATTTGCATGGGGTTCGTTAGTAAAAAAATCATAACTCTGATCTACTCCACATGACATCTTGTCCTGTAAGCTAAAATAATTACATTAGTTTGGTAGCAATAACAATAATTTGCCCTGTTAAGAACGGCAGAGGTCGGTCGCGCCGCGCCACGGTGAGGCCCGGCCACGGTCGCCCCGCGGGGCGCGTACCGCGTTTCACAGATCACCAGATACGGACGTTGAATTACGCGCTGCGTCTCCGGACCGTTTACAAACTCATTTTTGAATTGGGACAAATGTTCGGAACAACTCGATGATGTTTATAACAATGTTCCTGACAGAATTACATGACAATTGTGTTTGTTTCTTGTTCATATATAATGTTCATAATTTCAAAATATATGAAGTATTCCCATAAATCGAATTGTCACCGGTTTAAATCGTTGAAATAGTGTTTTGGTAAATAATTTGAAATTATACTTTATTCTTCACTAGCTGACTGTTCCGCGATGATGTTTATGACAATGTTCTGATTTCGAAATATATGACATATTTCCATAAACCGAATTGTCATCAGTGTAAACGGTTGAAATGGCGTTTTGGTAAATATTTTGAGATTATAATTTTTTTTTACTTGTTGACTGCCCTGACATAAAAAAATGAGACCGAAACTTTTCCTTTATAGTACGACCATATAATGAAATGAAATAGTAACTGGACGTCAATCTGTCAATATTTTTGTAGATGTCCTCACTGTCTTAGAAGACGGTGAGACAGAACTGTCTCATTGGCTTACTTGGTTTCTATATGGAGATTTTTTAATTTAAATTTTTCATTACATTTTTCAAACATGTCTTTCATACAACCCTTGTCCTAGTAGTTAAAAATACAACAAAAAAAACAAATAGCGCATCCCTTCGAAAGCGATATACTTTCATATTAATTACATAATACATACATTACATTAAACAACGTATAGAAAAACTTATGAATTCAATTGTTGTTAAACAGTAAAATAAAAAAAAAATGTAATCAAAATCTACTCTTAGTTCTTGTTATATATTTAATCAACATTTTTAACCTAACTCGAGCTCCCCGCGATGATAATGTATGGGCATAATGACAGCACGCCTGTGCTTAAAAAATAAACTGACGCCATATTAGATCTGTGTTATTTAAAGCGCGCGCGTTCTTTACCTATACAAATTGACATCTTACGTGATGTCATATTTGTTTATACCGTATATTTATTATAAAAAAAAACAATTAAATACAGTAAGTCTGTCTGTTTATGTTTTTAATATTTAAATTGTGTACTATAGAAAGTCAATCATATTTATAATCTACATATATATAAATGTATGTTGGTATATACTTCAACAGTGACCGATCATTATGAAAGATGGTTTACCGAAATGTTTTTCCATAGAGAAAATTTGAATAATCTATTTTCTCGAGTCCTCCCGGTCATGAACGATTAGTAAGTACCCTTCTATTCTTCAAACAGAGCGTGTGCGTGCCCACGCCTGCGTAACCACAGAACCCACCGTGCGCTGTGGTTTGGCGGTGGTTTTGCTCTTTCATACTTGCCGCGACCCCTCTCTGCAGCGGCTCAAGTCTAGGTAGGATCGCCTGGTGTGGAACCCTCGAGCACGCTGCTAGTACGATAGAGTTATACTGAATATTTTAACTCACTAGCTTAACACACATACCACAGATCATTCCCACATACCTTCACGCATACACATGTAGGTACACAGGTGGTGGAAGGGCTTTTTTGGTTAGTTTAGCTTAGCCGCGTTGACATATACAATATATGTTGTATTCGTGAGGCATCATGTGTGCCTACACATGTGTGCTTCACTAATTCGTATATGTTTGATTAGCTTAGCTAGTCTAAGTTAGTAAAGTTCGGGTTGTTGCATTCCAGATAACAGCTCAAGATAAGGTTCGGCCACTTTGATACCCTTAAGCTTGCTGTCAGGTGGCTAAACGCCACAAGCGCTTGTCCCATTGCTCCGGTAAAACTATAAATACCCATCTAGCTAATAGTCCCACATAACCCCTGAACTAAATTGCTTTAAAATATGACCTTAGTTTTTTTATATCATAGCAGGCGAACGAACAGGCGGGTCATCTGATTTTAAGTGATCACTGCCGTCCATAGACACTAGCAACAACAGGGGAGTCGCAAGTGCGTTGCTAGCCTGTGTTTTGGGGGAAGGCGTAGGAGGAGTAGGGAGGGGAGGTGGACCTTCGGTGCTCTCACTGACCGAACGAAACGTAACAATGCAAACACTGTTACTTCACGTCGGTGTTTCTGTGAGAGGATGGTACTATCCCGGGCGAGTTGACCCATTCATGTTGAAACCAGTAATAGCTTCAGCGTGGCCCTACCACGAAAGTTGATCTCTTAGGGTCTGATGCATTGTATACCGAGTCTTTATATACTATAACTTGAATGTCTGTAATGGATATGTTTTCTGATCTGTTTTTTAACTAATTATGTATTCCTGTATAATCTTATTTTGCGAGGTATTTATTGACAATGTAGATAACAATATTATGATGGTGAGGACTCCGGGCCCTATCAATGCATATCTGACCTCTTTAATTGTTGATTATGACAGCTATCCCGGCTAATTTTAGTAGCTACCTTACCGCCACCTTCATGTTTCCATCGCGATGTCATTCTTCATCGAACAGAATTTTAAACAAAGTCTATATCTATTCTGTAATGGTGGATAATCGTCATATAGTCTGTCCGCCCTCGTTGCGATGACAATTTACGACAACGTTACCATCACGACACGAAAATAATCGGTGGCGGTCGTCGCTGAGGCCGGGGGCACGACCGATTTGATTTGTGACTCGTTACTTACCCGTGTTATGGAAATCTTACATGATTTTACATCGATGTTACACGTTCGTGTTTGGATTTGAAGTCTTTTAAAGTGTTGCAATTGCTATTGGGGCGCGTTGACTTTGTTGCCCGACTGACAGTCAATTATTATATTTATGAGTATTTTCGTTGCACGTCGTTACAAATAAATAACATTAGTATATTTTTACTAAACTCTGACACCTGGAAATAACGCCCTCTCTGAGCAGCCTCTAAAAACGAATGTAACTATCTAAGTTTGTAAAAATATGTATTATGAAAAGATAAACCAGATCGATTTCCCTACGAGTTGTTCTCGACGACTGGGTTGTTTTTCTAACCGCTGATAATTTTCACGTTCGTAAGCACCTTCTCAAGGCCTAAATTGAATAATGTATTTATGATATTTAAATGTATTTTTAACCATTTAATTCAGTTGTTTGCTTTAGCACATAATACGTAGTAAATACCTATAATTAAAATTGCATGTATATAGAGTCTATTCTTTATAAATGCATGTATTGGACTGTCCTAGTCACGATCTTGTTGGTGCTTTAAATAAAGAAGAATAATCCAAATGGTGCAGCTATTATGAAGTGATGCGCGTTCACTGGGCAATTGATTTTTATATAGACTAACGGGCCCGGAGGACGTTGTTCCGCCCAGGTAATAAAAAAAACCTGGACGAATTATATACTTAAGCCTCCTCGTAAATCTCCTTACTGGTGAAAACCGCATGAACATCAGTTTACTAGTTTTTGAGTTTATCGCGAACAGACAGACAGACAGATGTGGCAGAGGACTTTGTTATATAATATGTAGTGATGAATTTTGAAAAAATGATAAAAATGTGAATACATTTTATTTTACTTCATAAATATAGCATTTTTAATAATATCGTTGGAATGAAAAACGAAAAACAAATGGCGCATGAAATTTTTCATAAATTATTTGGAATGGTACATAATAACATAGCTTATATCCGTTCTATGTGAACTATTTCTACTATGGACACTACTTCTAAACTCAATCAATTCAAGTTTACAAACATATTGCAAATAAATAAAATACTCATGTGGTATTTAAAAAGTACATAAAATTCAGCTGCATCAGATATAAGCTGCATCTTCAAGACTCCATCTCAGTATGTGCTACGGAAAATTGTCACAGAAATGAGTTACGACTGGCCGTCCACAGATATTGGGACATAAACACAGCAAAAGATCTACACGTATCAAAATAATAATAACCTCTGCAATGGTCTAAATGCACAGGAAGTAAGGGTGAATATATCAGGGATGCAAACATTGTGAAGAAAACAAAAAAAAAGTCGAGGCAGTCATAAGGATTGCGGACAGAAGTGAAAACTCAAAACAATTAAATAAATGTGTTCTTTTTTGAATTTTCATATTAATTATAGTTTGAATGACAATATTAAAATTTGAGAATTTCTCTGAAATTATTAATATTTGTGTGGTTTTCTTATTTATAGTCACTCGGAGCAATAATTATAAACATTTTTATAAATTCTATTAATCAGTCAGACGTATGATGAGCTGCAAAATATCAATATTACATATACACAGGCTCTTATACTACGCGTCGCTAGTCTGATGCAAGCCGCGCAAGTACAACATTGCTGGTCACACTTACTGGCATGTCATGACGCGAAATAATTAATTTATCTCCTGCCAAAAATACCACCAAACACGCTTAAAGAAATTTTCACTTAAAAAAAATTGCATACGAGTAGATTATATCCACCCTATTATGTCTACCGACATCAGACATGGCCATAGTGCGATGATAGACAGTTAGAAATCGTGAATATGAATGAAAAAACCCGTCCACTTGCAAATTAGATTTAAATGTTAATCGTTCAACGCGGAAAATAAATTTAAAAAAGCAAAAAACCAAAACAACGTCTAAAATAATTATCGATCGTTATGCAGGCCAGATTGCACCGTGCCGATGACGATTCGTCTCGATTTAATTGTGCGAAATGTGTGCTGTAACTAACGGTTAGTTTGGACGGGAAGGGAATCTTGTGTGAATGTCTTGTTTGACACGTAACCTGTGGTGTTGCTAGGAATAAACTTGAAAATAAAAAGAAAGTATAATGAAATAAACGTTTTCGATATGGTGCAATAACGTTTAGTAAAAGCATATCCAAAAATAAAGCCTATGCAAAAAATCTTTATGTTCATTGTCACAGTTTACTAGTATATCCCTAGCTGGTAAGTAAATAAAATGGGTGTTAATGAATTGTGATAAAACACATTCGTATCTGTTAATCAACATACTACTAGGTTAACTACTTTCAATTCTTTTTGTTTTTACTGATAACAAGCTTTTACCAGTGGTTTCGCTTGCGTTAAGGTTTTTAGTTTATTATTATTATTATTAATTTTTATATATTTATTTATTTATGGTCCACAAAACTGAGTTCAATGAACAAAAATGTACACGAACCTTACTAAACGTGGATACGGTATGTAAAGAAAAGAAGACAAACTTATATTATTAAACCCTCTTCACACAGATCCTTTTTCGCCTCGGGACTGAGAAGGGGCGCGCTTAAGAAAATGCACGGAGGGCCGAAAAATCGAGAAGGCCCGCAGGGTTCACCTCAGCAATAACAAAATAATGATGCCACCTAGCATCAGATCAAAGGAGCGATAACGTGGAGGAGGTCCAAGGAAAATTTAACGAGACAGAACAGAGCGGACATGGGGAAGTCATCCCACCCGTCCAAATTCTGTACGGGGGTATATGGAAAGTGGTAGCATCTGGCACGATTAAAGTAACACACTGCGGTCACAACTGGGCCACTGGGAAGGGCTTGAGAGATGTAGATAGAGGAAGCGGAAGCGGCTATCACGCACTGCCAAGATAGAGGAGTAATGACGGGAGCTCATGCCGCTTCAATCACAGCGGTTTGCTAGGGAAAGAAAATGAGACACGAGAAACAACTCAACCTAGAAGTTCGAAGCGGGAGGATCAATCGTGTAGTGTGGTGCACAAGAATATGTTGAAGAAAAGTTGAGAGGGTAAACCCCTGAGGGTTAAATTAGAGTGGCGGAAAGCACTAAGCGACACCCGAGATAAATGGACGAACGGGGTAGGCTGTGGAAAGACTACGTGGTTAATTAAAAACTTGATGTGGAGAGGGACGCTGTGGCGACCACCACAACGAGGCGGAAAAGACTTACAGGAGAAACTGGTGAGGCACACGGAAAAAAGCCGAAAAGCGGGTGCGCACCATGGCGTCATATTAGTAAATGGTTTAGAGAGCACGATAAGCGTCCAAGGTTAATCGTGGATGAAGCTCTCATGAACCATTTCGGGTCCATCCTGACTGCCGGCCGGTGGGGAAGAAGCGAATCTTATGGAGATTTCACCAACTCCCTACATTGATCGAGAAACTTTTTCGGATGGTTTACAGCAGACCAACGGCCGTAGCTGGTATTGACCAACAGCTCACTTGCACATAAGGACCCGATGGATGTAGCCTATGCGCTGAGTAAGTATACGACGGTATATACTCACCGAAACCGATAGTGAGATCTCTGAGCATAGGGGCTATAGGGCGAACAAATCCTCCCATCCCCCGACACTCTCTTCCTGGTACACACAAAGAAGAGAAAAAGCCGATAAACAAGGGCTCGGGGTAGGGGAAGGATTGCGCGTTCTGACAGTCCACGAATCCCAGGGATTGACTTAAATCGGTGGTGTCCTGAAACAAAGAGAGAAGGATGCAAATCCACGATAGTGTTTACATGCTATAGTGGCAGTATCCAGACACACCCACACCTGTGTCTACTATACCGACGTGACTGATGACGGGTTAGTAGGTTTATCCGTCGGGCCATGGCGTGGGGGATATTGTGGAATATAATTTAAAGATGGCGATAGAGGACCGGAATGAAACTGCCATAAAGGCAATAACGTCTTTACATAAATAAATAAAAAAAAAAAAACCAATAACAATAAAAATAAATATATAAAAAAACACCCAATAGATGCTCACAGATACGATTTTTAACTTAACTTACACTTAAAAAACTATAGCAAAAAAATGGTGCGGACCGAGAGTCTGCAGAAAAGAAAAAAAAAAAAAAAAAAAAAAACTTATATTATTAAAACATAAAAAGAAATACAAATTAAATTAAATATTTAAATTAAAAAAAATCTAGTTCAAGCCTAAGCAACACAAAAAAAATGTCTAATTAAAAACGTAAACTATTACAAAAATAAAAGCATGAGATACAAAGGGCAATGTTGGCCAACGTTAGTTCTTAATATATATATATATATATTATAGGGGGCAAACGAACAGCAAAAGTACACCTGATGGCAAGTATCACCACCGTCCAACACCAGGGGAGTCGCAAGTATGTATAAGCCGGCCTTTTAAAAAAGTGTACGCTCGTTTCTTAAAGGTTTCTAACTCGTGATTGTTCGGAAACACCGCCGCTGGGAGTCGATTCCACAGGGTCGAAGTACGAAGCAGAAATTACCTTGAGAACCACACTGTAGACGACCTCCACTCATCGAGGTGGTGTGGATGAAATTTTAGTTTCTGACGGATTGTACCGTGTACGATAGTGGAATGCAGCGGAAGGTATCAGTCCAAGCAACTCTTTTGAACATTCACCGTGGCAGATACGATAAAGGACGCAAAGAGACGCGATGTCCCGGCGCAGCGCTAATGAGTCGATTCGATCGGATATTACCTCGTCGCCGACGATTCGAGCCGCTTTACGCTAGATGCAGTCAAACGGAAGCAGCTGATTTTGAGGCGCTCCAGCCCATAGGTGAGAACAGTATTCCATTCCAACAGTAATTTGAATTTGATCTATTATAGAACTGAAAGCTAATGACAATGAAAGGTACCATATGTCCATTTCTATACTCCTAAAACATGAATTTGGCGTGAAAGCCTAACAAACAAACTAACTTTCGTATTAATAATATTAGTGAAGACAAGAAAAAGGTTTTTTGTCGTGAAGACCAAAAATTAATCCTCTTGGCAGCTCACAACGTGTTGTTAATTTTAAACGGGGAAATATCTACACTTGTGTATTTTGCTATTATATGGGAATATTAAGTGGATATTTTGTGAGTTTATCTCACTACATTTTATTATATCTCGTCCTTCCATATAGAATCTATTTAAATTAATGCGTGTTTTATAAAAATCATTGGTAAATGTTCAGAATAAATAAATACACGAAGAAATCGATCGTGCAGTAATTGAATGAATTTTTCACGGGTCTTGACTATTGTGCTAGAAGAGGATGATGATGGATAGGAATTCACAGATATAAAGAGTAGAAAAATATTGCAATAATAGTAATAGTAGTAGGGCAGTTTTCAGTAGCGCATCTGGTTTACTAATTGAAGTTGAAAATATAAAACAAAACTATTTGAGTAGCTGCACATGGAAGGCTGTATCGATTGTGGATTTAGCGTTGATAGGATGTAGAGGGCGCTTAAAAAGGGCGTTGTCGGAACCAGGCTTAAAGGTTTCTTTTAGATGCCAAAATAGGCCTCTGAAAATATAAGCTCTTAATATTAATATTAAGGTTGTCCGCATCGCACTTTTCGTTTTCCCATAAGAGTAACACAAGAAAAAAAAAATTCTTCTGATTTTTGCAACTAATGAACCATAAACTGCTCTGCAAGTTCCATCGAATATTTTTGTAGAGAATTGAACGTTCTACATAAAAGTTCTGATATAATTTTTCGAAGAATCAGTGAAAAGTTATTGTAGGTCAAAGTTAAATTCATTTTTTGAAACGCCCTACCGGTGTACAGCCTTTTTTATTTACTTTACCAATTTATCTCAGGTATAACCAGATGCATGGCACTAATAATTTAGTATATCATACGATTATCACTTGTACGGTGAATTTCTGTCTGTTTGTCTCTCGGTCGATGCAGCTCACAGAGGCGCACTCAAGATTTACGAAGGACCCAAAAAAGTATTCTTTTATCTTGTATATAAAAAAAAATATTACAATCTATTATAAAGTATAATAGTAACACTCCATTTTGTTTTTGTCAAAGTTACTAATTTAGTAAATAATATTCTAACAGCTACACAACTTTAATTTGAAATGAAACTAGCTATGCCCTGTTGTTCTCTCGCATTTAATTGGTTCCACCCTAACTCCTGGCATCCCACATCGAGCTACAATCTCTCTTGCTCTATTATTTAGTTCTTGCTTAGCGTATTTTTGACCTACACTTTATATAAAATCACTTCTCTCCCAAATAGTCATTGTGTGTGTGTGTGTGTGCGATATTCATTATATAACCTATTCAAACAAAGGAAAAATAATAACCTCTTTAGCTTTTTAATACTGGTAGAGATTACTTCAAGAGTTGTATTCCACTCCACTATTTTATTTTATTCTCATGATTTTGCCACGAGATTAATAAGATAAATAATTATTTCATTTGAAAATATATCACACTATTGAATTGAAATTTAGTCTTAATATTTTATATAAGACTGTAAAATTAAAATAATTACTTGATAAGTATTCTGATGAGGTAGTATATAGGCATGTAACATTTAGGCAGTGATAGGATAAGGGGTTCGATGTCCTACCTAGCAATACCAGGCACTTCGACTACATCCCTGGTAGTTTATTTAAATAATTATTATTTCATGTTTGAGTGTAAGCTGGTCCGTGCGGAATTCCCAACATTTTAGCGAGCGGTTAATCGATTATAATCTATGTTAAACTTTCTAAGGTGCGAAGTGTGCGTGTCACTATAAGACATGTGTGTGTGGTTATATATCAGTTTGTATATATTTGATGACGTTTTTTAAACACATAAATCGTTCGATTTCCGTTAAATTTTCCACAACTCGTATGATTATCGTGTACATGGTAATTTTATCAGGTTTTATAGAGCCATACTGTTAGAACTATTGTCATAATGTCATCGTTTTCAAAAGCATTGACATCCTACGCTTCGGGTTATGATAGCCGTTTAAGCTGTGCTTGTATACCTAAAATTATTTAAGCCACTTAATTTTTTTATATAGAAATATTACAAAGTAACTGTACTGTTTCTGATGTTAAACATAGGGCGATCCAAAGAGAATGACGGTCGTTGAGATAGCGGCAATCTATTTTCAGTAATTGCATCATACGAGCCTGATAGCCTATCTGCTATATATATATATAAATATATTATGTCAAAAGGAGGCAAACGAACAGGTGGGTCACCTGATGTTAAGTGATCACCACCGTTCATAGACACTAGCAACACCAGGGGAGTCGCAAGTGCGTTGCCAGCCTGTGTATGGAGGAGGGGTAGGAAAAGGAGAAAAGGGAAGGGAAAGGGGGACAGGAGGTAGGCCTCCGGCGCTCTCACTGACCGAAGGAAACGCAACAATGCAAGCACTGTTACTTCACGTCGGTTTTCTATGAGTGGGTGGTACTATCCCGGGCGAGCCGACCCATTCATGCTAAAACTAGTTATAGCTACAGCGTGGTTCTACCACCTTCAAACCTGCTATATGTAGATATCTGGTTCCAAAATGCTATAAGCAAAAAAGATAACGGTGAATAACTTGTTATCATGTCTGCAGTGGTCGCAACCCAATACCACTACTGCGGTTGCTACGTCTGATGTATGGTGGTAATTAAGTATTTCGCAATCGCAAAGTGATAGCACAAATTGTATTATATTAGCTTCAATATTAAAAATTAAGATTGCCTTAAACGAATTTTACCAAAGCATAGTTAAAGCTTCCCTTGTATATGTTTTTTTATAGGTTTTAGAGTTTGATCGCGATCTCATCTGATGTTATATGATGATAAATGCTTTCAATGGTATATACGCTAAACCTAGCTCTAACACGCAGCTGCCGGAACACACCTCTAGTGGCTTGGCAACAGATATTGACGAGTTTTTGTGTGCGTTAGCAAGATTTTTTATTGGTAACTGTTTGTTTTTACTTAATATTATAACAGAAAAACTAAAGAATTATGGTCGAGTTTTGACCTCTCCTCTAATTTAATATGTTGTCCTATCTTATTTATTGTTGTTATTTCAATCTATATATACATTACTATATATTTTAAAATAAATAATTGTTTAGTAAATAACACAGTTTAAGTCGAAAATTAGTGGCTTTTACTTTTTAATTTCATTGGATAAATATTGTCATGACGCCTTAAGTTAAATCAATGTTTCACATATTGAACGTTTCAATCAATAGGATCAAATCACTAACTACTGCATGAAGATAAATAAATGCAAATCATGCAATAAAACAAAAACAGTTTTATCTCTCTCTTGTAAAATGAGTCAAATTGACTTACGCGGTTTTATTTCATGTAACGTAACATATTATTACGTTATGAAAAAAAACAAGAATCATTACATAGTATAAAACAAAGTCTCCCACCGCGTCTGTCTGTCTGTCTGTTCGCGATAAACTCAAAAACTACTGAATGGATTTTCATGCGGTATTCACCAGTGGATACAGTGACTCATGGGGAAGGTTTTAGTGTATAATTTGTCAAGATTTTTTTTTATAGTCAGGGCGGGACAGCGTCTGCCGGGCCCGCTAGTTAAGAATAAATATACTTCAAGAAAAAACACAACAATTTTCATGTTGATTGGTGAAACGGTAAGATATCTATCTATATGTATATAATAAGAATGTAAATGTAACTTGTCTGTAGTTTTTAAGTTTTTGTGAATAAAATTGTTGCAGGTGCTAGGAATAAGTAATAAAATACATTTCAATGATTTTTAGAACTTTGTGTTTGTTTGAACACGCATCACTACCAAAGTACTACATTGATAAAACAAAGAGAATCGTAAAGCACATCCTCGAGTAACATTTAGTCTTTGTTTCATTAAAATCTGTTCGCTCTATCAAAAATGATTATAATTTTAATGACGACACGCCTTAAGTATTAGAGAAAAGTAGATAAATAAATGGACTTAATACATTCAGATGATTTTATTAACAACTGTTTTTTTAAATAAAGTTCCACGTGGACGAGGTCGCGGGTGCAGCTAGTATGGACTAATTTAACAAAGTTGCACATAATTATGACTCGTTGATCATAGGAATATAGGTATCCTGCCTTAAAGAGTCAATGAATTCACCCGTTTTGTTTCTCTATTACCAAACGTGGAAACATCCGATATATTGTGAGTTTTTTCAAGCAATATTAAGAGATCGACTGACCGACCACACGTGTATAATTAACATACGTACGATATACTCGACTGTTAACTTGATTTGTGTATGTGTGCCGTCTTCATTAGCTCTAAACGCTGTGGATAATCGAACGTACAGTTATGCAATCCTGTTAACCAGTTATGGGATAATAAGAGATATTTGACTGTTTTATCAAGTATTTTACGATGGAGAAATGATTCGTCAAGTTTAAATCGTGTTGAACTATCATTCATCATGAGGATTTGTATACATCTGAAAATATGTATAACAGATTTTAATAGGATTTCAGTCCTAAGATTAATAATAGAATAGGGTGTCTCAGAAATTGGTATAAAGGAGCTAGCTGCCTCATTGAATCTTGAACAAACTGCCTCATTATTTAAACGAAATAATTAGCTAATGAATAGATATACTGTGAAGATATTGAAATATTTACTTTTTGGGGTTAATTTTGTATTACATTTGGCACTTCACCTGCCTTTTCCTACGTATGCACACCACACAGCTTGCCCCACTTCTCTACGACGAGAAAATATATATCGCTAAACGCGTAACACTTATAAAAATCGTAATATCTTTAAAACTCTATCTTGAATGAAAATACCATGATATTTTTTTGGATAAGAACCAAGTGTTTAAGAAATAAAAGATTTTTTTTTTATCGAAATGTAAGTAGTAGTTTTTGCGTTATTTGAGCACTTCTATCACTATATCTATATAGATTACATTTTTGGTAGGGAATGCGAAATAAAAAAAGCTTCTGATAGTGTAATTGGAAATTGCGATTCTACTGCAGTGCGAACAGAATGGGTTTAACACTTCTTGTGTAGCGTAGTGCAGCTTATCAGGAAAAGGAGCTCATCCAACTAAAACCCAGAACGGAATAGAGTCGAAGACTTTAGAAATGTCTGACGCGTTTTTTAATCAAGTGTAATTTAGGAACAGAAGCTCATAGGTGAATAGGATACTATACGATGCGTATTTTTTCTTGATTTTTTTATACTTTATAGGTATCTGATGTTAAATAACGATGTGGTTCTAAGAAGGTAAACACGCTAAACCTAGAGGAGAACTGGCTATCAAATGCTGCTACAGGAACCCACCAGTAGGTGCTTGGCAACACATTTCCAACTCAAGGGTGGTAGCTAACGAGGCGAACTTAGAAATGCCCTACCACATGATTTAGAGTATAAAACACAATATCGCTAAAAACTTTAAATGCATCTATCTCTCTTTGGATGGCAGAGTTACTACTCTAGTAGTACGCTGGATACTTGAAAGCAAATATGTACTTAGTTTTTGTGTAAATATGCGTTAGCCCCTGAAAAGGTATGGTTTCTCTCATCCAAAAAAAAGTCTTATATTACATAGTATCCAATGAGATTTAGTCATGATATATCACGTGATAGAAATGATGTGTAATCTTTTACTTATACTGATATGAGAATATTAGATTTCTTTTTGTTTTCTTTGCCCTCCTCTCGCACTAACCTTGGCAGTTATCGACGAGATTTGAGACAAGTTGGCGCATTTTATTTATTTATTTATTTATTTACACATTATGCGTTAAATACGCAATGGCGGACTTAATGCCTAAGGCATTCTCTGACAGTCAACCAATTTTATAGTGTACTAATGATATCCTGCAACTTCGTTTGTAATTATATATTAATCAATTATTTCCCAAACATTATCTTCGCATAACTTTCATTTTTAATACACTGCACGCCGAGGTAACCTCACATGGCAGGATTTTGTCAAACTTATTGACACATGTCGTTATATTTTGTCTAATTTATATGATATCTTTATATTATATCCTATGTGTTATTCTAATTTATAAGCTATATTAAAGTCTATCAAAATTGGTTTAGTAATGTTTGTGTGAAAGTAACAAACGTCCATCGGTCATCACAAACTTTCTCGCTTATCCTATTAGAATTTATTGATAAAGATTGTAGATTTCTAAGATCACACTACGACCTAAAGGAAGGTAGTATTTATTATATAATAAAAATGTAAATCTAACCTGTCTGTACTTTTTACATTGATATAAAGAAAGTAGTTGCAGATATCTAGGAATAGGTAATAAAATCCATTTTAATCATTCTTGAAAATGTCTCTTTGTTTGGACACGCATCACTGTTAAAATACGGCATTCATGATAAGCCTATTCAAGGAAACTATAAAACATATCTTTAAGTAACATTTAGTCTTTATTTCATTAAAATCGGTTCGGTCTATGAAAAGTTACTGTAATTTTAATGATGATGCGACTCAAATACGAGAGAAAGGTAGATAAGTAAATGAATACTCAATACATTTAGATGACTTTATTATTCACTGACTTTTTACATAAAGTTTCACGCTGATGAAGTCGCGGGCACATCTAGTTTACCATATAAATTGTAACCCAGAAATTACTATAAGTTATAGCGAAACAAAAGCGTGGGCGGGCCATGAGGCGCAGAATCACAGGTCTATAATTACTGATAAATGAAATATAATATATTGGTTGCACTTCAACGTTATCAAGTAACGACTTATAGTAAAATGGATAGCACAAAAATGAATGGAAAAGCCATAAAAAAACACTTAAGTGAGCCAATTTTCATTGTGGTCGGTTAAACTGTCTTCGAGTTTTTCAATATTATTGACTTAATATCCAAAAGTTATATTTCAGGGACCCCATCAAATTTTTTTATATTATTTTACTAGCGGGCCCAGCAGACGTTGCCCCGCCCTGATTATAAAAAAAACCTGGACTAATTATATACGAAAACGTTCCTCGTGCATCACTTTATTCACTGGTGAAAACCGCATAAAGATCCGTTCAGTAGTTTTTGAGTTTATCGCGAACAGACAGACAGACAGACGCGGTAGGGGACTTTGTTTTATACTATGTAATGAAGTATATAGATGCTCATCCCGGCTTCGCACGGATATACAATGACAATCTAAACTGAACGTCAATCAGTCAATTTTATCAATATTTTTGGAGAGCTATCTTCTTTCTCACTCATATTTTTGTATGGAGATTCTTTAACTCAAATTTTTCTGTACGATTTTTTAAAGATTGTATTTCATACAAACCTTGTCCTGGCAATTCAATTACAAACACAACAAGAAATAATTACCTAAAAATATGCAGCCATTGTCAAGCTTACATACAGTCGGCAATTGATTTATATATGATAGATGTAATAGCAACACTTAGAGACAACTGTCCTGTGTTTTGGTCATGTACGTTCCCCGGCTTTTTTTTTTGCGAAAATACGTATCTGTGACCGTTTTCTATGTGAGTGTGGGCTTGATGAAGGATAAGTAGATCATATACTCGTATTTTTCGACTGCTGCAAATTATCATGTTCCCTATACGTTCCTCCCTGCTAATATCCTCCGTCCTACTAATATTAATACATTACTTACATATATATATTCTACTTTTTTTGAAATATTTACTGTCTTCTTTTATACTATTGTATATTATCACTGTAGTAGTGTCTATGTTGCTATTTTAGATTACTCCAAGTTACACTGAATATTTGGCAATTAAGTTTAAAAGTGTACACGACACACTTGACATTGGCGAAATTGCCTACACAGGCAGATGCCATTACAAAAGTAAAAAAAAGAAATTTTGTAAAAGAAATAATAAACACACAATATGCAAACATTTCGGGAAGTACAAACCCACTGTTAAAATAGAAAATGAATACAGTATAATAAGCCATTGTACAATCACTTCCGAAGAAGCACGGCAAGGCTACGAGGCGGACTGAGAACAGGTATAAATCTGACATCATTCGCTGCTTCATTTTCATATTTTATTCATAAAATACCTCTATGTTCAGAAAAATATATATAGCATTATATAAATCAAATGACACTTAACGATTTTGTGCAAAGTTTTAATGTATGATTAATTACGGGCAGCTGTTTTAATAAGTATAATGATATACAATAAAGTATTATATTAATATCTATAATGATCATTGATTGATACTTAAGTATATTTATGTATATAGAGAACTGTTTATTTTATACTTCGATTACTGGAGTTTATAAGATTATCTTTGATCCTAACAGGAAGTATGTTTTCTAGTATGTCTACTTTTTGTAATATTTTTAGGATTTTGATTTTAGGATGTATTTATCAGGTACTGTACAGGGTCATAAAAGGCTCAGTGGTAGCGTGCTCGGGTAACGCGATAATCCATGAAGGTTCATCCTCATCGTCATCATCAGCCTGTAAGAAACTTACTGCAGAGTTATAGGCCTCTTCTCGAAGAAAGATACGGTCATAATAACTACGCCAGATACGGGCATAATCACCACGCCAGTCCAAAATGTATTGGCGATTTTAAACTCTGAGAAATCTACAGTTCTATGTTTTCCCTATACGAGTACTACAAGTAAAATTTTCAATTTCAGGTTTCCTCACTATGTTTTCTATCTCCGTAAGCGGGCAGTGTCACCAATTTAAATTAGTAAATGTACGCGAATTGCGAAAAATTCGTTGGTACATATCGGAGTTTGAACCTGCGGACATCGGGTTGATATGCCACCGGTCAAACCACTAGATCACCACAATTTTTGTAGGTTCGAAACGCTGGAGCTTTCTGTGAAGTAAGAACATCTTGATATAACCTTAGCATGGTGGTAGAATTTTTTCTAAGCTCGCTCAGCTAGCTATAACCTTCAAATTAAAAATTTGTAGCCACGCAAAGATATATGTATATGGGTAAACAAAAAAATGTTTATTAAATACCCACGTTGGCGTATTTCAATTATTTATTACAAAAAAAGTATGTGAAGGGGCTGGTGGGACCGTGTAAATAGGCCCCACCAGGATATGCGAAAAAATAAATAGGGACCGTGGGAGCGGTTGGTGTTGGCCTTGCCTATAAATAAATAAAATAACAAGAACCCCAAATAAAAGCGTGGACTGACCTGCAACTCAACACCTCGTACGGAGAAACCGGCGTCCCAGGAAATGTGCGGTGTTATCGTTATAGGATTATCTTACAGACGAGCGGTGCCGAAGATGTGAGATATATAATAACTTAAAAGTCACAGGAAAAACTTAAAAACGATGAAACACAATGTTTCGACGGCGGCTGTATAAAGCGAACTGTCTAGAAAAAACAAAACGGTGCGGTGCGTGAAATTTTTAAATTGTTCCATTTTTCTTCTTATTCAAATTATTTTTCTTTTTTGATAATTTTGACAGCCAGGAACGTTCTTTATAGCGCCTGCATGCTCCGTACTCGACCAATGAGGTACAGACCAGAAACACATCTCAATATTTGGAGCGCAGCTATTAAATTTATTTATAAGAGGCCATCCAGTATGTAATAACAACAAATATTAATAGTAACTAAGTATAAGTATTTACCCGTGTTTTTTCTATTTATCGATGGATTAAATATAGATTTAGCACAGAGTAGCACAAAGATTTTCTACGATAATTAAAAAGTCTATTGTTTTTAAAGCTAGTAAATCAAAATATCTTTTCCTCTACACAGATACAAGATAAATTTAGATGTCCTGTAGTGGATTGAAATACGCTGTTTGTAATCGAATACTTTGAATATATCAATAAAATAAAAATAACACAAAACATTTAAAAGCACAAGATATAGTAATAACATGTTTGATCGTAAATAATATTACCTGACCTTCCATTTTATAGGAAGGTGCGCTTCCCAGATGCGCTGTTTCGCTCACGAACGTGGCACGCAGGGCTGTATTTGGGCATGACATCTTACATTCAATACATTATTTTCTGCGGATACTGAAAACCCTGAAAATGCAGTCGTCTGGAACAGCCTAAAGTTAGCTAGTTCTCTGTTACCTAAAAATGACAATATAGCAAGCAAACCATATATCTTGAACAACTTCGTTTTTAAACCGAACGGTAGTGCCGCTAAAATAGAAAATATAAATAGCCTACCAAAGCTAAAGTCTACAGAAAAATTGTAAAGTTAAAAGATATACGTACCAGACCTCGTAATCATATATAATAATCATTAACATATAGTGGTACAACAAATATATCCCAAGGATGGTTGATATTAATTTTAAGGCAAGCGACCAATCGTAAAAATTAAACCAAATCGTATCGTCTTTTTATTCGGTTTCACAAAAGGGAATGTTTTCGAGTGTATGTTCATATATATGTTTTTTTTGGTTGGCAAGCTTAGTAAGTATGTTCAGTTTTATATATTTTAACATATGAGCTGTTTAGATTTGTGTGGGTTTGTCGATAAAAAAAAAACAGGTTTTGCGACCGACTTTGCTTTATTGATTAATAAATATGTTTTTGGTAATAACTTTCATTTCTAAATAATTACTCGTAACGATTTAAATCCATTGCTTCCGTAATATTAATATTTGAAATGTTATTTGTAATGAGATTTTAGATTATTGTTTAGTTATCTCTTAACTTGCATTTCAAAGTTATTATAGATGAGTTACACATATTACTGGTGTTTGACTGACAGTTTACATTTGATAGACCGTTTTGGGAATAAAAACTGTTACTTAAAAATATACAAAGTTGTTTGTTGTTTAAAAAACTGTAATATATTTATCTAGCTGCTAACTGATCTATAGTACTCGGCATTTGATTATGCACGTCTGGGAGTAAAATGAGACGTGTGGCTAAGATTCGATTGGTTCGATTTTGTAAAGCATTATCTCTATCGCACAGTGAAATAACAGCGATAAACAAAAATAACGTTATACGAAACCAAACTTAGTCAAGTATCTTTATCGTTTTCCCTACATGATAAAACAGAAGATAGATACTTAACTTGGTTTTGATAAATAAAACATTCTATATATTGTTACATCTATCGATAGGATGTGATTTGATTATGAGGATCAAATTCCGATAAGTAATATGAAGTGACAAACTATAAGTAACGTAAATATTAATCATTGAATGAAAGAAGATGGGAAAATTATAAAAAATAGAGATCTTCATTTGTTATGACCTTCGAGGTCCCTCAGATACGCCTCGCTACATACCTGCGCAAGGCAAGGTAAAGTCATGAATACGTCATTAAAACTTATCTGGGTATAATGAACCGATGACCTATGTCTCCATTGAATACAATCAAACACACAGATAAACTAATAACTCACGGTTACTCCGTTATTTCAAAACACAAACTTGTGTTTATTTATACGAATCGACATTTTTAAATGAATTTATAATTTCTTAAATTCTAATAAAGTTTATAAAAAGACGAGCATCTTATTTATACGATACAGATATTGATAAATTAATTGATAAACATAAATATGTCAAAACCAGTAGTGAATTGATACAAGCAGCAATGTTAGGAATTTGCTCTCATTAACAATTAAATTAAAAAAAGACACTTGTCACGTTTAAATTTATTACAATCGTACAGTTTTAAATCTTAAAGCAGTAAAATATGTAATTAACATAATGTAAGAATATTTATAGTCGTATATCGGTAAGCCAAGCAAACGTTCCGGTCGTTCTCTATAAATTATATTCTTGGTTTAAAGTTTTAAATTGTATTTTTTTTAACAAATCTTCGATTACATATTTGCCAGGGTCAGTATAATAAAAGATAACTGAGTCTTTACCTATTGTACCATTTGTTCAACGATAAGTGTGTCATTGTAAAAACTATGTCCGTCTATAATTCTAGATCTGCTCACTTTCAATTTTCTGGTTACATGATTTTCATTTCTCCTAACCTAATCATTTACTTCTTAATTTCTCTGTCACCGTTGCTATTTTAAAACTTTCTGTAATGTATCCATCCCTAATCTTATTCATTCTGATTACACCTCACATCCGTCTTAAAATTCCCATCTCTACGACATGTAATTTTCGCTTATACATCTCTTTCGTACTCAGTACCCAGCACTCAAATCCATTCAACAAGATAGGGCTTATAAAGTTTTTATGAACTTTTCTCTGGGTTTAGCAAGTTGGTATCAAAGACTATATCGTCATTTAATATCAGTTATAAGCAAGTATAAAAGATTCCGGGAAAACAGGACGGTTAGAAATGCATTTACATTTACTAGTTTAATTTGGTAACACTATCGACTGACGGTGAAGGAAAACATCGTGAAGAAATGTGAACCTGAGAAATGTTCTTGTATACATTACCATCGTATGTGCGAGAAATATAAAAATGTGGATTTCTTAGAGTTTGAACTATGTCGTGGACTGGCATGGTGATTATACCAACCTTCGGGAAGAGACCTATGGCCCTGCTGTGGGTCTCTTACAGGGTGATGATGATGTCTTTAAAAGTATTGAAGTCATGAATGTATTAATGACATTCGAAGTTTTTAAAAAAGAATGCTTAACATGTAATGTTATATAGCGAATTACCTCATTTGAGAACTTGTTACAAAATTTCACAATACAGTAAAGCAGATGTATGCGATATCCCAAGTACATCGGCTAAAGAAGCGTCTGTGGCCGCTGACCTGAGGTCGCCGTCGAATCGTTTTAATTAGTGTTGGCCCGACATCAATAATTCTCATAATCGATTATATAAATAATAAAACATCGATTAACGAAGCAATTAGAACAGGTGTTTGGCTTATGAATATTTATATATTTTAATAATATCGATTAATTTGTGTTTATGTTTTTTCTAAATGGTGTGTTGCCATGTGTGACATTTTTTTGTAGGGTTTTCGCGTAGCCATTTAAGTGAGCTTGAATCGCGTATCTATAAAAGGAATAATAAGTATAACATTGTCAGTAACCTATGTCGAGAATAGTTGCGTTCGTGATTACTAATTTTTTGTGTAGTTATTAGCTTGAATCACATCCTATCATCTCTGTTAATTGGACTAAACAGTTACCTTGAAGATCCTCCCCCTCTCTCTTTTTTTATATCAAGAGGAGGCAAATGAACATGCGGGTCACCTGATGGTAAGTGATCACTACCGTCCATAGACACTAGCAACATCAGGGGAGTTGCAAGTGCGTTGCCAGCCTGTGTATGGGGGAGGGGCAGAGGGTGGTAGGGGAAGGGAGGTGGGCCTCCGGCGCTCTCAATGACCGAACGAAACGCAACAATGCAAGAGCAATAGCTAAAGTAATAACTTTACGTCGGTTTTCTGTGAGAGGGTGGTGCTACCTCGGCTACGTTGTTAACAAAGCGCGCTTAATGTCAAGTGGAGTTTGGTAAACCTGATTCAGCGTCATCGTACCAAGCGTGACGGTTCACTTTAGTTCACTGATTAACAAGTCTAAAGGCGTTTTCCCTTCAAAAAAACGCACAATTAAGTACCATGTCATGCGGGTTTTGGCGTCAAAAGACTATTATAGAGTGGATCAATATGTGAACGATGCTGATGTTTGGAATTGGCTCCTCTCTGTGCATCCAGTAAAAACGATTGTAACGTGTATTTTTTTGTAAATATATACGAACATATATGTATGTAAAATATATGAACCTGATCGAGTTTCTTGCCAGTTCTTCTCGATGTTTTCCTAAGCGGTGGTAGTTTTGACGTTCATAAGCGCCTTGCAAGGGCCTAAATTGAATAAAATATTTTTTATTTGATTTGAATATCGATAAAGCAAAATTTCTATTAAATAACATTGATAATTTGATTGTAGAGGTACAACACTAGTATATAATTGCGCGCGTGCCATTTCAAATATTATATGATGTTCTGGTACGATTGCGTTATAATGGCGACGCGGTGTCGCGTTAACACGATTGAAAAATTGACTTTTGTATTTATACTTACATGTGTTAGTTAATTTGAATCTTCTAACTCGGAGATTAACATAATAAGAGCCTGTGAATGTCGCACTACTTCGTAAAGGCTAAAGGAAGGCCTGGTCTTAATTATCACGTCACTCATATGAAGGATTCGTTGCAGTATATGTCATGGAAGTAATAATTGAATATTTGATAGGAACTTAATAAACATGCGGTATTCATTTTGTTAATTGGTCGGTACTAGCTAGCGACATTTTTCGAAAATATTTGTTTCATCTACCATCTTATCTTATCTATACTTACTAATATTAAAAAGCGGTAAAGTTTGTGAGTTTGGATGTTCGGGGAAATCTCAAGGACTACACTATTAAGAAACTACAATTTTCACGAGTTCAGGGATGTGTGCAATAGAGAGGAAGTTAACAATGGTATTATAACTAAAAAGTTGGAAGTAAATGGATACGCAGTATGTTTCTGCTTTCAATTGTTCTTAATGATTTTTCCAATGTAAATAAAATTTATTTTTAAGATAATAATAACGCAGATAACATGATGAGTTAGTAAGTAGGAAATAAGTGTTTTGTCTGGATTCAATGTGCCCTGTATTTTATTTTTTAATTTTAATGTGGTTCTTATTATTCAACCTCTATAACCATGTTATTTCTGTTACATATTATATTATTACTGCTTAACTCCCAAGGAAAAGATTAATGGCACATTAAGCCTCTATAATACTCTAATAAGTCCTCTATCTACTAGTAAAGGTCTCGTCAAAATACGTTCAGCGGTTATTGAGATTAACCTCGACAAGGAAAAAATCCTTCAATTTTATTTACATGTGGCTATAGATTAATTTACTGCTGCTATTTTATCATGTACTATGTAACTTTGTGATTATTTGAAATAATGAAATGGATTTTGAGTTTTGAGGCGTTACAGAACCTTTCACCAATTTACCGTAACATTGAACATATTTGCACAATATTTTTAGATAATTTTGAAATATTACTTACCTTGACACTGGCAAATATTTTTACGATGCTAATGAAATGGCGATGACGCTAATATAAGAATTTTACTGGAGAGTCTGCGGCTTATGATTACGTTCTTCAGAGTTTTTGATGGGGTCTTGAAATATTATGTAGTGGATTTTATATTTTTTGCACAATCTTTGGATCTATATTTTGTAATATTGGTGGTGTTTTACGTAATATAGTCTGGTTATTGTGCACAAGTGAGGTGGATAAGAAATAATACCATGCAGCATGGATTCTGACTTGTCACAAAAACACCCTGGAAAGTTCTAGCAAGACGCCATCTTGTTAGTTAATTGAAATTATCGGGAGAAATTTGTAATATCCCTACTCACTCAGCAATGACAGTAATAATCTACTAGAAGATTAGTTGCCAAAAATAAATTGCTAATTTATTGCGTCCTTATGCCACGGTATTGCTTTAATACATTGTATTCTTTTTCTCAGACCAATATATAAAAACAATATGAACGTAAAAGTGTTCAAGATGACAAATTAAAACAATAATAAAAGGATTTATTTACCGGAAGTGTTCACGTGTAATAAAACCAAAGAATGATAAATGAAGGGACCGACTGTGGATTTTGTCGCTGTAAATCAATTATTGTAAAGGAATTGGATATTATTTTATTTACCAGTTTCCCTTACATTGGTAAATGATATAAAAGTCTCTATGATAACGCGCTTCACTGAAGAATGCTCGTAGTTAATTTATGTGCTTTAACTAACTACAGTCAAGGAAGTTAACTTTTAGAACGATCATTAAAGGTCGGTAATAAATTACTCACGATCGTTTACAGATCTCCTTGATCTCAGATCCGAAATTGGGAAAGGTTATGACTTAATCAGTTCTTTTAGCGTTAATGACTATAGTCTTGAGGCGTTATTAAAACTCATATTGGACCAGCTAATACCCGCGACTTCTCTCGTGAAAATGGTTAGATAATTACATGGGAAATACGTTCTTTGGGTTAATTGTGAACTTATTTCATTTCTTATTATACTTTACTTTTTTATATCATAGGAGGCAACCGAACAGTTGGGTCATCTGATGTTAAGTGATCACCACCGTTCATAAGACACTTGCAACACCTGGGGAGTCGCAAGTGCGTTATCAGCCTGTGTTGGGGGGAAGGGGGAGGGGAAGGGGAGGTGGTCCTCCGCGATCTCACTGACCGAACGAAACGCAGCAATGCAAGCACTGTTACTTCACGTTGGTTTTCTGTGAGAGGGTGGTTTCTACCCCGAGCAAACCGACCCATTCATGCTGAAACCAATAGTAAGCTTCTAAACCTGCAAGAAATTTACTGATTTGTTCTGATTGTAAGGCAACTTTGTTAAAATTTATTTTTACTGCTTAGGTGTATGGAAAAGCGTAACACTTTGAAAAGTCGTCTCTGCGTATCTTAGGATGGTTTAGTCGTTTTAAAGATGAGACAACAGGTACATTAATTTTATTTATATGTATATTATCTGTTATTGACAGTTAAATATCGAATTGTTATGTATTTCATGACAGATGCGTGAAATTTAGTATGTGGTATTCGCGTCTCAACGATGCGCAATATTTTCTACCATAACAAATTAAACTGAGGCAAAGGATAGATTACATAACAATGAGGAAAAGCCCAAAGATAGCCGAAGAGTAGTCTACTCTGACAATTATTAACTTTTTATGTATATTTTTTAAGTTTTTTTTAGAGATTGACTACAATCTTACCAGATGTTGAATGAGGATGTACTCTAAGATAGTGTAGCTACCGAGAATGTCATCCTCTCTGGCAGACTGGCTGAAACTTTTGTACATATTGTAAATAGAATATCGTTCAAACAATTGAACACATAAATGAAATGTCGCATGTCTGTATAAATACCTTTTATGATAATTTTAATAAACAGTTTATTTTACAATCTCCAAGTCTTATTATTACGCTGTCCGTGTTAGTCTGGAATATTCTAGTAGTGAGCCGAAGCTCCTACATTTGGTGACCCCGACGACGCGATGCACCTTCGGCGGTGACAGCAGTGGGATGCGAAGCTCCAACGGAAAATGTTCAGAAGTTAGTTCAGACTCCTACAATTAGTGACGCCGCGTTCCGCGCGCTCTCCAGAGATGATCCCGAGGTTTCTACAATAGTAACGCCGTCGCCGCGATGCATTTCCGCGCACCACAGCCTCCTCGTCCGAAGTCATGCCGAGTTCTACTATCACGAACGCCCACGTGATATTGCCGCCGCACCTACAGTGATGTAACCACGCGGAAAAAACACAGGAAGGACGATGCCAAGTTATGAAACGGTTATTCCTATCCTGTAAACGCAAGCTTATTACAATTTTCACTTGCGAGATTCCTGCAAGACTACGTCGCCGTCACCATGATGCTACTCTCATCGACGGTTTGGCAAGAATGCAAGACGATGCATTTTACCCTGCCAGGAATCTACCAGCGAGGAACGTAACTACCGCATCTAACACATCACTAGGAAGTCGAACAGTCCAACGAGTGTATACGACGCCGTACCACCCACAAAGCAATGGTGTGATCAAACACTGGTACCGTATGAACAGCACTTACAGCTAGACTGACAACAAATACTCGGAGACGATTTCTTCTATATATAGCTGATCGTCGATCTCGAAAGCCGACAGCTTATTGATAGCACGACAAAACTCTCAGTTAAAGTTCCTGCACGCATCTCGGTTCACGAAACCACACGCAGTATCAACCCTGGATTGTCAAATCGCAACATATTGAATTCCCAGGTACGCCAACATTACTTCGATGAATTACGTTCGAATCAAAACGTCGAACACTTTATCGAAACGACTGGTCAAACGATACACTGCCGTGCACGACAATACCGCCACATCGCGATGAAATTGTCGAAACGGAACACATGATGAATCGAGGCTTATTCAGACCCAGCAACTGTCCCTGGTCAAGCCCATTTTGTGCAAGAAGAAAAACGGAGACATTTCACGTTGCGGAGACTACAGCTCATTTAAACTACGCATACTAACAAAATAAAATTTTTCGTCAAGCAGATCTTCAGCCATTAAAATTATTTCCTACGTGTCGTCGCTCTCAACAACCTCCATTACAAAGCACTTTACAAAAGTTTTCACCCTACAATTGCCTACAAGAGAAGCAACTGTTCCATCGATCGTTTAAACCTGCCTACGGTTTAACGAAGTGGATCAACAAAGCACTACTTAGGCAACGCTACTTCCGAGCCAATCACCCTACAGAAGATGTTCGGTCGAAGCATCAAGATGCCGGTACGCTTCGCTTGAGGGGGAATATGTAGCTACCGAGAATGTCACCCTTGGAGACTGGCTGAAACTTTTGTCATATGAAATAGAATAGTTAAACAATTGAACAATAAATAAAATGCGCATGTTGTATAAATACCTTTTAGATAATTTTAATAACAGTTTTTTTACAATCCAAGCTTTTTCGCTGTCCGGGTCTGGAATATGTAGTGAGCCGAAGCTCCTACAATAGTAAACACGCTAAACCTACAATAGGGACTAAGTTTCAAGTGCAGCTGCCCGAACACTCCTAAAGGTACATAGCGGCAGATTTTCAACATGCTCGCTATCACTATACCATTGTTTCAACATGATATTTTCGATTAACGAAAGCTACGGTTCTTTGCTGGGATTCAAATCTATGTCCATCGGCGTCCTGTTCTAAAACATTGTCACTGAGCCGCCATCGCTTCAAAAAATCATATCCCGTACCTTGACATCTTTTAGCGATAATAAATCATTTTAAAAATGATTAACGTTAACTTTTCGCAACAATATAACATTAAAAGCAGTTTTTTTAAATAACGAGTCTGGATTATGCGCGTGCGCCGCGTGCGCTGATTTATTATGACAATATTCATGGATCACACCGTGGGCACTCGTAAATGTATTGGGCGCTTTGGTTATATTATTGTGTTTGGGCAAGTATCAATAATAAATATGTTCCGGGTTTAAAATATCATTAAAATTCGATTATTTATTTATACCGTGACTAGCAATTGTCAGCGACTCCATCTGAGTTAAATTAGAATATAAAACTTAATAATAAAATGCAGCCTAGCGCCATCTAGTTGCCAGTTAGAGAAACATTGATAGCGTATTCTCAATAAAGGAACTCTTAGGTGTACCAATTTTCAATGTCATTTGTCAAACGGTGTTCAACTTTATAGATTTAAAATACATCACTTAGCGGTCGTTCGCGACTTCGTCTGCGTATGTATGTTTATAAATGGATAGTTGTTATCCCCAGCTGCACTCATGTTAATGTAGATTTGACCTATCCCCCGAGTGCAGTACACTTTCCTGGATGAAAATAACCCTGTACCCTCTCTTGTACCTCTTGTCTTTCATGATGATAAAACCAAACAAACATATTCACATTAGGATTTCTATGATAGTTTATTAGAATGTAAATTGCAAATGGAGTTTATCTACTTTAAATACGAATAGCGATAAAGGCTCTAAGTATTTTGATAAGAAGTTACCTAATACTTTAAGATGTATATTGTAAATACAGTAAACATTTGAAATGTGATTATAATTCAGACTTGCGTTGTTGTATTTAAAGCAACAAGCCCAACCAGAGCGAGGTTCCACTACTATGGCGTCCTTGAACTTGTTGCCGATCGGCTGACAGCTTAAGCGCTCGTTTTAGTGATCCGATGAAGCTGTGAAGGCCTGTCAGGCCAATAGCGTAGTCAGTTCGAAAAAAAAACCCTTAGAAACTATCTTTGAGGATTACTTACGCTTTAATATAGCTCGGTTGAATCACGATATCCTTTGTGATGTTATATTAGTAAAACGGTTATAGTAGTTATTAATAAAATTGTAAGTAAGAAAATCAAAGAGAAAATTACATAAAAAAAGTTAAAGACCACAATCAATGTATGAATGAACGAATGAACACTTTATTGTACTTTTTAGTTTGTAAATGTAAATAAATAAAAGGAACTTAACAATAACATATAACTAAGAATACATAGTATACTGAATAGATAAAATTAAATGAATAAAAAAAAGTTCGCTTTCATGAGAATGAAATCGCCGCTACAATCTGGTAATTCGTATATAGCTTCTTTCAAGATTCATTACGAACTGTAATTTATTATTTTTTATTGTTTTTTTTCTTATTATTAATTAACTTAAATAATACTTTTAAGCAACGCTGTTAATATTTTATTAACAGCAAACATGTCCGTTTTATTTAAACGTTTCTTTAAAAACCAATTTTTTAAAACTTTCAGTGCTGACGAGCGACATGGATGGAGCGACCTGAGAGGTTTTCTAATAACGTATTCAGACGTACAAAATGACCTATAACACGGCGGTTATTGTAAATTTACTACTGTTACACAAGTGGAAACCAATTGCGTCGGTACCACTGCCCGTCCGGATGTAGAGCTGTCCTAGATGTGGCATGTTCGTACGTCCTTTCTTGGTTGATAATTGGTCGTAGTTCAATGGATGTAACTTCTGATATTGAGCTCCTAAATGGAGTTAATCTATAATAATATGCAACTCTTATGGATTTAGTTAAGACGTTTTAAGTACTGGTGGGTATTGTCTCATTTGACCGATACTCTAAAATTGTTATCTATGCGATTATTATGATATATAGATAACTAGCAGCTGCCAGCGACTTTGTTGGCATTTATATCTTTATAAATGATGACTCCATACAGTAACTTTGCGTAACTTTTAACAATTTAAACAGCGCACACCGAAATAGCAGTGGTAGGAGTTTTTCCAACTCACTCGACACTTATCGTTATACTGTTATGGTTATTTATACAATTTTTTTTATAGATTACAAACTGTGTATTATTTTTATCAAAATTCGTTCAGTAGTTTTTGCGTGAAAGGGTAACAAATACCCATTTATTCTAACAAATTTTCTCGTTCTGTAATAGGATAATAGGAGTGTGCCAATGCATTTTTAAACAGTGTTGTAGTCGTCAAGCGAAGACTATTTTTTTCGAACTAACTATGCTATTGGCCTAGCAAGGCCTTAACAGATTCACCGGACAATAGCAAAGCGTAGATAATACTATGCATAACATTGACAGCCCTAACTATATTTCCATGTGAAAAATTGTAGTAATGATTGCAGTAGGCACCCCTATATTTTTGTTTACTAGTCCCTTCATTATAAGTTGTGTTCTGTAAAATACTTAAATAGTTCGTATGCTTAACTAACGGAGTTTGTGATTTTATCTATTTAAGTGATTATTATCTAGAAGTGTAAATAATAAATCGTGACACTTCTATCTGGTATATGTTCTTGTAGGAAGATGGGTCCGTGGTCGTATCGCCGCGTCGCGCCGCACCGCGGGTCAAGGATCGCCCGCTCACGGCTCACATGCGACTTGTGTTAACTGTTCGACGCAACCGCGCTCTATAATTCCTTGGTTTCAAACATTTTCACGAGAAAACATTTGATAAATATTAATAAGTGTATGCTATTCAGTAGTGCTGCCATCTGAAACCAAGTCTAAAGCTGTAGCTTCGACCTACTGAAATCAATGTATGGGGCTGTTCAATTATTATGTAAGCAGAATGTTTGTAATTTGTGACCCTTCCCCCCTTGTCAGAAAAAATAAGAAAAGCTTTTATCCCCCCTCTCATGCTTACGTAAACATTTATACGTAACGACTACATTTTACAGGAAATCCAAACCAATAAATAGTCAATATTGCTGACGTAGTCACCACCCACACCCCTATGTCATCAAAAATAAGCAAACCAAAGACTCCCCTTCTCTCTACGCAATACTTGAAAGATTCTTATGCTGATTTTTTGAGAGATTTTAAAAAGGAGTTTTAAATTCTGATGTCCTTTTTCATATTTGCTATCCTCTCGCCATTTAGAAATCGTTTTAGGAAAGAGATGTTTCCATGATATTATCATTGAATCTTGAACCTCGTAGATACATAAAATAGTTCCAAAAAACGAATAGGAAATGTATAAATAGTTTTGAAACATTTGTTTATGATAATGTAAGAATAAGTAGATACGTAATTAACTAGAGTGAAAGACATTCAGGTACATTTTTTTGAGAGTAGATTTGTCTGAACTCGTTTTAATTTTTTGTTAAAATGTAAAAATGGCTTGTGTGACTTTATAGTATGGCTGGCTATCTATCGTATTATATTTGAAAAATTGTCAGTTTACCTAACTGCTAATATCATACGATATTGTAACTGAACGCGTGTTTAAACGAAATGTTAGGAGCTGAGGCAAGTCTTTACGACAGATTTTTCAATGTGTAAGTATAAGAAGGTGGCGTTTACTTAAACCACTACTATTCCGCTGCCGTTGTGACTCTTAATTGTTCATTGCGATTTCGTCCGTTTCCCGTATCGAAATTAGTTAGGGTATATCCACTGAGTATCTGATTGGGTTGTGACTACCACACACATGGTGTTATAACAAACACAGTTATTATAATTTAGCTTGTCTTATTATGGGATTAACTAGCCAAGAGGCCTGTAATCATGGACTTCAGCGACGAACGATGATGTATTCATCTCTCCGTAGACGGATTGTACTCGCATTATCAAGCATAGTCCAGTTACTCTGTCGTGTTACTAAAGATAGCAGTCAATTTACTATATTGAATTAAGGCTTATGAATCGAGTTTTCAATAGAAATTAATTTTCATAAAATTGTTATTTTGCACTATCAGAGGATTACTTTAAACTTGCTTGGTTGGTATATATATTTATATATATTATAATATAATATATTTGTTTACCTAATTAACTATTGAACGATAATTGTTTATGTTGATGTTTTACTGAATTAATGAAGAGTGATTATGGTCAAAGAATACTAACTAATACTGGTTCTCAAAAATAGTTACTACAAAACAGCGAGCAATAAATAATACCTAACAACTGTTCTATTGTTGTCATATGAAATAATCATTCCCAAAACTTAGTAAACCTTAATCTGTTCAAGTACTTTGGATGTATTTCAATCTATTCGTCGGATTCTTATAGGGTAAAAAAACAAAACATCGAGTGCATCTATAGTTTATTTTGTACGTTCTCGTGGAATGTATCCGTTACATTTTTTTAAAACTCTCTACTTATAATTATATTTACAAAAATATACATAGACATATGTATATCGTCTCTGAAAGTACTACTTTGAGTATACAATTGTGACTAATTTCAATATTTAGAGTATACAGAGATTCATACAAAATTTTAATTGACTCTTCTAATTCGTATTCGTCTATCTAAAGTTCGAGGTACGGTTTTATACAAAAATAAATCTTACCTACTTAATATTGTTGTATTTAAATGTACGATCATACTAGAACATTGAAATCACATTGTGATGGAAATATCATTCTGTTACGTATCATTAAAATGTTATATAAAGGAATCAAAATTATCTTCTATTTTTATTCATATCCACATAAAAAATTGAGCAATGCAGGAATGCTTGTTTATATAAAAAAATCGAATACAGTTTTTATTTATTTGTTATCTTTTATTATATATAGATTTGTTTAGTCATTTTTGTGCTCTATGGAATGTAGTATTTTGAAGTGCTTACTTGGCACTTACAAATTATTATGTACCTAGAAAGTCACACTAAATAGTGTACGCACAAATGATTAATCAAATCTTTAAAATTTTCAGCCATGTGATAATTGGAATTACCTTTCATTACGTGATATTACTAAAGAAAAAGTATTTCCAAACTCATTACAATATCCGATAATGTTCTTTTTATTGCTATCTATAACCGAAAAAAAGAGAGAATAAAGTCATTTGTCTAATTGTTTCCCTAGAAATATGCAATAATTAAATTATATAATAATGATATATTTCTAGGAGAGTTTACATATAAATGGATATTCATATAATTTCATGTTCCTGAGAACTATACTGTATAGATTCAATAAAATACATTTTAGGAATTACCCTAGCGTTTTGGATGTTTGTGAGCATTTGCTTGGGGTAGGATTTTTATTTTTTAATAAATAAATGAAAATAAATTGTGACAGTTTTTTAGATATATTTTTGCTATGATGTTATTATATAGATGAAATCAATAGCTTAAAACAGTAAATGTGGATTAAATATTAAACTTAGCAATATTTAGAAATAATAAAGAGAATATAGTTTCACAATGCACCCGAAGTTAACCATTTTATATTCCACAAACAACACTTCAATCGAAAAAAAATCCTACTAAACTGAATAAATTATAATCGAATTATTTTTATTATTATACAAAAATATAACTTTTTTATTTATTTAAAAAAATAATAATATATAAAATGGAATGTCACAACACCCGGTCGTTTTTCATTCAAAAACAAAACCACTAACTACACCTTATCTAGAACTTATTCTATACAAAAAAAAGTAATAATTTATTATTTACAATTCACAATTTTGTACAAAACCATCAACCGGGCTCGTTAAGTACCAATTAACATTATTTAAAAAAAAACTACTTATCTTACGTATTTGGATAGAAATTTTTTCCTTCAACTATAACGATTCACAACACGATCTCTAAACAGTCATTTCCTAGTTATTAAAAAAAAGTAAATATAATCACAAACCGATTTACTGGCCTTCTTTTGTATACACTGGATTTCTATAAAGTTCTATACTTGATGACGATTACGTCAAACTTTTGTCGTCAAGTCAAGTGGATGAAGTTTAATTCTCTTTATTTGAGAAAATGATACGTCTTCTTCTTCACTGGCTGAGACACCGCCACTCCCGGACTCCACTTCGTCATTGTCTGGGACTATGACCTCGCTGTCATCAGATCTCCGCCGCGCGGAACTTGATCTCCCATCAGACTTAACAGACAAGTCCATTGGGTTCTCTTGTAATGGGGACTCTGAGGTTCTCCGTTCCGCAGGTGGAGTCGGAACGAACTCTGGTTCAGGGACCACTTCCTCTTGCTGCGTTTGCTGGGTATTTCTTTGATGTTTCAGAATCTCGTCCAAGAAGAAACGCTTGGACGTATCCGTGTTGTGGTCGTCGATTCTGACATCGTTGTTATTCTCAGTCGCGTGACGTAACGCGGCATGGTCTAGCAAATGTCGTGAGTAAATAGGGTGAAGACCGTGAGGGAAAAGCAAATGATGATTCCCTGGGAATGGGCTGAACGGCGGTGGCGGTAAGAACGGCGAATGCGGAAAATGGGGCAAGGAGGCAATATTAGCTAAGGGCAATTGGAAAAGCGCATCTCGCGGTGGAGTCAGCGGTCTATCGGGAGGACGAGAAGATAATCTCGTCTTCTCGTCTAATTTCGGTGAAGATCCACTACGATGAGAATCAGGGGATCCGGAACAGGGTGGCTTGTAATCATCAAATCCTAAAAGGGCGAACTCTTCTTTCGTTCTCGGCCTGGCAAGACCGGGGAAGAGATGGGGAGGAAAAGGTGGAGCTAACGGGTGGGGTGATGACGGGACACGGGGTGGGGAATGAGACTGGGCGGCTTGCTGTTGTTCTTGAAGGAGGCAGTGTATTTTGAACCAGTTGGATCTGCGGCCGTAACGTGATCCTGACTTTGACATTCCAACCATGAGGCACTTTCGGAGCCTGCAGGCTTTGCAGGCTGTCCGGTTCTTCTTATTGATGACGCACTCGCCGTTGTTCTTGCATTCGGTTATTGAGTTCAGATTGTTGTACGATCGGCCGAAGAATGACTGGAAAGAAGAAAAAAACTATGTTAATTAAGAAGAGGTAAGGTTTCATTACATCTGTTAATTTTTGGAACATTTAAATATATACGTTCCAGCGACAGCTATATATTTATTATCAATTAAATTAAATTCTATATAATCAATATTAATCTATTGAATACAATTTAATTAAATCGCTATGTTGTCCACTTTAGCTATAGGGGATAGATATAGTTAAAGAAAGGTTACCTGGAAGAAAAAAAAAACTATTCTTGGTTCAAAATTATATGAAACTTATAAAGAATAGTTCAAAGTTCTTTCGTAGGGTTTAAGTCGTGTCCATATTTAAACCGGATAGTGCAGTAATAAGTGAAAGCTTGAGAAACAATGATTATCAAGAAATAAACAGTTAAAGTTTTACTATCAAAACGATTGTTCTAAGGATTGTTTACACGGGCCGGTGGCGTCCGTCGGACCGCGTAGCTCTGACAGTGAAAACGCCAAAGTCTCGACAACGTCACTTCCGGTCGCAGCCACTGTTCCGGCCGGCTACGCGCGTTTAACTACCGTCTTGTTTTTCGAGACCTTGAATTTATCATCGGATTTGTTACGTCATGGATTGTGTTGCATTATTTGCAGTTTTGTTTTAGTTCTAATCGTTGGTATACAAAAGTTAATTATATTCATATGCATATATTCCATTGTTATTCCTCATTTTTCAAAGATTTTATGAAGTCTAATTGTTTTCAGTTACAATAAATATTTTTATTAAAACTTTTAATAATAGATGGCGCTGTACTTAAGTAATCGTACAATCTATTACAAACATATACAATACTAGATACATGTCAGTATGAAAATTTGTATATATTTTTTACAACATCAAATCTAAGGTAAAATAATTTATTAAATACTAGCTGTACGCGTGACTCCGTCCGCATGTAACCTATTGTAAAAAACCGTGAGTAATAAAATCATCTGAATACATTATTTATTTACTATCCATATTATCCATTTTTTTATTTACTTTTCTCTCGTACTTAAGTCGCATTGTCATTAAAATTACAATAACTTTTGATAGAGTGAACCGATGTTAATATAACCAAGCCTAAATTTTACTCGAGGATATGCTTTATGATTGTCTTTGAGAATTTATCGTGAAAGTACGTACTTTAACAGTGATGCGTGTTCAAACAGACAGACAGATAAACATTTCTAAAAATGATTGAAATGTATTTTACTATTTATTCCAAGATAGCTGCAACAATTTTTTTCACAAAAATCTAAAAGTACAGACACCTTAGATTTACATTTTTATTATATGTATAGATAATTCGAACCTTTTAATAATACGTTTATTTGTAATGTTTTCTCTTTTATTAACGATGTCATCACCGAATACCTTATACATACGAAATGAGCGCTTAACTCGTAATGTTTAAGGTAAAATTCCCATGCTGTATCGACTCATGGTCACCCATAGTTGCCGAATTCGCGTCACGCGCCCAAAACGCTTAAAGATGGCATTGTTTCAGTTTAAATTCTTTATCTATGACGCGATATCTCGCAACAGGCATTACCATTCACCCGGCGCGATGTCGTTTTGCAAGCGTTTTGGTAATGTTTAACATATGTTTAACGCTTCGTTTTTATGGAGCGAATCGGTTGAGTTAACATTATGACATAAAATACAGCGACATCTTTGTTTTTCTCCAATAAGAATTTTTATTTTTACTGATAACATCGGAAATATATTCTTTAGGTGTCTACGTATTTTTTGATGACTGTGATTACATATTGTTTTTACTTTTCTATCTATGTATATAAAAGTGATGATATATATTCATATATATCTGAGATTAACTTCATGAAAGTTAACACAATTAAGTGATTTTTATACTATTTTACTATATTTTGTCACTAGATGGCGCTGCTACATAATAACTTCTATACAGTTAAATCGATCCTCGTATAAATTCGTGTGATTACATATATAATATTTATTTTGCTCTAAGCTCAACTACATTTTACAACAAAATGTAATGAACACACGCGGATCTGCGGGTATAGCCAATGTTATACAAAGCGTGCATTTTGTTAAAAACTGAATACTAATGGTAATTTATTATTAATGATAATTTTCGCAGTTGTAAAATTACGCAAGAGTGAACTTTAGACTGTAGAGAAAATAAGGTTTCGACGCCCATAGCTATTATTTAAAATTGTTGTACGCAGTATTTTGGCTACAAACAAAATCTCATAAAAATTCCTTTAATATTGTTTCAATACTTTTTTCAATTTTAAGTTCTTTTTAAAAATTTTCAATTTTAAGTTCATTCTCGTTACACAAAATGTGATAATTATTTTTATATTCAGACGTAGTTTTTGTTCTATATGAAATAAACGCATATGAGAACAAATAAAAAATGATTTAATTTTGAGGGTAACAGAGGAAAAGAGTCTGGTTGGCGTTGTCGTTTACTGTTGGTAATCTTAGTCAACTATTTTTAAGATTAAGTGAATCTGAAAAACCATAATCCAAGAACTTCCAGACATCCATCCATCCTTATAAACATTCTGGTTTATATTAATAGGCTTTGTCGAGGAAGATCTAACATCACAGTATAAAGCGAGGACGAAGTAATAGTGCTGAGGAGTTAGGCGGCGGACGAGTTGAAGGCACGACAAGAACCGAATATTACCTAGAGGGGCCGAACTGTGAATGCCCATGCTAACGAAGTTCCGCGTCAGTTACTGCGGACTACATAGAATTATGAAACCGCTTTCATTTACAATAGAAGTCGCATAAGCGTCGTGCCTGCCTTACCACTCATACATGAATTTTTCATGTATGTCCTTCCCGACCTCCGTAAGCACTATCAGTCTGTTGCGTAGCTTGACAGTGATGTTGTAAAATATTTTTACGCAGTAAATATGTAATTGTGCAGTGAATAATTGTAAAAATATTATGAAAGAAAACTAAAATTAGTGGTTTTTTATGTGTTGATTGAATGAATGAATTGGATTGAATTAAGTTTCTTTGTGAAATAAAATATTAAACTAAAGCAAACTGTCATGGCAGCGCGCCATATGTCTAAGACGCTGTAGTGTTGTGCCTATTCGGATTGTTCGAGTATTTTAAATTGTTTTTTTTTTATAAGAATATTAATTATTATTCCATACTTTTGATAACTGTTATGATATTTTTTATTTGTCATTTAAATTATATAATGTTTATTTATTTATATATTTTTATGATTATTAAATAAACACATATTAATTCTATATACCTTATGTACTTATATACTTAAATAATTTAATAAGCTCTTTGCAGTGAAACACTGCTATCCAAATATAGCTAGTTAAAACATATTTAAACATCACACTCTATTACATTTTTAAAAGTAGTAAAGATAAAGTAAATTCGAAGAGTCGAGTATATAATAATCTTATTTTATTTAAGGGTTACAAAATTTTGTATTATAATATTTAATTAAATATATTTTTATTGTATTTTAGTGATTAAGATGCTATTGTTGCAATAAATAAATTGAATACATTTTTATCCAACTTTTTTTTATCATAATTAACATATTGATACAATGTCCGTACAAGTTTGTAATGCACATCACTACAGAAACAATGGGCGTTACCTCGCGTTACCCTTACGTCCCTCCTCACACCCGCGAAAACGGATCGCACGGTTCTCATACTAAAAACCGATTGTGCACTCTCTATTAACTACGCGCAGGTTTGTTACTCTATGGCGGACTACAAACGTGCTTTATACAGAATTTGCTTCAACTCTTCATTCTATTTCACTATTATCAACACAATTGTGTTTATAGGAATTCAAATTAAAAAAGAATAATAAGGCTCGTGAAAGCACTGGGTAGAACTAATGTTATTGCTAAAATAAATCCAGTGTTATTATTATCAATTACGTTTCAAATTTCATAGGTTAATAAAATATCTTCACGCTTTTGCTTGGTGATGCACTGAAGATGTTCGTATAATAGGAAAATTTGATTAACAGAACGAGACGGTTTCTTAAATATGTCCTATGAATTCGTTTGTGATTATACTAAATTATAGTTGGTTTATAATAATTTAGAAATAAATATTAAATTTTAATAGGCTTTGTCTCGTAAAATATTTTAATGTGTACGCATATACGGAATGACACACTAAAAGCTGTTATGTTAAATATATCGCTGGAGTGCAATTTATTGTTTTATATATGTGGTTATATTAATTACAAAGTGTCATTTGTTTATACTGCGGGAGTGTAATAACGTACTGGAAGTGCTATTTCAGATAAAACTGAGTGGCGAGTATTACTAGAACTATGATTTTGATCTCGAATAGCAAAAAATCACAAGACATGTATTTTGTAGAGCGTTAAATTTGCTACAAGAATACTTATGTATCAATACAATCTGATCATTATTTCATGATTTGAGAAACTCCAAAGTAATAACAGGACTTTTCTTATGTTATTTCTATTTAAAACTTTGGCTGTCGTGGAGCACGGGTTAATTAAAATTAAAAAATTAAGAACTGCAATTTTGCACGATTTTTTTATATATTTACACAGTTTACAATTATCCTGAAGAAAGATTCGAACATACCCTAAATAAGGACCACCTTAATGTATATAAATTTGCCTTTACCAATTTGTTTAAATTTTGTATTTAGACACAAATCGAAAATCGTAAACAAAAAAAAACAATTTTCATATTATCTATATATATATAAGAGATTCCCACCTATATATTGACTCATCACGATATCTCTGGAACCATAAGGCGTAGCGACTTGAAATATGGTAGGAATATTCCTTTCGCCGAGTAGAGGTCAGCTAAGAACGGATTTTACGAAATTCCACCCACAAGGGGGGTTGCGGGGGGTAATCAGGGCGGGACAACGTCTGCCGGGCCCGCTAGTTATATATATAAAGAAACACGTTTTAATGACGAATTATTCAATAACGCCATCTTATAAATTTTTGTGGCACTTGCATTGTTGCCATTGGTAATAACGAAATGGTGCTTCAAAATTGTAAGAGATGGCGCTTTATAACATTATCAACAATGCAATTACCATGACAAGTGTACTTCAGTCGTTTGGATATTAAATATTTAAATAAATCAAAATATTATTCCTTGTATATTAGACAGCCTAGCGTTGCTATCTGGCGTCTGCTTGTTATGTCTTATTAATTTAAAATTCGTTTCTTATATTACAATGTTTTTTTAATCTATACTTGTAAATAAAGTTTGAAACGGCTGCATCGATTTGGACAAGACTTTTAATAGTAGACAGATATATTTTTGAGAGTATTAACTGGGCTACATTTTATTACGCTTTATAATAAGGGTTAAGTAGTAATATAAAATTTGTTAGAAATAACAAAGAGTCATTAAAATTATTATGAGTCTTACGTAGTGATGGAAAAAATTGATAATTAATTAGGGTATAATATCTAGTGACCTGTTATTGGAGGTATATTATAGGGGCAAGTGGCTTTACAGCCAGTGGCTATGAACATACTTCTTTATCAACCGATACGGGCCTATCACCTTCAATTCAGTCGTCTAGGGAGTTCGACGGTTTTTTAACCGTTTTTGAGGTAATGGGTTATCGAGATCTTTTCATTTGTCACTCTATACGAGTATAATTATGATTTGTATCCAAAACTAAGCGCAATATGTGGCAGATAATTGATATACATACATACGTGTACACTAAAATCCTATTGACACTATATCGCAAAACTAAAAATATTATTTATCTCGAGTAAATTAAACTTTCATTTCATAAAATGTTTAAGCTATGTGAAATTGATTTATCGTTTTCGATTATCACAGAAATCTCTCATTTATTATAGAATAAATTCAGCGAGTTAACAGTCCAATAATAAAGCTGTGTTCAACAAAAATATATTGTTTCCGAACAAGTAACTTTATTATCATCATCATCATCAGGTACCAAATGATAGTTCAAACATGATCTCATAATACATGAATTTACAAAGTAAATGCCCATAAACAAAGTAATTGCAAATTTGTTGTATCACCATTAAGACCTCATAAAATGAGATATAAAATACGATAGTGTACATGTTTAAGTTGTTCTACCTACCGTAGTAACTATAAGCAGCAAAAAATCATCTTTTTTTACTCACCAGTCAATCAATAAATCTACTCTATTTAATTTAGACCCTAATAAGGCAATTATGAACGTCAAAACTACCACCGGTTCGGAAAACAACCCAGTCATCGAGAAGAACTTGCAATATATATATATATATATTTACAATACATTACACGTTACAATCACTTTTAGTGGATGCACTGATAGGAGTTAATTCCAGACATCACCATCGTTCACATAAGGATCCACTCTATAACAGCCTTTTGACACCAAAAACCGGTTGACATGGCGCTTCAACATACAAAAATATACTTTGGGACTTCATTGTAAAAACTAACATTATTACCTAAAGCTGGTTTTACTTAGTCTGAAAAATGGGACGACCGGTTTGTCACAGTTTCTAGTATTTAGATCATTTCGGTCTTTTACAAAATCCGGCTTTTCAAAGCTTTTGTGGATATACATTAAATTATTATCTATAAATTTACAACGGTCATAAGATGTTGACGATATCACTGAGAGGTAAAAAAAAACAACTAAAACAATAACGAAAAATATGAAATGATTTAGCATTATACTTCTATCTCTTACTAGTATATGACTTTGATTTCATTTGATATACAAGTGATTACTCATGCAAGAAATAAATAATGCCACTAGGTGCTTTTCAGTCTCACATAATTCTTGTTTATTACTACTTTCTAATAATATGTCTATAAAAAAATATATATAATATATATCTATTTGAATTATACTTACTCTGAATTCTTGTTAGAACTTACATATGCTTAAACAGGATGGTGCATGTTAGTTAATATCGCACTATTTTAATGCGATATCTGGCAACTCAACCGATTTACGCAAGCGCCAGACGGTAATGCAGTGCGATATACGAGTATATGTATATTAATCAATATATCAGTTAAAGTAATGCAAATCCTTTTTTAAAATTTCTAATATATTATAAGTTTATTTTAGGCTAGATTTTGCAAGAGTTAGAGTGTGAAATTTTGTTCACTTCTGGTTTTGTGCATGTTTTTTTCTCAAGTTTAGCTTCAGTTTTATAGAGAGCTATAAATTTTGTATATAAGCTACGTTTGATATGATATTGTAAGTTTGTTGAATTCAAATTATAACTTCTAAAAGGTCCAGATTTCGGGTATGACTATACTTTATGAAAGTACTAGCGGGCCCGGCAGACGTTGTCCCACCCTGATTATAAAAAAAATCCTTGACAAATTACATATCAAAACGTTTCTCATGAATCACTTTATCCATTGGTGAAAACCGCATAAAAATTCGTTTAGTAGTTTTGGAGTTTATCGCGAACAGACAGACAGACAGACGCGGTTGGGGACTATGTTTTATACTATGTAATGATAACTCGGCATATAAACATCATAGAAGAAAAAACGATTCTACGGTCAAATTCATACCTACTAGAAGTAAAATTATACGGACGAATTCAAAAATAAAATTAGTGGTATGTACATAGAGATGACGATTTTAATTATTCATGCTAATTCACCATACAAAGTTTTGTTACAGGGGTCAAATAAATTTACAGTTACATAGCTTGTACATAAACCGGTGTCCTGTGATTGGGTTAACGTATATCCCACACTTACCGCTATGAGAACTGGTACATTAATATTGTATACAAAATTTCGTTCCGGCGTTTTTCAATTTCCATTAATTCACTGTACTGAATAAATTATTGCTGATCATTATTGAGGAATTTCAGGTTAAACAATCGTCAATTCACACATAAATCAATACGTTGTATCGATTTTGAATGCAATTTTTTAATCGATAACTGTGACAAATCGACTACGGCTCGCGAGCGGACTTTCCCAATCGGTGTACGGGCGATGTAATCACGCGCACGCGAAACACGCGTGAGAACACGCCGAATATCATAATGAACTTTAATGTTTAACCTTTCTCCGACAGTAGCCGTTAACCATATTAACCTTGCTGCTGCAAAACCATAAATCTCTAAGTCATTATATTGAAATAAAATTTTCCTATCAGCAAACAACGGGCGGTAACCGAGCGCGTGTCATCTCAAGTTTGTGTTTAGAAGCGATGACCTGGAAGGAGCGCGCCGATGTTTTGATTGTCTCTGACATTCGAATGCAATCGATTATTCGTTTAATGCGGATCGATATGCTCCTATTATGGTACGATTTCGTTCAATTGTAACTTGGAAATGGAATACTTTGTATTGTTTTCTTTCAACTGTATGGTTGTATACCTTCTATACATGCTAGAATATTTTCAAGTAGTTATTACAGCGAATTCTGTGAGAGCGTGGATAGGAAGAATGCCCTTCAATATTCTCTTTTATGTCAATTTGCGGGCAACAGTGCAAATCTCATTTGTAACTTTTATCTTTCATTTAAAAATCGTAATCCAAAGAGACCTGTGGTCCTTGTTAAATCGTATTTAGATTAATTTTAAAAATATATATATAATCGTTCCTTTATCCTATGTGTGTTCTTAAAACGTTTATTGCATTACGTTGAAACTGATCGAGTTGTTATACGCACTTCCATGAATGTTTCTGAAATAACAAGTTTCCGTACAAGTCGTTTCATTACGAAGGCAACGTAAATGAAGTGATTGGCTAAATTTTCATCTATAAGTATATTATAATCTATAATAATCACATCCAGACGTACTAATAGTTTTCGGATATAATTCAATAATTCGTAGGTACCAATAGTAACAATATAAATGTTTATAACGTTCGTAAATATTCGAATGGAAAGATTTTGAAAATTTAAGTATATTTAGCGCTATAAACTCTACATACATGGTTAATGATAACCTTCTGTTCGAGATAAAACTAACTTCTGCATTACATTTAATCACACAAGATTTGGTTTTTAGTTCAGAGATAGCGCCACACACAGTACAGTTCAGTATAGCTCGCGCTTTCATTTGGTCTCTGTCTCTGAATGACATGTGGCTGTCAATTCAACATAATTCAATTGACTAGGTGTCCCAAATGATCAACTGTCCTCTTGTCTGTTCGTTGTCTTGTTGTCGCCTTGATCGAAAACAAGGTGCTAGTTCGACAATGTTTCCGTAAATAGCTTCTAAATCGCAAACTTTTACAAACACCGAGGGAACATAAAAACAATCGATCCTCGAACTCGAAACGTAGAAATTATGCAACAAACTAATCGCGGAGTGTGTTCGAGTCGCGGCATCGCTGATTTCGTGACGGGAATAAGAATTATTTTTATGCTCCAATAAGTTGATTGGTTTGTCAACTTGTTTCGTCCGCTCACAATAATTGTTACAACACTGTCTCCATAAAACAATGACGTCAATTTAAAATCGTCCGATTCTAGATTTGTAACTAACTAGCAATCGGCCGAGTGGACTTTTAATATTAAACTCATATTTACAATAAAATGCAGCCTAATGCCACCTAGTGGTAAGTTATGATGAAATGGATGAAACTTTCGTGATCGATAATACAATGTAGGAGTTTATTGATCTCAGATATACCAGGGTGGATTTTATGTCTTACTACCGGGTCCGGCGGACGCTGTCCTGCCTTGTTAATAAAAAAATCTCTAATCAGACCGCAGCGCCACCTACCGAGCTTAATTATGAATCTAAATCATTCTCGAATCCACTGGAACACACAAAAAATTTCATTAAATTCGGCCCAACGGTTTAGAAGTTCTGTCACATATACACGGACAGGAGAATTATATATGTATAAATAAGATAATATTTCAGTGGTTAAAATTCAACCATAACTCATAAATTATTTAATTTTCACTAGTATTATGTTTTTTTTTGTTGACAAAGAGTGTACAAATATTGTAGACTTTTATTCACGGCTTCCTTCGCACTATCGTAGATTTGATGTTTCAAAATTTGTTAAGGCGTGAAATCGTAACAGGTAACAAACTCATCTCCTTTATAATATTAGTAAGGATTGTAACTATCTTGATTATGATACGAAATGTAAAAGTATAAAGTAATTAAAAAGCAATTTCGAGTATTATCAAAAAGACATATATCATAGTAAACTTTTACAAGAGAAAATTGTATGACAGTTGTTTGTGTTATTCGCCAAGAGAACTGTCTATCGTAAACGCCGTAATACGGACGCGCGAGTGAAATAATGAATGTACGATAACCAGAATCGGTCAACATCGAATCGAGACGAATCGATTCTCACCGCGGACTATTTTGCAAACACTGCTTATTGTTTCAACGGTTGTCGTTGCGACAAATCGACCGTAATGTTTCGATCTAATTTTTTAATTGGTTTGTACGTATTACAAGGCTATAGGAGCGCCTGAGCGGAACATCTCATTTCATTGTACCTATACATTAGTATAAATGATTTTTACCCTTTTTTCCCATTCTTCTATATCCCAACTAATGTTATAAATTCGAAAGTGAGTTTGTTACTCAACTGATCATCATTAATTTTTTTATACATGTTCTAAGAGGTATAGAGCAGGACATAGGGTATCTTTCGTTAAAAAAATGTACTGCTTCCGAGGGATAGATCAAAGCTGCAATCACGTAAGCGAAACCACGAGCAAACTAGTCATTTACTAATACATTTACAAACCAGTAAGTTTGAAGGGATGGATGTTTGCGACTCTTTCACGCAAAAACTACTGAACGAATGATGATGAAATTTGACACTAATGTAGCTTATAATTCTGAATAACACAAAAGTTATTTCTGCGAGCAGAGATCTCGGTGTCACGAGTTACACGAAGATAATATATGGTGTCATCTAAAAAGTAAAGATAAAAGCGCAGACAAAGTCACGGGCAACTGTTGGTAATTTTATATACGATCGCTTGTTGTTGGATTGTTTATGTTATCATAACGTAGTCTCATATTAAATGTCGTGGTCTAAAATAGTAATTGGCTAAGTAAGAAATCTTAATTATAACCAGTAAAACATCGATAAAAATTTGAGGACAGATATTATTATTAAAGGTGCTAATCAGAACTATGGTCAATAAAGATCCAGGTTTATTATATGATTCTAATAAATCGTTATTTCGAGTGACTAATTTTATCCTATTTTGTTGATTGATTAAATAGAAAGGGATTTTTTTACTGTTACTCCCTTCTAAAGTACCATCCACTTAAGTCATAGTGATTTTATGGATGACCCGTAGAATATTAACCCGAAGTCCGTCCGAACCCCGGCATGTACCAACGAAATTTTCGGAAATCGCGTACATTTACAGATTTACATTGGTAACATTATCAGCTGACGGTGAGGGAAAACATCGTGAGGAAACCTGAACCTGAGAAATGTTCTTGTAGTACTACTGTATGTGGGGAAACATACAACTGTGGATTTCTCAGAGTTTGAAATCGCCAATATGTCGTGGATTGGCATGGTGATTATAGCCACACCTTTGTTCGGGAAGGGGTCTATGGCCCTACAGTGAGTTCTTGTAGGCCAATGATGGTGATGATTTTTAGATGCAGTAAGCAAACTTGTGGGATTTTTCTAGCTCCTAATGTTGAAAACACCACTTTGAGTACATTTTGAGCAATATTATCTAACATTAGGTGAGATTGTGGTTAAAACCTAAAACCTATAAATAACAAAAAAAAAAGATTATTTATCCCACAACTACGAGTACATTTAATGGTGGACTCTTAGCGGTCTCCAATTACGTACAAATAACAATCCAATTAATTTAACTTACATTAGAGTTGGCCATTAAAGGCGATACCTTTGTATTCTTTTAAAGAGCCCCGGTTGACAAATTACGAACGCGGTCGGCGCTTTCATGCTTCCGAGGAGGTTATGTCGAGCTCACAATGGCAGCGCGGCGCCTCGCCCGCCAATTGTCCCCGCACAATGCGCGATTACGTATACGGATAATTCCAGAAAAAAAAACTTTTAAAAGCAAATTAGTAGCGATGATTTATTACCGACCGGTTACGAAACAAAACGTCTCTCTGTTTAACCCCGAATATCTTTTCCGACGTACGTTACCGGCTTGCGTGTGTTACCGCAATTTGAATTTGCTCCAAATTTGAAAATAATTTGCGTCGGCGGCCGCGTCGGCCCGTGCGAACGTATTTCGTTCACTCGTTCATTTGCAAACAGATAATAACTGTTTGCGAATGAATGAATTTACTGAATATGTTTGCTATTGAAAATTTAAATAAAAATTAGCTGACCCAGCCACGCCTTGCTGTGGTTCAGTTATTACATGTTGAATTAAATAAAACACGTGCACAGTAAAATAAACTGGAGTTGAAAAAGAATTTCAAAATTATACCGTGGCGCCATCTATGAGATATCTAGAACAGTCGGTTCTATAGATGTCTGTCAACAAACTAATTTAAAACGCCATCCGTTTGAGACTGATGAAACTTACGATTGATAACAATAATCAAAATTGACAATTTTTAATTGCAAATAACAAATAATGGGGCCATTAATCGAAATATAAATTATCCCATCTCTCAAGTTGTACCAAATTATACATAAATGCCAACTTTCATGAAGATCGGTTGAGTAGGTTCGGATTTCATCATGGACAAACATCGTGACGCTGGATTTTGCTGGACGCTGGACACTGGATTATATATTTAGATAAGGAGTTTCGCGGGATCTTGGAATATCATGTAGTGGATATTATATTTTATTCATAATCTTGTGTTATTTCACTCTATATTTTGTATTATTGGTGGTGTTTCATATAATATAGTTTGGTTATTGTACACAAGTCAAATGCATGGGAAATAATACCACGGAAAATGGATTTTGATTTGCCACAAAAACCCCTTGGAATGTTCTAACAAGACGGTCACCATCTTGTTAGATCATTGAAATGATTGCAAGAAACTTTTATTACTAGAAGATTACTGTACTACTCGAAGATCGGTTGCCAAAATAAAATAAATAAATTTATGCATGAAGGAATTATATGAATTGAACGAGTATTGCAAGGTCAAAGATCGGAAAGTTCCGTGTCATTCTGCCTGAATTGTAATATCTTTCCTTGTCGACGTGTAAAGTGTTATTGTTTATTTTAGTTTATTTTTAAATTGTGATATTTATTGTCGCATTTGCGATTAATATGGACTAGCGGCCGCCCGCGTCTGCTTTTGTATAAATGATGACAAAAAATCTTTGTGTAAATTTAATCGCACGTTAGTATATTTGCCAGGTGGCAGTATATTATCCTACTTGACACTTATCGTTATATTACGCTCAAGTCAAACAATACATTTATAAATTATAGTCTACGATGTGTTTTTCTTATGTAAAATATATATTGCTATAAAATTTCAACAAAATTATTTTAGTGGTTACGGTGTGAAAGAGTAACAAGATAATAATAACATAATTGTATGATTATTTAGTGGTGACCTGTCAGGATACGGAATACTTATAGCTACATCATCATTATATGGTATTCGCTATTACTCGGTTAATGAACAATTTTCTAGTTAAATGTCTGTGCTTAAGTTAAAATCGATAAACGTCTGCATGTACAGTCATCGCCAAAAGTTTTTGCCCTCTGAATATAGGCGTAAGTTCAAGCTTAAATGTAATATCAACAACAGTTTAATACAAAAGAAATTTAAAATATTATTAAATTAATGTTCTGGTAATTTATATTCACAACGTGGACTATTTAAAAAAAATAGTGATTCTAAATTAGGTAAGATTGTGCATTCAATAAACAGGATTAGACCAACAAAGGCGAGAAGAAAACTTCACGCTTATAATATACTAGCCGGGCCCGCAATTCCGTCCACATGGAACGTAATGTAAAAAAACAGTGACTAATAAAACCATTTAAATGTATTTAGTTCATTTACTGATCCACTTTTCTCTCGTCACTTGTCGCGTTGTCATTAAAATTACAATAAATTTTGATAGAGTGAACTGTTTTCAATGAAATCAAAACTAAATGTTACTCCAAGGTATATTGTATGTTTTCATTGGTGAGGATTTATCGTGAACGCAGTACTTTAGCAGTGATGCGTGTTCAAACAAACAGACAAACAGGCATTTCTAAAAATAATTGAAATGTATTTTGCTACTTATTCCTAGACATCTGTAATAACTTTTTTCACGAAAATCTAAAAAGTAATGTTAGATTTAAGTTCTTATTATTTATATATATATAATTATATATATTAGATTAATTATATATAAGCAAATAATGATAAAATATCGTATATCGAAAACAGACTTAATTGAACAATTCAATCAATCCCACTGAATCATTCGTTCATTAAATATAATTATAATCTATTTGAACTGTTGGTAAAAGAACACATCGTTCACATTAAACTCTTGAAGGGTACGAAATAATCCGAGACAGTCCGAGTCGAAAGGCGTGATTGATGCCAGCTAGGTGTCGGCAAAAACGTGTGAACGAAAGCTCTGCTCCAATTATTGTGTAATCATACGATCCAAGATGTATCTGTGAGCAGATATTTATTATAGAAGATGGTACAATCTACGATACGTATACAATTTATAGATGGCTTAATTTCTCAAACGGTTACAAGATATAGTAGTCTGGTGAAGCTGTTAAGACCTTGCTAGGTCAATAGCGTAGTCAGTTGGAGAAAAAAAAAGTTACAAGATATAGGGCTCCGAGTAGTTTGGAAGTCATTGTTGAAAATTTGTATAATACGAAATTGATATTTTTATATTATTTTGGGTCATAGCGCTTACTTACATTTCCGGAAATGAGACTTTTGATTTCTGTATGGTATACACTACCTAGAGAAACTAATAGTTTTTTTTTATTTTTGCTCGACACAGTATCTGTTGGTTTTCATATTGCTAGCCATTTCGTAACGACTACAATAGTTAAATTTGAAGAATTCTTGACTTCCACGCCGTATGCGTATACGAATACGAATGGTATGACCAAGTGGATTATTGTTAGTAAATAAAATATGTGCAGTAGTGTATTTAATATTCTACCACCATGTTATGTTTTTGTCGCGATATTTTTCTTCCTTAATAGCCAAGGCTAATTGTATGATTCTAGTCCATTGAGCCATCATTGTTAAGTGTTCCAGCTGGTCTCCATTGTTTGTGGCTCGGATTACATAGCTGTAGACTATGTCGGGTTTATCCATAATTGCCTGCACGGTTGGGTAAACTTAACTGACCCGTACATGTTTATGTCTTATCTAATTTCTTCTTGTCTCTCTAATATACACGGGGTTTTTAGTATGCCATTCCTAGGACAACATTCGTTTTCAGTCCAATTTTCATTTTTCAGCTAAAAGTACCTAGATAACCATCAAATATGCAAGCGTATGTCAGAAGATACTTTTTTAAAGTTATGAAGTTGTTAAAGGCAACAGTGCACCTAATGTAAATTGGTCTCTGTTGCCTATAGCAATGTATAACCAACCTCAATAGGGCCGGAGACCTGAGGCCTGTTTCTACTCCTGAGGATTCCGTTCCGTCCGTCCGTCCGTCTTGAACCAGTATAGGTTTGCCAATCTCATTTTTCGGAAAGGAACACAGCATGACGATGGTGCTACTAAAGTTGAATCTTGTAAAAGGTATCCCACAAACAAAAAATATGAATAGTATTCTTATATATATAGGTCGTTGTAATAGTCCACCGTCAAAAGGCGTTTATGTGTACTTGAAAAAGTATTAAACCCTACCCTCTACGTTGAAGGAAGTGTTTAACAAGCGTGGTCTAAAAGAAGTGGGGAGAAGCTCGATTTGCGATTGTTGCGTTCAAGGCAACAGACCAAACCGAGATTCGGCCATTTTGGTGCTTTTGAGCTTAATACCGTGTGGCTGAGTACTTTAAAGGTTCGTCCAAAAAGCACGGTGGCGCGCTTTGAAGGCTTGTCAGGCCAACGACCGTTAGTCCGTTCAAAAAAACGGAGTAGAGATCATTTTCGTTCGATACTTCAGACTGTCCACATCTCTAAAGATCATTCGTAACTATATTCATTATTACCGTATAAGCTGTTGGAGATAAACACTTTTATTAGTGATATTTGATTGATTTCCACTGACCGGTCTATTAAATAATAAAAATGACGTCATCATAGATGCTATCATATGTTTTAACTGTTCTCTGGTCGTTACTCCGTCGTATATAAAAATGGATCTGAGGCCAATAAACTCAAAGACCGTTTGGTCGAAAATCATGAGAGTCGACACGCCTTAGTGTGATTTTATAGAGAGTGGATTACCCTTATATATATAATTCTTCTGAACTTGTGTATGTGACTGAACTTCTCCTAAATGGCTAGACAGATTTTTATAACGCGGTACGTGGCGCTGCGGTTGACATTTAGGATTTTTATTATTCAAAATCAAAATCAATATATCTTTTATTCAATTTAGACTCTGAGAAGGCGCTTATGAATGAACATCAAAGCTACCACCGGTTCGGATTACAACCCAATCATCGAGAAGAACAGATAAGATACTCGATCTGGTTTCTCTCTTGATGTTATATATTTTTACGAAACATAAATAGTTACATTCGTTATTAGTGAATGGACAGCGCGGGGCGTCATTTCCAGACGTCAGAATCGTTCACATATTTTCAAGACGAGACAACGTCCGCCGGGACCGCTAGTTATATTATACTTTATTATTATTATTGTAATATATCGCGGGTGATATCGCGGACGATTGTTAGTATCAATGTATAATACAATAGGTATTTGCCGTCGATTTGTCTGACGAGTCGTCCAATTAAATAACTAGGCGTGAGCGGGCGCCGTTTGTATGTAAATACTACCGAAGAGCTATGCCGCGCCGGTCGACCGACTGCCGCTATAGATCTCTACGGAGAGATCGATTTATGAATGTGGACTGGACGTGCCACCTGACTCTTTGAGAGTCACCGTCACTCATGGTCGTCGATTGATAAAATATTTAAAAGTCTACCGCTACCTAATTACGTATTTCGTTATAGCGAACCATTAGTAAGAATTGTCAAATATTTACTCGATGATGATCATATACATAACGTCCTTACGAAACAATGACATTGTTACCTCTAAATATCTATTTAGATACATTTTTTGATGCTTTGTTGATTTGCGAATATTTACAGATTATAACAGACAACTTTTTTCTAAATCATTCAATGAAATAATAATATTAAATTTTGATATTAATTAAATACACAACTTATAAATGAAATATACATATACTTACAAATTAAATATGTATTCAACGTAATAATATAATAATAATATATATTGACGTAAATAGTATCAATCAGTTATTTTAGGAACGGATTGTTATAGAGTGAATCAATATGTGATCGATGGTGACGTCTGGAAATGATGCCTCTCTCTGTGTGTTCACCAAAAACGAATGTAAGTATGTTTTTAAAAATATGTACCATGAAAACGTAAATCATATCGAGTTTCCTATCGGTTCTTTTCGGTGACTTACGGGTTAACGGGTTGTTATCCCAACCGGTCGTAGTTTTGACGTTCATATGAGCGCTTTTTCAGGGCCTATATTGAATAAGGTACTAGCAACTAATAAGAAGAAAATCCTATAAAATATTATTAGACGAAAAATTTTACATATAATCTCAACATCCTTATACATCAGTTCTGTGTATCCCACCTAGATAACGATCTAATTGAATCGGTTCGCAATTTTCGATATTTCGTCTGTGCTCATTTTCCGGCCTGTGGTTTTAACTCGGTAACCGTTTTTACCCAACCAGTCGTTTACGAATCAAACACCATGACCGCCGGCCACTTCACTATAGCGATTCTATCTGTTTATTGTTTTAGATTTTAGCGAATTAAATGCGAGAACGATTTTTGTCAATTAGAAAATAATACATTTTTAAAAATTCGGGATTAATAATTAATAATAATTAGTTATTTCGAAAGACCGATGCATAGTTTTTCTTCAACTTAGTAGATTTTAGCTTCTGACCACACACACACCTGGTGTTAAATGTGGTTTGAGATGATAAATACGATAAACGTAGAGCAGAATTATAGTGAAAAATGCTATAGGTATTTATGAGTTCATAGTATTTATTAGTAATTACAGAGTGAGTACTAATTCATATATTTAGATAAGTGTGTATGTCAACATGATCGTTATCACTACGTAACAGATCCTCATTATTGGGATATTTTTTTATCAGACCTTAATTAGTGGAGTCAGTAATCGATTAGTACTGTTTCCTATACTCTCTTTTTGTTTCACAAGTTCTAGATCTTGTCCGTAGCACCATGTATGTGTTTCGGTAACTGCACTTAAAGACCACTTCCTTTAGACTTCGTAACATGTTGTAATTTTACAATAAGATAGGCCTTTTTTTTATTAACGTGGGCAAATCCATTATGGATACGCCACCCTCCCGAGGGAGAGAGTGGGTTATGTCCGCCTCGCACGGACTAAAACCCCTCGGTGTACCGACAGACCGTATTGTTGGGGCGGCGAGGGATCGTCCTACGCTAATCTCTCATCACTCACCTACCTTTTCAGACCATAGCGGGAGCCACTTATGAGAATTACGCACCTGTTTGGTCGAGTAAATTAATTGGGGAACCAGTCGCTACTCCCCAAACGGGTTTTAAACAACACCGTGGGGTTTTAGCTAATAAGAGTTTAGCATAACCCACTCTCTGTTTCAGAATTAATCAAAATCTCTGCTTCATTAAACACTGTCAATCCACGACGATTACCCAATGTCCAAGTAGATCATTATTGAACCCTATGTAACTCAACCTCCTAGTAACTGTAGTTCAAATGTTAGCGTATTGACGCTGATTTTTAATCCGATGTCGTAAACAATATAAACATGGTACGCAAACTTCCAGGTTGGGTTGCGGTTGCGTAAAGCCTTGCTTCATTTGTAACAGTCTAAGTGGAACATAACGACAATGGGTTGTGCAAATGTCGCAGGATGTCTCCGATCGCTCTCTAGGGCAGGGTTTTCCGCTGATGGATATAAATTACTTGGTGCAATTGAACGTCATTTTATTTTCGGTGATGGGTTAGTTATAGGTAAATCAGAGGCCGTCACTAAAAGTTTGTATTATAACCACGAATTTTAACCGCACACATAGTGATGAGACCATGTATGTACAGGGGTTTATTTTTTCATATTTACGTCTGGCTATCTATTGGTATACATATATGTATATATATTTGGCAACAGTAGGTTTACACATGATAGATGTGGTCTTGTAGCTCAAGACACTATTTTTTGTTTGAACGCGCTAATACCTAGAACTACCAGTCTGATTGGAAACTTTTATTTTGTATTTGATAGGCAATGTATTAAGGAATAATATGAGATATCTAATATTGATTTAAGGCCTTTTGGAGCGAAGTAATTGCTATACAAAATATTGAAAAATGGCACGCTTGACAATTTGGCATATGTATTCACAATTATGAAAATTAATTACACTCTAGTTTAGAATTACTTGATTTGTTGTAATTTAAAAAACGTGTGAACTTGTATGAGTTTTATACATCGAAAGTGGAATAAATATCAAAGGAAATCATTAAAATAGTGAACGAATTATTGATGCAAATATCCGGTATATAACGGTAGCTACTTTGATGCTCACATGAAACATATTTAGATGCATAATTGATGTGTTTCTAATATTTACTACAGTGGTATGCGGCGACAAATTATATTATAACTAAAAAGCTGGGCGACGGATAAATTGGATCGTTTGTTACATTTCAAAATAAGCGAAGTCCAGTTTTAGCAGTTCCTAATATTTTAAGTTATTTTTCAATATCTTCAAATTTTGTACAAGAAAAATATGAAGATCATAAGAAAAGCTAAAAACCTTTATGAACGACAAAATTTGAACTTCGTCTTCGGTGTATACAAACTGGAGATCTTAAAAAATATGAAACATGTTATACGAAAAATTAAAATTGGATTTGGCTCAGTTTAAAATGCAACAAGTCAATTGTTTCGGGCCTTTATCGGAACTCTGTTTAATTAAAGTCGATTTCTATCACCGAATCGGTTCGCTTTCGTATTAGCGTTTAAAAAACTCTGAATAACATTTTGTTTATTATTTGTACATAAGTAATTTATTTGATCGATTATAGAGTAGTGTGTTTTATGAATAAATGAACCGCGGTGAAGCTGTGAATGCGATTTAGGTCAATTGCGTATAGTCAACCTGAAAAAAAGAGATAATAGCGATTTTATAAATTTAAACTATTGCAAAATCAGTTATGAAACCTTTTAAGCTTTTCGGAATATATCAAAGAAAAATGTCCAAGAGTTTAGTTAACGCCAGTGCGAAGCGACCAACAAGCCTTGATACGATTGTTGAAATTTACAATTCCGATTTTCAATTTCCTATGTTCGTTGCATAATAACCGATAAATTATCACGAATATACTTTGCTAAATATTACTTTGTAGATCTTCGTTTATTATTATATATTTCATACTAGTAATATAGTTATGTATGCATATACGTATATAATATAAGATGTATTCGCGATTCGGGACGAATCTTTTATTATTTGTTGCAATTACTATTTGTCATAATACGGTAAGAATTTTAGTGATAACACAATAAAGACTTGTTTAAATATTCCTATTGTTCAAATGTCTACACATAATGGAATATGTAGCGTCTAATGTTTGTGAGATCTATCAATTTCAAGATCAGATCAATTTGTTAAGCAATTTCCAAGTTTACTGTGTTAAAATCTTCGCATTTATCTGGATATCTTCACATCAGATATAATGGCTTAGCCCTATATACATTTATAATAGAAATTATTATAGTGATAATAGATTAAAATGTTACCTTGCATCCTTCGCAAGTAAATGCGCCAAAATGGAAGCCAGCCGCCGGTTCACCGCAAACTTTACACTTCTGATTCATCTGAAATCATATAAAATGTATTATTAGTTAACTTACAATGGAGAATTTATTTAAATTTTATAATATGGTAGGAAGTGAACAAAATTGGTAAATTACACCGCTAAATATTTGTTGAAAACTCGTCATAGTGTCTCATTTCACTTGCTGTGTTTAGACACAGGAATCAGTGTATACCGGATTACCTTTTGGTACTCTCAAAGGCTGGAATGTCGGTTTTCATTGTCATTCAATATATTTATTTTTTGGTGGTACACGATGTGCTGTGCTCTTTTCGGTTCGATTCCACAAATAATTGTTCTGAGATTTCGTGTACTTTGTGTTCTGTGATTTATATGTGTTTGTAAAAGCCCTTGAGACATAGGAGTTGATATATAACGTAAGGGTTTTTTAAATTAGAAATAGTATACCTATTCAAAAGTACTGGAAGACATGACTCATGGATGTGCATATGTGCACGTGAGAAATTATACTTCCTTGACATGAATAAAAATAATAGACATTTTTTACTCATTATGAGAGTTTTTAATCGAGTCATAAGTTCGAGCGACGAAATTAAATATTATCAATTAAATTTAGAATTATCATCAGCTTATCAGATACCCATAGGCCTCTTCCCGAAGTATAAGGTATAGGTATAGTAAGCAAGTGAGCCCCCAACATATTGGCGATTTCAAGCTCTGCGAAATCCACAGTTCTATAAAGTCCCAAACGCGGTAGTAATACAACACCATCTCTCAGGTTCAAGTTTCCTCACCGTTTTTTGCAATCACCATCAGCTGGTAGTATTACCAATTTAAATTAGTAAATATACGCGAATTCCCAAACCAAAATTTGTTGGTACAGGCCGGGGTTCGAACCTGCGGACATCGGATTGAAATAATATATACATATATTTAAAAGAGACTGTTTATATAATATTTCAAAATAATCTCTTTATCAGGTAACCTCATGGTGTGTTACTTCGGCACGTGCAACTTCTGTTTCAAGCCAAAGGGTCACTATCAATCATTTCTTATAAAACGCCAAAAAAGTGTAATCTCAAAAGAATAAGAATACATATGTGAGACTTACTCAAAATTTAAATTACATATAGTTACAAACAAAAAACCGAAAGTATTTCAAAATAAAAACTCTAAAATGCAAATCATAAAAAATGCAAAATGAAACAAACTGTTCGAAGCGTAAATATGCGAGTGTATGGTTTGCTCCGTTATCGCTTAAAGAAATATTTAAGTGAAATCCATTTCAGAGATCCAATTCAGTATTAATACGGCGTGACCGTGATAGTCCATTTTCCAATCAGTCATTTAGTTGTTAATTTCGAATGGCATGGTGCATGTTATTAGTTGCAGGAGACCGATAAATCGTTATGTAACTGTTAAAAGACATTTAATTGTTTCGTGTCCTTTTATTAGATCGGTTTGTTTTTTTTTGTTTATAGTTTGTTTATAATTTGTATTTGTCGTCAGTATTTTACCCGCGAAATTATCTGCGTTGTTTACCATCATAACAAGGATTTACTATTTAAATTCTTAATTAATTAAAATTAATTATTTTATCTTTTGAAGCTCTGTTAGACCAGTAAAAGTTTTTAGGTTACTTAACACAGTTTCTATAATTAGTTCCAACATCAGTCAAGCAAGTTTTAATGTCAGAACGCTATTGTGATGATTTTAATATGAATGGTAAGCGGTTGAATTTCCAAAAAAAAAAACAATGACATTCTTCAAAAAAAAGTCCATCGAAATCCGTCTAAGAATATATAGCGTAGGCAAAAAATATATAAATAATAAAAAATAATAACAAAATAGCATTATTATGGGTAATTATTTATTACAGGTGGATGATATTCCAACGATAGTTTTAAAAATATCGCTAACAAAAAAATTGTACATACGAAAATAAATGGTTTGGTTTTGTATCACAAAGACTGAGATCAGACCCGTCAGATTAACTTGTAGTTCTGTTAATCTCGAAATAGTTTCTTTATGTGTTGTTTTTTTATACAGCTTAATAACTTCGTTACAATACAATGTGTTATATTCGTTTGAATCAAATTATCACATCACACCACTATCGTTCACATATTGATCCACCCTATAATAACTTTGGACACAATAACCCGCTTGAAATGGCGCTCAAACTTACAATCCGGCAAATCAGTGATATGCTCTGGGACTTTATTGTAAACTTACACTAACACTAAAAACATGTCACCGGTCTTACTGAGTCTGAAGCATGGGACGACCAGTTTATCACAGTTTCTAGTATTTAAATCATGTCGGTCTTTTACCAAATCCATCTTTTCAAAGTTTTTGCGAACGTATATTATTAAGAATATATTGGAAGGGCAGAGTTAAGATATGGAACTTTGCCTTTAATGATTCGCGAGGTCCCATATTTTAAATAGCTCGAACTACCCGTTTTTGTAATAAAAATGTGGTGTCAACTACAGCTGCTTATACTATTATATCCCATATATTATTAAACTAGCGGGCCCGGCAGACGTTGTCCCGTCCTGATTATAAAATATCCTGGACAAATTATATACCAAAACGTTCCCCGTGAATCACTTTATCCACTGGTGAAAACCGCATAAAGATCCGTTCAGTAGTTTTTGAGTTTATCGCGAACAGACAGGCAGACAGACGCGGTACGGGACTTTGTTTTATACTATGTAATGATGATATTAGTATTATATTCATAATCCTAAAGGTATTAGGACACTACGTAATTCTAATGTCGTCACTTATTATGTAACTATTCTGTGTCTAGAATAATTTTCATTACGAATTTAAACGCACGAATGGCGTAGTGGCCTAACTGGTTGTTTGGCCTCTTGTGGTTAAATTCTCACACAAGAGGACCATTAGTAACTTGGTCCCCAAATGACGGTAACGTACTCAAGATACGGTTTGGTCACTAGTGTGGAAATAATCTCGAAACGATAATGGTTTAATTGCAAGCGTGTTCGAACACTGTGCTGATGGACGTAGGTTCGAATCTTAGCGACCGAGTTCGCTCTTAGTGATGGAATACGCCGTGATGAAACCATAGTATGACGGTAGGGCTTTTTCTAAAACGAAGGCTAGCTACCACCCTCAAGTTGAAGATTTATCGTCGACCACACGTTGGTGTGTTCCGGTAGCTGCACTCAAGAAGCAGGCTTGGTTTAGCGTGTTTAAGATTTTAGATCTCAGCGTCATTTAACATCAGTCTTTTTAAATTAAAAACAAAAGATTATTAAGTTTATTGTACTGATATTAACAAACAAAATTATTATTAAATTATATAAAAATACAAAACTTACATCCAGACAATGAAATCATGCAATAAAAACATCACGAGTTACAAAACCTGAGAGCTACGAATTTATTAACACAACATACAATATCTTTAACTCTATTCGAATGAAGATTAAAATTGACGTCAGTCCCGAACAGCGATTGATATATGTGTGGCATGTTTATTTACGCGAATTGGATTGTTCCGAAAACTTTGAATTCTTAACATATCTGTAATAATTTTAATATTAATGAGAGGCTACTGTTCGTTTGTTGATGTAAGTAAAATACTATTTAATGTTAATATGGGTTAAATACAGAATAAATGTAATGCTTAATGATTTTTAATTCTGAACGGAGTCGAGAGAGCAGATAGATCACATTTCACAGTGTTGTTTACACCCACTGTTTAATATGCTACTACACAGTGGCGCTTCTCGTCCTTGTCGTATGGTATATATTCAGGTCATCCCTTTCTGACATCTAATTTGAACAAAATAATAACAAGATAATACATTCAAATTATGATTGGAAACAATACTGTTATAATGTATAATATCACTGTCATTGGTAATTTATTCTTGACTAAAAAGAAGCGTAGATAACACGACTTCATGTTCAGAGTGATCTTCCTTTATTATAATCATTTAACCTCGTTAGGCAGTTCGTTTATTTACCTGAGGCAAAGTTACTTTAATGTAATTTTTTTTTACTTTTAAGGATTAGGGCAAATTTTAAACTAAATCAGTATTTTTATAAATCATCTGATGATTTGAAAAACAGATAACCTCAAAACTGCAGTTCTGCATAAGATTTTTTCTGTTTATATATTTTAGTATTTGACCACAATCTCGTCTGATGGTTACTAACAACGGCAGTAACACGTCAAATCTTTAGAAAATTGCTTCTTAAATGCAGCAATAACACACCTACAGGTACTTGGTGACAAATTTTGAACTTGACAGTGGTAGCTACCTAGGCAAGCATTAGAAATAGCCTTCCTATCACGAAGATACTAATATTTATGAAGAAGGAAGTGTAAAACCTCCTGTGTCAGAACGACTGAACTCAGTTAATATTGGATTATATGTATAAAATACAAAAATTTACACTAACTACTTATTGGTTTATTCGTATAATAGTGCTGCCGGGCTTCGTATCTCTATTTGAAGTGAAATTTAAATCTATATCATTATATATGAGAGAAACATTGTAGTAACTTTTCTAGAGATAATAATGCAAAGACTCTTGTTAATAATTAAATAATTAACTAGTCTTCTGTACAATAATTACAAGTATGCCAATTCATGAGTAACCTTTAATAAAATAAATGTCAGCAGATTGCGTCATTTCTACTGGACAGTCTGGTGTTCATTTTCTGTGGCAGTAATCTTACGAAGTCATGATTTGTAACCTGTTAAATTATATAAATAGTAATGTGATTGATAACTTTGTTTTGAATAATTATTACGTTTAAATATATATCACATGAATTGATAGCATAATAAAATCATAGCATAGCAAAATAAATAGCATAGTAAAATGAAAGAGAAAGTATAGTATCCCTGTTGGATTAAATGAAACAATTAATAAATGGCTTTAGAGGAATTACCAAATATCAGACGAAATATGAGGGAAAACCATTGATAGGAAACTTGAGCAATAACAAGTTAGCATGGCATAAGCATATCAAGAACAGAGTTGAAATTCATATAACCAGGTAATTGTTGAGTATGAAGGTGATGTTGTTTATAAAAGGTATGAATATAACAGATGATAAAGGAGAGCGGAATTAATGTTATTGGGACTCTGCGGGAATAAGGATAAGAAGAAGGTGTCACAAGTAATCAGAAATATCATAATTTTATTAAGCCTTCATTACAAATACTCAGGCGCACGAAAAGTTGGACACAGTGAGGAAAAATTCCTCATTTGGCATTGGGAGTGATGATATCAAATCGACAGGTTAAGTTACCAAAAAGGAAAAAGATAGGTAGAATAAATTAAAATGAATTTCAACATAATTGGATAACACAGCAATATTTGTTGAACGCGGGACAAGTTGTTTCATTTAAATATGTTTAAATATTCTGGCAATCGATTATGAATATCATAATATGAATTTATGTGTTTATGCACGCATTCATTCACAGTGGAATATTTTCACCACATAATCAGCTTACTATCAGTGTCATATCGACATTCCATGATACACCGATATTTGTTTTATGCATGGGAGGTGACAAAAGATGTCAAACATATTATTTATCGGTCGTATATAGTAGATGAAAATTTATATACGCCCCGAATCGTTCGTTATTTAATCATAAAATATTAATGTTATGCAAAATAATACAAACTTATAAATAAATAAGGTTCAGTTTATTTTAATAAAAGAGATGTATAACATTTTTTTTCTTTTTTAAGATACGTTTTTGTTTAACGGTATATTTTTATGGATTTTTATTACTGATAAATATATGTTGTATCAAATTTGTGATTTGATAGAGTAAAAAGCGGCTTATATCTTATATATGTGTTACATATTCACTTATATATATATACATATATTAGTATAAATATAGACATATATATTCAGGACTACAATGTTATGAATCCTCAGTAATTAGAATATTGTGATATAATTTATGTATGTATGTATAAAATATTGTTAACCATATCGAAGTACATTTGTGAGTTTTTACACCGTGGTTTGAATTATACGATAAAATTAAACTTCTGATAATAAAATCCTTTGTTAAACATCTTTAGTATGGTGTTAAAACTTTCAGAATCATCTAATGCTTGTCTTACACCAATATTAAATCTACGCCCGTGTAACCGTAATACGGTCGGTCGCGCTTACTAGCATGTTGCTGACGCAAAATCATAAGTTGTTCTGCCAAAAATACCACTCAACGCGTCTTAAGAAGTTTTCACTATAAAAAAAAGACAGTCTAATGGACTAAAACGTGTTATCGGCTAACCGGCGTTGGTGAATCCGCATCTCGATAGTTCAGTAAATCACACAGCGTGAGGCTTCCACGGGTTCGCGTATCGTTCGTCGCATCTCGGCTACGCGTTCCGAATTAGACCGAAAAGCGACAGAGTACGGTCGGTCGGTGCGGTTGCGGTGTGTCGCCGGGTCGCGGTCGACCCTCGCTATTATAATAACTCTTTGCGGTTATAATTGTGGTAACATGTCGTTATCGGTTTTGCGGTTAATAAGAAACGAAATTTATATGAAACTGTTTTGTTTGCCATTTTATTGGGAACATCTAGAAACGTAGCTACTGGAATATTCGTGATAAATTTCATCATGATGCTTTATTTTCTCTCACAGAAAGCTTAGGCTCGAACCGACGTCGTTTATGAGGCGGTCTGAACATAATACCACTGAACCGTTATCGCTTTAATTTATTATTGTAAATACGAAAGATATGTTTTTTTAGTTATCTTGCTGTAATTGTTTAAATTTGTAATAATAATTCTTTTTTCACGCATTAGTTGATTCATCGATTAGTATATATATATTATAGTCATTTTCTAGTGAATTGAAATTCATATCAAATTCAAAATTTTATATATCAAACTTCATTTAGGGTACATTTTTTATAAACATTAAAACAATATAATTATATAATAGACTAGCGGGCTGGGCGGACGTTGTCCTGCCTTGATAATAAAAAAAAAACTAAAATTCAATCGCAGCGCCACCTACCGGGTCCAATTGTGAATCTAAACCATTCTTAGATCCACTCGAACACGCTCACAAAATTTCATCAAAACCGGTCCAGCCGTTTAGGAGGAGTTCAGTAACATACACAGGTACAGAAGAAATTTATATATAAAGATAGACAAAATGTAGATTTTCATGCCACCACTTTTAGACTGTAATTTTTTTAAACAGTTTTACGTTGATACACGTGGATAAGAAAAAACAACGTATATTCAGAGAGATATGATGAGGTCTATTGTCGGAAAACTATTCACTCGATAATGTTCATTTAAAACTCGTAAAAATGTACTGATGATGTTGATTTGACAAAAATACCGAACGATCAATAATTAATTATTTAGTCTGTGATCTCCTTTTCATGGTTTCTTTTGCTATTTGATATATAGTGAATATTGCATTGAAGCAAAACAGTGCACGTACGACTGTACGTTCAAGATGACGAAATTGAAACAAAAATAAAAGAAGCCTTCATGTCGCCGAACCCGTACGCAAATTACACAAAAATATGCATCAATGGACATGATCCGAATATTTGTTTGTCCATCCATATGATATGAAGAAACAGATCGATCCCCGTACCTTCACGACTTAATTAACTCCGCGGTTACCTCCGATGACGTGCGGTTATTTAAAAAAAAACAGCACAACGTTTAAATATGCACTTTAAATTCAGAGATTACGATTGGAAATGTGTTTTATACTTTTGTTTGTTTTTTTTTATATAAATTAAGTGACCGAAAAGACTGTGATTTCGTTTCACATTTGAGATAATATATTTTGATGTACCGCGAACATGCAATTTACATATATAATTTACTTTAATAAATTTATATGGATGATATTGTTATTCTCTTTTAATATCCCGAAGAACAGTTTTAAATACGTTATCTGTTTGCCTAATTTATTTATTGTTAATATTAGTTAGAGTGAATTGGTTTGGGAACGATTACTAAACAGACTCAGAAACCTAGGATACTTAACGAACGCTTAACAAAGCTTAATTATGCCCGTAACTCACTTTTACACATTCATATAATGTTCTTGCAGCTAATTTTGATAAATCCATTGACAGCAGTGTAATTTTGAAAAGAAAAGTAATCGAAGATATTCAGTTCTCATTATACACACACATTATGCAACACAAGGCGTTAAAATAAGCGAAGTAATTGTGGGACGATCTCTAATCAACAAAATATGAGAGTTTACTTGTTTCATTCTAAGCGTAGTATTCGGTCGGTATTTATTACAAACTTTAAGATATTTTCTTAGACATATCGAATAAGCGAATGTTTACACGCTTATTTGATTTTAATTCAAGATCTACACTGTCTTCATACATAAATCGTTATAGTTTATTACTTTTTAATATTTAGTTATTAAACTGTGAAATGCCTTAATCTGACAGCAAGTAATGGATTATATGAAGAGTTGACAATTGTCAACTGTATGCAGATTACGATTTCATCTCCTACGTATCATCTATTACCGTAAATAGTAGTTGAATGTCTTTGGGTCGTGTGAATCTCGGGCGGTCTGTCATTTCCGTCGACCGCCATTATCGGCCGATAGCTAGCGGCGACCTCGTGGGAAGCTCAGTGCTTTGTGATCTATTGCAGGGTTGGCAGGTGCATTTAGGGTCATCACATCTTTGTACAAGTTATGCTACAGAAATTGATCATATACTTAAAAAAAAATTGTATAAAGATTTTACATTTAAAACAATCGTTTTTAGGGTTTTGCTTTTGTCTCTCAAAGCAATTTGTATTTCTTTTTTTGCCTTTGTTTTTATACCGCATGCTAGGTTTTCAAATTCTAAATTATTTTAGGTAACTAACTATAGATGTATTTTTGTGGAAGCTGAGCCAGTTCTCTTCTTCACTTGACATTGGTAAAATTGTAATATTTTTTAAATGACATATAATTTACAATACCCAAGTGGTGACAACCCTAGCTGCATTTGACATTGGCTTTATTGATGACTAGTGTTTAACCCTTATTGGGCTTGACCAATCTGATATTACTTATTATAATTTGCTTCAAAGAAAATTGTTGAGAAATATAACAGAGTTGTATCAAAGTTAACTGAGGTTAACGGTTATACATTTTTAATACCTTAAAGTTGCTAAAACTCAATACTTACAGCTCATATATTATAAATTGATTATCATAGATAAATTCACATTGAGGCGATAATAGTACAGTGCACTCACAGGGTTGAAATTGAACTTTAAAAAGGACTTTTAGATGAGGATATATGGGAAGTGGGAGGTCAAACAGAATTTTAAATGCTAGTCTGATTAGCTACCTCAAGTTATAAATGTATCAATAAATATTGTTATTTTATTTAATCGTATGGCTGAAATGGAGTAATCCGTTCTATTTTATTATAATTGGAGATTAAATTCTTTCAGCCATTTTAGGGTGTCGTCGGTAAGAAAGATCAGGTCCTTTGGAGAACCATTATATTTCTTTTGTGCTTATTGCTGTATGATGTGTGCTATGGATTGGATATCCGCCCCGCAGTCACAGCGCGGCGAGCCAATCCATCCGCATCGGTATTTAACGTTCCGTACGGTAATGTACGGTGTTCGGACGGTTTTATTTGAGAGCGAATATTGTTTTTATATTTGCGCTATTAGATCACTATTTGCTGTGATTTTGGTCAAACGTTGACTTGAAACCTGTTAAAAAAAGTCATTTTATCTATTTAAATATCTTGAATTATCTATAAAACCTGATGCTCCAATTCAATATGTAGTTTTGAAAAACGAAACGTGATGTCATTGATGTGTTATATAACATGTTGCCATTTGCATAGTTGTTCTTAATTTTGATATCGTCTTTGCGCGTTGTTGCGTTTAATATGATGGTTTTCAGTAAACTTTAACAGTGGCCATCACTTAGAACCTGAAAATCCAGTAATGTTTCAAAAAGCAATGATAGCACAGTTGTCAGCGTGTTCAGATACTGCGTCGATTGAAGTCACTCCTCGTGAATGAGCCAGTGCTTGAGGTGAAGGATATCGTGATGAAATCGTAGCATGATGGATATGCTTTTCTTAGCCCGCTTTGCTAGCTACAACCCTCAAATTGGAAATCTGTCGCTAAACATTTGTTGGCGTGTTCCGGCAGCTGCACTTGAGACCCAGTCCCTTTAGATTTAGCGTGTTTACCACCTTGGAACACATCGTTATTAAACATCAGGTGAGATTGTGGTCAAATGCTAAAACTACTAAACTAAAACTGCAACAATATCAAGTTGTATCGTACTAAATCATGATTTTTACTTAAGCAATGACTTTCGCCCTGGTCGATATATCTTAATTTTTCTACATATCAAAATTAAAATCAAAAATATTTTATTCAATTTAGGACCTGAGAAGACGCGTATGAGCGTCAAAACTACCATCGATTAGGAAAACAACCTAGTCATCGAAAAGAACCGGCAAGAAACTCGATCAGGCTTATCTTTCCATGATACATATTTTTACGCACATAGATAGTTACATTTATTTTTGGTAGATACACAGAGAGGGGCGACCTTACTAGACGTCACCATTGTTCACATTCGTTCCTCTTATTGTTTTTTTATTCAAATTCAAATTTTAAATTCAAATTCAAAACACTTTATTCAATTTAGGCCCTAAGAAGGCACTCATGAACGTCAAAACTACCACCGGTTCGGAAAACAACCCAGTCATCGAGAAGAACCGGCAAGAAACTCGATCTGGTTTATCTTTTCAACAAATATATATAATATTTAGAATAATAATATATTCTATATAAAAGTAAATTTCACAAACGTTTTTAATGGATGCACAGAGATGAGTCAATTCCAGACATCACCATCGTTCACATATTGATCCACTCTATAATAGCCTTTTGACACCAAAACCCGCTTGACATGGCGCTTAAATTCACAATCCGGTAAATCGGTAATATCCTTTGGGACTTTGTTGTAAAATCTAACACTATTTCCCAAAAAACTGTTACTGGTTTTACTAAGTCTAAAACGTGGGACAACCAGTTTGTCACAGTTTCTAGTATTTAGATTGTGCCGGTATTTTACGAAATCTAGCTTTTCTAGGTTCTTACGGACATACATTAAATTGTCAAGAATGTATTGGGAGGGCAGAGTTAAGATACCGTACTCCTTGAACTTGGTCTTTAAGGATTCGCGAGGTCTCATATTGTAGATTGCTCGAACTGCTCGTTTTTGTAATAAAAATATGGTGTCTACCTCAGCTGCTATCCCCCACAACAGAATGCCATAAGACATTAGGCTATGGAAGTAGGCGAAGTAGACTAACCTAGCAGTGGCAATATCAGTTAGCTGGCGAATCTTACGTACTGCAAATGCAGCAGAACTTAATTTGCTTGCCAATTGTTTAATTTGAGGACCCCATTGTAATTTTGAATCTAGTGTGATACCCAAAAATACAGTATTATCAACTAACCCTACAAAATTCCCTTCGATCTTAATGCTACTATCAATCTGTGGCACGTTAGGCAAAATAAATCTCATACATTTTGTTTTACCTGTATTAAGTACTAAGTTATTTAATGCAAACCAATGAGAAATTTCGTTTAAAGTATTATTTACGTGCCCAACCCCTGAATCTGTCCTTTTTACTTTAAATATAATTGAAGTATCGTCTGCAAAAAGCACCATGTCAGCACAGTTATTGACCATTAGCGGCAGATCATTTATGTATATTAAGAACAAGAACGGTCCCAGAATAGAGCCCTGTGGGACACCAATTCGCGCAAAGGATCCTGCAGAGGTTACCCCTTGTATGCTAACTTTCTGACAACGATCTTTTAAATAAGAGACTAGAAGGTCGAGAGAAGATCCACAAATACCATAATGTTTTAATTTTAGAATAAGCGTACTATGGTCAACGCAATCAAAGGCCTTAGACAGATCGCAGAACACACCAATTGCATCATGCGAATCCTCCCAGGCCCTCAATATATAACTTATAAGCGTTGCACCCGCGTCAGTAGTGGATTTCAATTTCGTGAAACCAAACTGTCGACCATCCAGAAACTTTTGCATATTGAAATAGTCTACTAATTGGTTGAGCATAATCTTTTCAAAAATTTTACTTAAGGACGGAAGTACAGAAATAGGTCTATAGTTTCCAAGACTACTTCTGCAGCCTGATTTAAACAAAGGAACTACTTTGCTTATTTTCATTAAATTGGGGAAAGTTCCTTTTGCTATACACTGGTTAAATATATTAGCCAAATGTGGTGAAATAGTAACAATTAAAGACTGTACTACTGTTACCGATATACCCCATATGTCTTCGGTGTGTTTTAAATTTAATTGCTTGAAGGTCCTTATTATTTCACCTGCGCTAATAGATAAGAATTTAAATTTTGAATCTATAGGTGCACTCATATTTTTTAAAAGAGCTGCTGCACCCTGGGCTGATGATGTTATATCTTTTGTTACTTGTAAAGGTATATTAGTGAAATAATCTTGGAAAACAGTTACTACCTCTGTACTTTTGGAAATATGTACTCCGTCGACATTTAGATTAAGTGAATTATCATTTATTTTATTTTTACCTAATTCTTTATTTATAATATGCCAAACAGTTTTGGTCTTATTTCTAGATTCGAGAACTTTATTTCCCAAAAACTTTGCTTTGGCAGCAATACAAACACGTTTAAAAACTTTAGAATAATTTCTAACATAAGCATGAAAGGATTCACTACTTGTTAGTGATCTCCTATAATAAAGATCATACAGTCGATCTCTACTTTTCTTAATGCCTGTTGTTGTCCATTCACTAAAACTAGTTTTTTCCTTTACATTAATAACCTTTCTTGGGCAATGTTTACTGAATTCAGTGCTTATGATACTAAATAAATTGTCATAATAACAATCTGGATCTTGATTATTAAAAGTTTTGGAAGATAGACATTGTGCAATATGATGATTTAAAAGATCTAGTCTACTTTTCGATATAAGTCTAGTTTGTTTCTTGCAGTCAGCACTAGGTTTATCATAACTTATTTTAACAAGGAGTCCTTTGTGATCAGAGCGGATCCCAGTAACAATACTACTGCCAATGGTCTTGAAGTTACTAAAAATATTATCAATACAAGATGCAGTTTGAAACGTACATCTGGTCGGCTCATTAAAAAGAGGATCCAGGTTAAACGACTTGAATAAAGATGTGAACTTAGTAACTTATGTATTACAACAACACGGCAAAGTGATTGCACTATGTCTGATAGTAAGCTCAGTACAATCCAAAGATAATGGCGACCACCGACAGACAAACCACTTAATGCCGGTCGCCGCTGTCATACCGGCCTGCGTGAATGTCTCTTGAAACGCTTGGAGGACTTCATGGTATAGAAAGGAGGGAGCACATTGCCCGGGAGATTGTTCCACAGTTTTATGGTACGGCAAAATTATGAGTTTGTGAACTTTCTAGTTCACGCTCAGATATGATTTACCGTAAAACTCTGGTTCCGAAGCCCAGCATGCGTGGTTCTGTTATGGAAAGGAGAGAAAGGGATTAGATTGAAAATAGCTCATCAGAACACTTCGCTATGTGTTTCATTATATTAAAAGTTAATTAGTTAAAAGAAGGATGGCAAACTGTAATTTGTTACTTATTGAGTAATATAGAAGGGAAATACGATTTGTCCAATGACTCGCCTGTTCAGACATAACGTTGCAGCCGCAGACTAACTCCCGATATATCAAAACGGCCGGTGAATTAATTTCGCTTATCGTATATCCGCGCATCTGCCCGTTCGATCTGGAGCCTCGTCGGGGTTAATTGCTGTAACTTAAGTCACATATGTAGATTTAAACGCGATATAATCTTTTACCGCTGTATGGAAAAGTATTGGATTGCTTTTACCATGGCCGTGTGTGGGATTATAAAATGTTTGAAATTTCAAGTTATTATATTTGTAATTTACAGTAATGATCGCTTTTCTGTCTATCTTACTTTAGTTTATATTATACGATAATAATAAAGAACACAGATTGATACTTAGCTTTAAGTTACATAAATTTTCTTGTATTAAATTTTTTCTTAAACTAGTTGTGGTGGTCGAGTGGTTTGACCAGAGAAATATAAATTCGATATCTGCAGGTTCAAGTCCCGGTGTGTACCAACGGATTTTTAGAAATTAATGAACTTTGACTAATTTAAATTGGTCACACTATCTACTGACGTTGAAGGAAACCTGAACCTGAAATATAGTCTTGTAGTACCACTGTATATAGGAGAACATAGAACTCTTGGATTTATGAGAGTTTGTAATGACTAATATGCCGTGGTCTGGTGTGAGGATTATACCTATGACCCTGCAGTGGATTTTTTATAGGCTGATGATGAACGTTTTTTCATTAAAATACACAGATATGTTGCTACACCTTAATATAAGAAAGTGACGCAAGTGACTTCTGGCAATCGTTAAAGTCTGTAAAGAGCAATAACTTTACAAAATACACATATGGCTGTCTCTAATAATTTACAGAGACAGCTTATGAATTTTCGGACTACTTCTATATGTAAGACATATATGAAATAGACAATATCGTTTGGTCTTCATTACTAAATAATCATACAACGATACATTCATAATTCTATTAAGGCGTACAGCAAGGCTGCGTTCTAAGTGTGACCTCGGAGTATATTTCCTCGGTGTAGAACGGTACAGTCCATAGTCGCATGTGCATAATTATCTGTGAGAAACTCCATGACCCGCTGTCGACCTCGCATGTACTGAATTTCGGTGTGTATTACCACAAAATGAGTACTGAAGGTTCTTCATTTCGATGAAGAAATAATACTAATATTATCGACGAGACAACACAATACTTCTCGAATATAATTAATTATGAATCAATCGAATAGTCAAAGAAATTTCAACGTACATTATGGTACGTTTTGTAGTAAAGCATAATGTTAATAAAACTGTACATTTTCGATAACCATCATAGTATCACAAGATATGTCAATTTTATAGGTGTATTTTAAAATGTAGTTTAAAAGAGAAATTTGAAAAGACTAATTCATAGCGTGTCTGTGCAGCTCTAAATACAGTTTCCTCAAAAAATAACACTAACATTCACTTAAGATTACTCTATGATTCCGAGACACATTTAGGAGCTACTCCTGGCACATACTTTTTTTAATGAGGTATAATAAAGTGACCGTCGTTTATCTGAAGGTAAACATTACGCAATCCCAAAGAATTACTTGATGATTTACAGTTCTTCATCGATCACCGCTGTCATGCCGGCCTGGAAGCTCCTCAGTAGCTAAATACACACGGAAACATAAGAAAACTAAAGGATTGAACTGTGATAGGTTTATGACCCTATATATGGTAGGCGCAACCTAGTCGGATACAGATTTCCATAACAAATGGAAAATTTAAACACTACAACTATTTTTCGCGCTAACATAGAAGGTACTTGGGGTAGCTTGTAATGGTAGTGTGATTTGAAATGACCATGAATGCCACAATCAATTCCCATTCGAGAGACAGGCATAATCAAACCGTGGAGGATAGTAGCACTTGTCATCACATTTTTGTAATTGATACCTACAATCTACAATCATATATCTACATCCATACCTATCCATGTATTTGTCTCATATGGTGAAATAAACACTCGTCTCCAAGAGCTCTGTCAAGCTTCGTAGTGAATTATATTTGAATAAAAAAATAAATAACGTTTCTGTTTTGTTAATCTATGTAAACTAATACACTCTCTATTCTCATCCCGCGTGGCGTTCTTATTACGACTTCTCTGAAATTCTATTCGGTTAAGTTAGTACAGTCCGCGCATAACTCTTTAAACGCTCTGAATATATATTACATGTATAAATAAAGGCCAATTTCAGATTCCTAGAATAATATTGTAACTTTGTTTTGTATTATTAACTTCTGACGATATTGTACGCAAGCCCGAATATACTACTATATTCAGAGCAGCCTAAAATATCGACGAGGACTATACTCAATGAATAGCATAATAAAATAGTAACGGTGCATATTCAACAGATGTGAGAATATGTCGATCATTAATGACATGCAAAATGCATTTATATGTGAAATCGATTCAACAATACTAAGACGTTATTTCGAATTGAAACGATCCCCGAGCCCATGAAGGCACGTACATGAGTCGCACAAATTTGGGGTTTCGAATCCAAACCGTTTTGACGCAACTGTTGAAATATTTTGTCACAATAATTTGTCACGGGTTGTCAAAAAATCGCTCGTCACGTTGTGCCCTGATGATTGTATCTAGGGTTACCAGCGTAAGGTTAAAGTATTTGTCTGCTGCAAAGAAATGATGTGTATAGTATAGAAATAAGTAAAGCAATTCACTTTGTCTATACAAGTGAATAGATACGGATAGAATTGATTATAATATTATTAAAATACAATAGAATGAAATTACAATACAATACGATTTAAAAAATACAAGTAAACGCAATAATTATATTAAATGATAATTACTTAACTATACTAATATTATAAAACTGAAGAGCTTGTTTGCTTGAACGCGCTAATCTCAGGAACTACTGGTCCAATTTTAGATCGCTCATTTTAGATAGCTATAGGCTATATATCTACGCTAAAACCAGTGAAGAATATTTATAAATCGTTTTTTTTTTCCTTTGAGAGCTTCTACTGCGTGTTAGCTTTAGCCCAAAGTAATTATTCAACGCCGACGAAATCGCGGGCACAAGCTAGTACTTAATATGATAACTTAGCTATCATAAAGGAAAATGTGGTTATTATCAAATCACCTAAAAATGTAAAAAAAATGAGATTATGAGTGAACAAATCGGAATTTCAGTTTACTGCATGCAGGAGGAAAATATATTGCCCTGACAATAATTGTGTGGAAGAGAAATAACAAAAAAATTATGCTTTAACACTAAGGTTATTTGAAACTTGTGTGATAGTTGACTAAGCTAATCAAGATTATAAATTGAAAAACTTGGTGAAAACCTACATTCATGTATTCACCATATTATTGCAATATTCATGGACTACTATTGGTGCGAAATAGAACCGAACATGCAGTTGCCGAGTGAGACAAAACATTTCGTTTCTCTTTTTTCTCTTGACGCAATTTTTATTAATACATCTCTTTTTGAAAACTTTAATAACTACTATTTATATTTATAATGCATTTTTCAAGTCTAATGTATAACATAATACATAGTTAAAATAATACAATCTATTCCTTCAAATGTTGACAACCCTTATTCAAATAATAACCGAGTGAATCATGCCAATTAAACATAATAAATCATTTTACCGAACGATTAGAATCAAGCCGTTTTTGTGACAAAAGTCGAACGAATTTCACGAGACGTGCCTACTTTGGTCTCGTATACGATTTTTTTCCGCTTTTTCCTCCATCGTGTATCACCGTTTTTGTAATCAGCTCCTACTATGTTATTTATCATTATTTTATTGATGTCGTGTCGTAAAATAGCCAGGCGCGACGTCAAAGAATGACTGTTGATGTTTGAACATAAATTTTACAAATTACACGCTTTATATTGCCTATCGTTATATATAAATTTCTTCTGTACGTGTGTATGTCACTGAACTCCACCTAAACGGCTGGACCGATTTTGATGAAATTTTGTGTGCGTGTTCGAATGGATCCGAGAATGGTTTAGATTCACAATTGGACCCGATAGGTGGCGCCGCGGTTGAATTTGAGTTTTTTTTTATTATCAAGGCAGAACAATGTCCGGCGGAACCGCTAGTTTAATATTAATAATGTAGAATTCGGATGTACGTGTTTCAGATTATTTTTCCACCAAATTTATTTTATATATACTTAAATATCTGCTAGAATGAACGTGATTTTTAAAAATCTAAATATAGAAGCTTAATGAACACATTTTGAGCATAAGTATCTACTAATTTATTGATGTTATGCAAAAACCATTATTTGTGAATGAAGCGATTGGCTTATCTGCATTCTTTAATCTACGAATTTTATTACCGTATTTAATTAAATATATTTGTATTCCAGTAAGATAATTTACGCTGAATAACATATTAAGGAAGCTATCGTGTTCCAATGATATCGAACTCTAAATAGTCCACAGTTAGTAGGTTCGAAGTTTATAGTGAGTGAAGTATATTTTGGTAATGAAAAACTACGTAACGTGCAGTTATCCAGCTAGTCGCTACCATTCATCCTCAGCTGCTACCTGCTCTTGACAGTTGAATTTCTATGAGGGCCTAGTACGACACATTGTAGAACCTTTATCTTCAATCTGTAAACAGTGCTGTTTTAAATTCCATCGAGTATTATCTGAGAACTAGATGAATTCTCTTTAAAACAGTATTTAAATAAAACAAAACGATTTTGTTAAAGATCGGCAGAAAACACAGGGCTTTTTTTATTCTATCCATTGTAGTCTAGCTCGTCCGCTAGGATGTACTATATACTGGATATTAAAAGATATATATTGTGATTTAAAGCGGACGAAGTAACAAGCATTTTATATATTAAAACATTCTCATAAATACATAGATTATTTCAGTAAGAGAATAATAAAAATCCTACCAATAGTTACTTATAGGAAAGCGGAGAATCTTCCTTCTTTGAAATCAATAAATAAACAGTGTAAACACTAAGTAACTCGGCCATAAAATAAATTGGAAAGTGAAATTTCCGTTTCCAAATATAGTGTAACATTAGCATAAATAACAAATAAAATCGGAAAGTAACAAACAAGAGAGCGATTAAAATTATAATAAACACGTGTCAGGTTAATTAGCCGAGATGCTTACGGCGCGCGGTCTCGAGGGGGAATGGGAACAACATGCCGCGTCAAATTGAGCGAGTAAACGTTACGTGTTTTTTTGTTACAATTAACATCGAAGAGTTTGGTTATAATTGTTATTTTTTCGATCCCTTCTTTGTTATAATACGAACAACATATTCAGATAAAATCTAGTGTGGATTGTAAAGTGGTAATCGTGGTAGAAACTACCATATATATAGTAAAAAATTGTCACTAGAACTTCTTTCTTTAACAGCCATTGTATTTATATTATGAGTTTCGCTCTTGTATTCGTATATTCCTGTAAACGATCAATTTTGAATAGCTGCTATTAGACTATTTACCCTATCTTAAATTTGGTGACATGTTAGTCAGAGAATAAAATCTACATTACCTATTATTTTCACTATAGCAATGTTATCTGTGGCCTGGTACATAAAGGGCCAATATAAAAAAAGGAAACTTTATCCTCATTCTGTAAAATTAGAACAACGAACCAAAGATTGTACGATAAAAATATTTTTCTTTGGCTTGAAAAAAATATTTACAAGATTTATATATTAACCTAATGGAAACATACCCGACATTGCGTAATAAGTACATGTCTCTTGAAGTAAATAAGAAAGTAGTTTAAAATAAAAAATAAATGAAAATAAAAAACATAATTTAATTTAACAAGGTATACAATTAATATTTAGATTCGGAAACAAATCCTATGTCGCGGGTAATCTACCAAAACAGAGTTACAAAATTAATATCATTTTGGTGCCGTACGTGAAATAATTGGAAAGAAAAAACGAAATAATTTAAAAATAATATTAATACTAAAATCAAAATAAAGAAAAGTTAATCTTCTACATTATTATTAGCTCTATAAATAGACGTATAAACACATACACACAGTGATTATTTCTCTACTAAAAATCTTATTCGCTACAAGAATGTACTGTGGGATATTTTCCACCAGACTTTAATGATTTATAAGTAAATCTATATTCCAATAATATTTGTTTCCATGAGAGGATTAGTGATTTTATTTCAATTTGAACGTCAGACTGATGAAGTGGCCGCTTTATCCAATTAATGTTTAACAATTAAAAATAATTACGCAATTGAATTCAGTTGAAAGTAATTATATAGTTATTAGCCTTTCAATTATTAATGGTCCATTAGTCTAATTGAATCTAGCCTGGTGTATTAAAGCGCACTTTTAATTGGAAATTAGTTAATATTAATATAATACTATGTATATTTGTTGTGTTGAATATTATTGCCACACGGATTATTTAATGAGTCATTTTAAAGATCTTATTATTTGTAAATTGTTGTTGTTTTTAACGGCACAATAAATGATTATAGAACTAGGTAAAGTGAAATATGAAACCTGGTAAAGTGAAATATGCACCTAGGTAAATTGACGTTTGAACTTATTCAATCAATTTATACTTATACATGACTTTTAAAAATAATTACATTTATTCAAATTCTTAATTATGATCTCTTTAACTCTTTCGCTCTTAAATAGTGTATTATAGTAGATTTTTTGTGTTCAAAAGAAATATTGATAGGACAGCTTATAAACGCTAAAAAAATGTATAAAATTAATATCTGACCCGGCCATGCTTTGCTGTGGCTCAGTTATTACATGACAGAACACGTGTACCATAAAATAAAGTGAAGTGGAGAAAGAAATTTCAAGTTAAAACGTGGCGCCATCTATAAGATATCCATAACAGTCGGTCCTACAGTTTTCTCTCAACAAACTAATTTAAAGCGCCATCTGTTCGAGACTGATAAAACTTACAATTAATATCAATAATCAATATTGACAAACGTTTAATTTGTAATTTAAATATATTAAGGCCATTAATCGAAATATAAACTATCCTATCTCTCAAGTTGGACTAAATTATACATAAATGCCAACTTTAATGAAGATCGGAAGAGTAGTTTCGGACTTCATTGTGGATAAACATCGTGACACTGAATTTTTATATATTTAGATATCATTTATATAGTAAAAATCATATTATTAACAAAAGTATAGAAACTTGGTATAGACGTACAAGTAATGTAGTTCTGTGAGAAACGAATTAATTTTGGAGTAGTTTTTAATTATTAAGTCAGCTTGGAAACAGATATATCGATTAATTGTAGTGGTTTTTTCTTTTTATTAAATTGAATCGTAACGGACTCCGGTAATCATCTCCCAATGAACTAAACCATGAACAAAACCATGGCACGGAGTTGTTTGAAAATTAACCTCGACAGTGGAACAGTGCAATCTTGGGATTCTCACATGCGCAAAGTGAGCTTTGATAATTCGTAATCACATGGGAATAGAACTGTTGCCGCCTGGAGCAATGAAAATCGTCGATTTCGAGAGATGACCTCGCTTCTTTTTACCAAATTAATTTATATTATAAATGTTAAAAAGAAACGTTTTTTTTTTGTTTGGCAATAATGTCGTATTGGATGAAAGTTGTAGGAGAGTAGAGGAAAAGAACTATCAGCACAGATTGTAGGTTAGTACTGAAATATATGTATATATATAATTATTCTGTCTGTCTAGTCTTCTGTTAAATTGTTTTTTTTTTTAATATTATGATAACAATATTTTTAATATTTCAAAGAAATAGAATAAAGACGAACCGCCGCAAATACTATACTCTCAAGAAAAAAAGATGTAACTAGTAAAGTGTAATAAAAATATTTTGTTTAACACACTTCAACAGTGTATTTAAGGTGCACTAGATTAACAACGACCTCAGGAAAAAGGGTCAGACCAAGAGACTGCAGGAAAAAAAAATGTGGAAATATTATATGACTAAATTTGGTGTTCAATAGTAAAATAGGTATAATAAAAACCTTAAACTTAAACATGTTTATAACAATACACGATCTAATCGGATGGATACATTCTACTATCGCTGATTTCGGTATGCGACGTGCCTATCATGCCGTTTTTATTGGTTTTATGCTTTGTTTACTATGGCCATTCTGATGGCAAGTATTGGAAATAACCATAAAATATTTTTCAATGTGCCGACTTCCTAAATTATAGATATTGTAATAATTCACAAGATTGTAAACAGCTCATTTGATTAGGAAATATCTTGATTCTAATGCAGTATAAAATGTGCTTTGAATGGAACAGGTTACGAATTTATATACAGGTATACACAAATAGCTAACGGGAAACGCTGACTTCATTCACGATTAATAATCTTTACATTTTAGAAGCGATATTTCTTGGTCTGTCTGTCTATTCCTTAGTGTGTAAGTCCAGTCTGTGATCAGATTTTAGTTTAGTGTAGTAATTTTTAAGGTTAGGTAAAGCGTTAAATAGGCGGTAAGGGTTAAAGTGAATTATGTTAGCACTAAATACTACTTCGATATTATGATGCAATATTTTATGAACACTGTCACTACGTATTATAAAACAAAGTCCTCCACCGCGCCTGTCTGTCTTTCTATCTGTTCGCGGTAAATTTAAAAACCACTGAACGGATTTTCTTGCGGCTTTCACCAGTAGATAGAGCGATTCATGAGGAAGGTTTAGGTATATAATTTGTCAAGGTTTTTATTATTAGGGCGGGATAACATCCGTCAGGCTCGCTAGTTTAATATAAGATTTATGCAGTAGTTAATTTTTAAGAAAATAAATCACTATAAAAAATCTGGGGTAAAATGCGAGTTGATCTAAATTCTTTATTGAAATCAGAATTACCGTTTGTTAGAACTTCATGCGAGCAGAGTCGCGAGCGCATGTAGTGTATTCTATATAAAGAAAAAAGCAAACAAATACAGTACAATGAACAGTTATTTAGTAAAGCGGTTTTATAATTATTACTCATTAGAGAGCCTTTGATTACAATCAAATATTACTGAATTCATTAAACGTCATAAGAGACTGACAGAATTCTTATAAAATTTAGTTACGGTATTGAATTAAACGCTAGATTGGAGCTTTCTAAAGCGATCGCAGCGGTGACCTCACGCCGACCTCTGAACTGGGTATAAATTCTCGATGACTGTCCAATAACTCGATATAATACCATTACGATATATAAAATTGTATCACGTAAGTTGTATAGTCCGGCTATTGTTTGTCGTAAACGATACTTTGCACTCCGCTCGTTTAAGCCGGAGTTTCACTGGTGCGTTTTAAATTAATTAACAGGTGCAGGATGATTTGTATTGAAATGTTCTATTCAAAATTCATATTTAGAATCATTTCTACGAGATCTTTTTACCTTTTGAATTTTTGGATAATATATCTAACATCATGTTTTATCGTATCATTTTCCTTCCATAGCTTCTTCTTTATGTGTTAGAAAGATTGTTATATCTGTCACATTTAAGTGATAATTATCATGATTATCATTTATCTTGAAGTAAGTATAGTGCATGGTGTTAAGGTTTTCAAAAGGCCACTTGGTAAACTAAAACTGAAGTTTGAAAATGTTTCGCTAAATACCTAAATGTGTATTCCGTCAATTACATTTGAGAGGTTTGACGTATCTTCAGTTCCGTTGTCACTTAACTTCAGCTATTCAAAGTTTTTTTTTTTAATCGGTGTATTACAGAAATCTATAGAGCAATGCGTTAGGAAATAGGATAATGTATCAGAAATATTTATAAACATAAAAAAAAACTTTTTTTCGTTTCTTTTAATCTTATAAAAATTAAATTTATTTTTGAAAGTAATTCCTTTGTATGCTATAGTATACAGTTTTAACAGTTGCTATAATTAATATCAATTTGCAAACTAGTCCGATTTTCTTTAGTTTTAAATGAACAATAAAAAATAGGCATAAAAAGAGACAGGAGAATATATACAACTGATTATTAGGAATTACTGCCTTAAGAGAATCGTAGCTTAAGAAAAATGTCTGTCGTAGTGCCTAGTCATCTCACCCACTTCCCATGACAATTGCCGACCTGTGTCGCTCTAACGCATCTTTGTGTATCATCTATTGGACTGGCTTTAGGGTTGTCGCGTTTATTTAACATGAAATTGGTATGTAAATTGATTCGATGAATAATCAGCATTAATAAAGCAATTAATTCAATTAGCAATGAATAGAAAGAGACATTTATTATGACATTTGAATATATTTTAGTCGCAGTGTATAATGTTATGTATAGGAAATGTTGCATTATATTTTATTTTGTGTGGGAAAAGTATTGAACTCGTAATTGATTTGTAAAGAGTTTTATTTATTGATTTATTAAGCTAGCTAAATGTCAGTACAAGCTCTTGAATTCATCTATCAAATTAGCGAATATAATATCTTTAGTTACTATGTAAAGCGTGACAGATTGGGAGTAATGTCGTATATAATTTGTTAGAATCGATAATAAACCTTATTACTAACGCTGTAAAACATAAACTTGTTTGCACTTTGAGTATACGACGAACTAGCTTGTTGCATGTATATAGAAACAGGATTTTGGAAACTCATATGAAAAAAAATACCACGAAAGCTACACGCTCTTTTTAAGCTGACGTCTAGGCCATGCACTTTAAAATATTAATAAATTTAACTTAATAATTCATAACGCGTGTCACCCCTGCCAGTTCGATAGCCATTAAAATCGTCCATTGGTTTAATCGTGGTTTTGGACAATGGCGCGATAAGTTTTGACGGCGCCAACTTATTACGGCTTTCGAATCAAAGTTCCTGGTGTATTATTGTCTTATCATCACGCCTTTTTTTCTTATAAATAAGAAGGTAGAAGTGGTGATTGCGACAGATGTTTCTGATAGGTGGTCGTCGGTTCCAATCCTCCGTAAATGTTGAACTGTGAGATGAAAGATAATTTCTTCTTTTTTTCTTCTATTCTGCAGACTCTTGGTCCGCACATTTTTTTTGCTGTCGTTTAATTTGTTCTATACGTCAAAAATCGTATCTGTAAGTAAATATTGGGTGTTTTTCTTTTTTTATATTTATTTGTTTATGTTTATTATTTTATTTAAGTATTAACTATTTTAGGACGGATTTTTTAATGACGTAATTGCCTTTATGGCAGTTGCATTTTGATCCTTTATGGCCATCTTTAGGTTATACTGTGGTGTTAGGGTGTATTTGTTGCTGGTCTAATTGACTTTAAGATGTAAGCTGAAAATTTGTTGGTACGCATCTACCAGACTTACCATCAGGTATCTGTACTTGAGGGCCTAGAATTAAGTTATTGTAATTTGTAGCCTCATTGTCCTCTAACACCCCATAAATAGACTCCAACATCGTTTTAGTTATTACAAGATTAATTGGCACGCCCAAGTGTAGCGCGGGGAAGCTTTTCGTAATATATATTTTGTTGAAATTGATCCATAGATGGCGCTGTATGTCATCAACTACGTTCGTCTGATTTTCATGTAACCTTTTGTCTATATATTAAATACGAAGAATATTAACACAATATTTATTACACAAACATATTGAGAGAGAAAGAATTGAGAGAATATTACATTTTTATGTATGTTCAAAATCAGGAAAAAAGGTGCAGCTAATTTTTTTTTTACGCATGAGCGTCTGTTATAGGCTTACACTTAATAAAAAAAATGAGTTAAACGTATGTCACTAAGGGCGCAGTGTACAGATTTTTCGATTTGTGTTTTAGGTATATATATGCGAGCTCGTTTCTCGCGACGCGGCGATAGCGGTGAAGTAAAAATGCGCAACGTTTGAAACAAAAGATATTTAAAATAGTTGATTAAATTGGGACATAAAAACATTACGAGCACTTTTGTAGCATGTTACGTGTATTTAGACATAAGAAGTGTCACAGGCTGCGCCGGGCGTGTCGAACACGGACAGACAATGGCTCCCGTTACCCAAACCATATCTAATTGAATACAATGAATAAGTTACAAATTCATACGTATACAACGTGTATTATAACATTTATAATTGTTAGTGGAATTGATGTCTCGGTTTGTGCTGTTAGCTGACACATACAATTCTAAGTAATGCATTAACACGAACTATTGGGGCTAAGGCCTAGAAAATTTACTTGCGGATTCCTTTTACGCTGATCTTTTTTTTAATCTTTTTTAACCTTTTACGCTATTCAACCTCTAAGGTGGTGAAAAAGAGGGATAAAAATGTGTATAAAAATCTCTCATTATTCTGTGTCACTTGGTCAGCTATTTTTTAATATATCTATACTTATAATAATAATATTGTAAATCTAACGTGTATGTACTTTTAGATTTTTGTGAAAAAAAAATGTTACAGGTGTCGTGGAATAAGCAATAAAATACATTTCAATCATTTTTAGAAATGTCTGTGTGTCTGTCTGTCGATTTGTTTGGACACGCTTCATTGATAAATTACTGCGTTCATGATAAAATCTCAATAATATATCAACAATAATAATATCTCCAAGAATATCATAATGGAGTAACATTTAGGCTTTGTTTCTTTAAAAGTGGTTGACTCTATCAAAAGTTATTGTAATTTTAATGACGACGCGACTTAAGTACGAGAGCAAAGTAGATAAGCAAATGGACTAAAATACATTCAGATGATTTTATTAATCACTGTTTTTTTACATATGGAGCTACGCGGACGATGTTGCGGTATACATATAGATATATATACATATCTTTATATACATATAGATGTAAAATAAAGAGTTGAAAATATTATTGCATAGAAAACACGGGCGAAGCCGCGAAGTATTGCTAGGGATAGATATTTAACGGTTAATTTGTTTTAATATATATGTTCTGTTATAATACGACTGTACCATGAGGCCTGTCAAACTGTACAACACGAAAATTAAATTAAATAATGATACAACGGGAAACAAAATTGAATCCCAGAAGTGATTAGAGACTTCATAAAGTAGTTCCAAATATATTTATTTATTGTCTATTTATATATTATAATACTATGGTACTATTGGAAATGGCAGAGGGCATTCTTTGATTACCTTTTCCGTTTTTATTACAGATTTATTAACACTTTCAAGCTTCCGCGCTTATTCTAAATGCTTTCTCCACTGTTAGTACTATTTCTATTTAGTCCGTCAAAAGACATTTTTAGATGTTTCCGGTTTTAGCATCCACATACCTTGGAATTGTATTATTAACACAATTTTATTAACATGTTATTTCTTGTAAGTATATCTTAGAAAATTGAAATTTTAAACATAAAAATATAATATAGAAACGTAAAAGAAATAGAAAAATATAATCCGTTTTTCATATGAACTAAAAAGTAATAAAATAAGCTCTCTAAACCCTAAGAAATATATGCAAATTTATAATATCTCATATATTGTGCTGATAATTGTCATTGTAAATATTTAGTACCTATTAAATTACTAGTAATATACCGAACGTAAGACGTGGGCCGTACGAAACAGACAAATAATGAATTAATAGTTCAAGTAACAATTTTATTGCACAGCAAATAATGTGGACCGTTTGATAATTGTTCTCTCATTTATATCCCTCTACACTTCTTATAATTATGTATGTATATAATGCACCCTCCCGTTTTTGGTTTCAGATATAATAAGTATCTGAAGCTATTAAAGATTTATGATTAATAGTTTTCAGGATAATTTATAAGATGTGTCTTTATGAGACTTAGAGAAATTATATTGTTCATTACACGCATTACACAATGAAGTCTTTAGTATTTTTTTAATACTAATGCATTACATTATTTGTTGCAATAACAATAACCTCTCTCTTTAAATAAAGAAAAAAGTTGTCGAACACACGAACCTATTGCAATGCAAACCTTAAAACTAAACTATAATGTTGCCAACAACAAGCTTGTAAAAGTGTAACTTGTGCAATTTCTTTTCCGCGAATAGATCTGCTTTTACGATCGGTTTTGTTAGGTCGAGCTGGTGAACGCGGACGGCGCCCTTTATGCCTCTTTCATGCGCCGCCGCTTCACTTTCTTTTGTGCTTTTTTGCGCATTATGTATTGTCGTTTTTTAGTGCAAATTATTTTACTATCCTCTATTTCTCTTACATTCGTAGCTAGTGAATAGACTTTATTATCTTGTGTATAATAAAGACAAAGGAAATAAACGTAAGAGCAATAAATGTTCTTCATACTGCAGTTTAAAATAGTTTTAGCTAAAAAACAAGTAGAAATGTTTATGAGTTTTATTGTAGATTTTATTTATACATTTAACAGTTTTCAAAAATAAACCTTTATTATGTTCGTCTTGATTTTTTTTGTACTTATAATATATTGCGAATGTTTTGTGAATAAAATAAATTTGTAAAATTGTTATAAAAAGACTTCGTAATTAATAATAGCATATAGTTAGAGTACTTTCGAATCAGATGCGGACCGCAAGTGTGAAGTTATGATAAGTGCCGTTAGATGAGATATAGGAAGATATGTAACAAAAATTACGAGACGAAACTGGCTACATGTGGTCCAGGATTAAGACAAATGAAATGGTTTTAAAAATGCCGCTAACTATGAAATTGAGTTTCTTAAATGGCTGATGCTAACAATAGAATTAAATAAAACACTAAATATTAACGAAGTTTGCAACAATACAAGAAATAAAGAGACTTTTTATTTTTATTCACACATTGAAGTATAATTTATATGTTATTTACAATTCAAATCGAATCGAATAGAAATCTAAAGTGTTTTGTATAATTTTTAAGTATTAAACGTACGTCAATTTATTCTGTAGTTTGTCTAATTGTGTAATATAATAATTGTACAAACATAAAATGTTTCTCTTTCGCGTCAGTTACGTAAACTGATAGGTAGTTATACTCTCGAAAAATGCACTTGTTGATTGATAGGTATTGGGTCGCGAGTCAGCGCGTGTGCCGTTAAACGATTGGCCGCGATCGCCCCGCCTCGTGTTGCGTAAGCGACAACTGCGCGGACGAAGTTGTCTTCTCGTCGGATCTTGCCAGCTTAAAAAAGTATGTTTTCCCAACTTTATCAAAAAAATAACCCATTCCAGCTAGTTTTTGATTAGAAAAAGAAAACAACGACCAGCCTTTGCTTTAATTGAATTAAGCTTTTAATTGAAAAAAATAGCAAAAGGTCAATGGAATTTCTTTCCAATTGTAACAAAAAAAAATTGCTCGCTTCAGCATTGATTTAAAATAAATATGTAAAACCTTTGTCTTCATTATTATAATATTTGTACTATTACTTATATATATCGAAATATAAGTATACTAACTATTACATGCCAGTTTCTCTGAGTATTAAATACACTTTTAATTTAAAAAATGGCAAAAGGTAAATGAAATCCAGATATAAGTAACGTACAACCATTTATATTCTTTTTTCCATCGAATGGTCATGCGAGCGTTCATTATATATATTGTTGGGCTTTTAAAGGGATTTTAGACTGTCATGTATTGTCTTTAATTTTGTATTCATAATATTGACTCTATATTGTAGGCTACTGGTAGCATTTTGCGTAATACACTTTGGTTATTTTATATGAATGAAGTGGAATTAAAATAGTCCTTGGAACATGAATTCTGATATAAAATTTCGAACTAGAAAACCACCATCTAACGTCATCACAAGACTTTTTAAAACTAATTAAGAAATTAATTACCCATCTGATAATAATAACTAGGATTGATTTCCAATAAAGTAATAAGAAGAAGAAATTTATGGTCTTTAAATGAAGAGCTCTGATGATTTTTTAAATTTTTTATTCCAATTTTTTGTATCATATACATGAATGGAGACTTGTTGTCAACGTATAAGTTTCGAAGTTTCACCATTGCATTTATTCTATATATATATATATCATATGCTTTTTCTAAATGATTTTATCTCGAAGATTGACATTTCTGTGTATAGAATAAATAAATCTATTTTAAAATTTATAAGTCGCTCGCTTCAAGAAGATCTAGATCACACGACGCCGATGCAATAACTCATCGATCGTTGGGATCGTTCGTTGGATCTATACAGGTGGATCGATGGATCAATATGGATGAGAGGCGCCCGCGCATTCAAGTGTCAGTGCGTTGCGCCCGTGCGGATTTGAATCGATAGCTTTAATACGTCTATAGTTTGTAAACGCAATTTAGTTATTAAACATCGTTTAATATATGAGAAATTGTTTTAATTTTCTTATTATATAAGACGTATTTATAGGTTATTTACAGGATTTTTGAAGTGGAAACTTCTTTAACGGCGTTAAGCAAATTTGTTAGAGGAAAAACTTATCACTGCTGACCTCAACATTCTCCTGACGTGTTGCGCTTGCGCCAGACTAGTGATGCGTAGTATAGCGGCCTATGCAATATTGATATTTTGTATTGAGTTAATGCAGCCCATGATATTTTTCATTAATTAATAAACTGATTAAAATAGTATGTAATTATTATTCGAATAGCTAATAGAAGTCAAACTGATACTAATGTTAATATTTTCAATTTTAAAAAATATGTTATTTAAATAATTCGGACCATAGTATATTATTTAAATATGTAAAAAAGAACACAGTTATTCCATTATTTTTAGTTTTCACTTCTGTCGGCAGTTCTTATGACTGTTCGACTAGGTTTTTTCTTACTTATCGTTTACCTATCTTCTAAACATTTGTAAATATTTTTGTTATCTCTGAATCACTATGTGTAGTTTTCTTACCTATATCGTCTTAACAATTTCATTACGTTCGTTTCAGATATTTGGTTGTGAAAAGGTAACAAACAGGCTGATTTACGTTCTGATTTGTAATAAATTTATGGTTTATTTTAAATTTTATCTTTAATGAGTATATTTATCTTAAACAAAGGTCTAACAATAGTTTATTATAGCTCTAACTCCTTTTCATTTAATCCTGGTTAACTTTAAATGTGATTCATCAAGACATAATAGAAAAAATCATTTTATAAACACCACTCCTGCATGTACTTACTTTGTCCCAATAAATAGGCTGAAGATAGAAGTAGTTAACAAATATTTCAGTTTGTTATACAGTCAATGTACATGAGTGAACATTGACGAGTTAATCTTTTTGGATGACTTCAAGCATACTTAAGTTAATAATGTCAAGGTGCATTCAACCAGTCACTGTTATTATAAAAATTATATTGTACTATAAAAAATTAAGTTACTCAATGTAGCTTCTAATAGCAACTTGTATTGTAAAGGTGGCAAACACTTATCATAGGAATCGAGAAAAGCATAAGTACGTAATTGGATTTTCATAAAAATTATGAATTTTCCGTCATTACTTATCATTTAAATGGAAAGCGTGATGATAAATATAGATAGCTACCCCAATTTAAGGATTCCAAATTGTATCAAAATAGCTTTTACTCCCGGGTTTGCTTATGTGGTATCGGTGAAAGTACATTTTTTTCTGGATGATTGATCCTTATGTTTCTAAAAACATTTGCTGAACGGTGTTCGGTTTATAGTTAGATTTATGTGATAAAATTAAACTTATTTATTTCTTTTTATTGTTCACGAATACTAAATGCATTCTTTTTGCATTAATTTGAAATCACTGAGACATTTGTTTGTCTCAAAATTTTATTACATGAAAATAATCATTCGAGTTCAGTTGAATATGATTCTTTTTTTAAAATTCCAGATATTATTGAGTGTATTATTGGTGTGACGAAAAGGTATTGTAATCATCTAGAGATTGATGTAGTATAACATTGTAGGAAGATTCTAATTCTTCAAATACTTCTAGTAACTTTATATATCTTTTCTTGTAATAGCAATCAAACTATATTACGTAAAGTACCAACAAAGTTGGATATAATAAAGATTAAAGGCGGCTCGTTTCCAAATCTGATGTTAAAAATAGTCTAAAAATTTTAAGGAAACAAAAACAAAGCGATCATTTAAGATCAACAATAAATATAGTTAAGAATCTTAATATATATATTTCTTGTGTGCGTGTGTATGTGACTGAACTCCTCCTAAACGACTGGACCGATTTTGATGAAATTTTTTGTGTGTGTTCGTGGAGATTCGAGAATGGTTTAGATTCACAATTGGACACGGCAGGTGGCGCTGCGATCGACTTTTAGGATTTTTTTTGTTTTCAAGGCAGGACAACGTCCGCCCGGTCCGCTAGTATATACATAAAAATGACATTAATATCAATAAAGTACACAAGGTTGTACACTTTGAAAAAAAAAACGTGTCCATATATTCAAGAGAAACTGACAAAATTATTTCTTCGTAATCGTTTAAAAACTTAAAATTAATTATAAATAAACTAGCGGGCCCGGCAGACGTTGTCCCGCCCTGCTTATAAAAAAGTCCTAGACAAATTATATACTAAAACCTTCCTCAAGAATCACTTTATCCGTTGTTGAAAACCGCATAAAAATCCGTTCAGTAGTTTTTGAGTTTATCGCGAACAGACAGACAGACAGACGCGGTTGGGGACTTTGTTTTGTACTATGTAATGAAGCATTGAATGACCGTTCATGTTTTTATCGAAAATACACTATAGATTCCTCGCATGGACTAAATAATCCTCCAATTAAATTTTCAATTCGAAGCCTTCGAAGTTTGTTTTAAATGAATTACTTTTTAATTTTTGCTCTGAACGTTTTGGAATATATTTCCTAGTGTTTAAAAACAGAACATTCTGTAAATCGCGAAACGATTGGCAACTCTGGACGTAATTTGCATTTGATTGGTTATTATTAACCCTGTAATGGTAAATGTATGTGACACAAGGTCACAGTCGAGCGAGTTTAACTAAATCTGTCCCGTGACCTCGCGTTCTGACTGTATCATCACACTTAATGACCTTTGTTTGGAGGTAAGTTAGGTAAATTATAAGATTTAGTTTATGTGGACGGATTTTTAGACATAGATGGAGAGACAAAAGACAGTCTTACAAGAAACCAGCTTCACTTATAAGTAGTATGGGACCGAGGTCGAGGGCAGTGATCCTTGTTTTATAATTCCACCACCAATCAATACAATTTTGACCATATTCATATGTAACGATAACTGACGATGTGGCCGAAGACATATCAAGCCTACAGGAGGACATCCGTTTTCAAGTGCAGTAAGTAAAGCACATTTGGAAGTGCTTGGGGATATACTGTCCATTACACTTTCTAGCGAGCATAAGAAGACACACTGTTGCTATTCAATAGTTCTATCTTTATGTTTATCCTTATCAAAGCTTAGACTCTTTATAGGCTTTGAATTCACAGTCATCAATACTTTAGTAATCTATAGGTTTTTGACAAAAAGTATAATTAAGTGTGTTACATGTAATAACAATGCCTTAATAACTAATGCTTTCAGTGAAATATTCTATGGAAATCAGATCGATCGACTGAACTGTTATAGGTCAGTTTCGTGTCATATTACGAAATCAGTTTTTCAAGAGCCAAGTTATCATCGGAAGTAAATGTCAGTTGGAAGCGATCGTCCGGGATGCGTTCATGTAAATGTTACGTAAAACATTACCTATCTGAACACCGTTTCATATACGGCATGATTACGTTTTTGTTCTTATTTATCAGTTTTGGTTCCGTTTTTATTGTAAACTTTGTAGTCAATGTAAAATATAATTTTATATCCATCGGGAACAGAACTGTTTTTGGAGGAAACCTTGTTTGTATAACCCGATAATGTGTATTCAAAATTTTAGGATGTTTGATTGAATACCTAAGACGTAAAAGCGCAACAAACAAGCTCATATTCTTATTTATAAAATTAGTCAGAATTAAGATAACGTTTCTAGTCCTCTTTACACAATGTACCACAATCGTAAACAAATTTAATGGATACATAATTAAACTTGAAGTATCTATTGGTAGTTGATTTTCGAAATGGCTAAACCGAGTTTGATGAGACTTCTACAGGAAGATAGAGGATTTTTCAAAGTATTATATAGGATACGTTAATGTAACGTATCTTAACGCTTTTCCATTGATATTAAGTAATAATGATAAACTTTAACAGAAGTAACTTAAAATCTGTAGATTACTTAACAATATCAATCATTTTAAAATCATTACAGTAAATGATCACTAAAGTAAACCACATTGCAAGTTTTGGGGTCGTAATGACGATGTGTAATTTTTGTGTTGATTTAAGATTGTCATCTATATGTAATTGAAATTTGTTCAGATTGGGATTCCTTTCAAGACTATTGGAACTGATTGATATGCAATTGATTGCCTGTTCACTACACGATTGATTGCAAAAATACGTTTTTGAATATTTATTGACTGTTGAAAATCATGCTGTATGTGGAGGCGTATGCGTCGGTCACGGCCAGTAAGCACGGATGTGTTGAAAGCGGACGGTCTCAACAATTGCCCTTGAGGACTGGATCCGCTAGTCTACCCATAATCATAAGCCTCGGTACTTTTATTAATAACATACAGGCCCACATTTCGTCTCAATCTCACCTCATTATTTATCCAAATCCTGTACAATGGTTGCAAGTTACCAAAAACATAGCGGTGATATGCGAGATATTATTATATGCCCAATAGTCTTTTACTCGAGTTTTATTGTTATTGTTTAGTTCCTATGGAAAAGTGTAATTTATTCAGAGCTAAGACCAGGAGTACTCAAAAATTTGTCGATATAGAATTATTCACAGAATTTGTTGAAGTGAAACTTCTTTATCGGCGTTGGAAAAAATTTACCGTCACATTTTTCCGTTACGCGCCATCTTTTTTGTATTCATGTCTATGATAATAAAATCCTTTTGTTTAAACTTTATCTAATTTAACTTTATTTTTTAATATATTAATGAAATTGTTTGCCATAAAGAAAGAAAGGGTTTTTTTTTTTTTTTTTTTTTAACCAATTTCTGGAAAGTTGCATATAGATCATTTTGCGAAAAATAAGGCCTTAAACAAGTTTCACTTCTTACGTGTGTACACTAGTACACGCACACATTTTTTTTTTTTTATTGTACCACGACAAACTGACTTCACTATGCCTGATGGTAAGCATAGTACAATCAAAAAACAATGGCAGCCACCGACAGACAAAATTTTAGTAGGCAGGTAATTAAAACAAAATGTAATGGACAAAAAACTAAAATTTATTTGATCCACAATTAGTTCAGCATAACGCCCTCATCATTTTCTGTTATCATTTTTAGGTAGCATCGTTTTTACATCTACCTAAATGACAATCCTGGATCACACATACTTGCAGCCTTTCAGAGTCGATCGATTGTAGTCTAACGATATTGAGGTGGATTGCCAGAAGTTCAAGTTTGAGCACCTCTGGCCTACATAATAATACTTGAGAAGATTTTTATAGGTCGGTGAAAATCTCATCAACATCGGTTAAGCCTTTTCGAAAATTTACTCAGATGAAGTATCGCTTGAATTTTGCTTTATATGAACAATCAGCTGCCGATTGGGTTACAGACTCGTATAATAGTGATAACCGTCCGTGAATTATAGATTTCTCGGTGATCGCCGTTGGATTTTGTTTCATATTACCATCTGTGACATCACCGTAATTTTGTCATTATACAATGAAAAATATAGGGTTACTAATTCGTTTCAATTTAGTCAAATACAGGTCACTTATACGCGGATTCTGCGATTATTGTTGTCGGTATTCTATCGACTTTAATTCTATCGATAGATAGTTACGATTTATTTGAATTATATACCTACTTTACCACCGTGTTATATAAAATAATGCAAATAAGCTAAACGTATGCAATCCGCTTTTAAACTCGTTTCCAGTCTTCATCATTGAAATATGGTCTTTATTCTATGGTGTTAAAGTTGGTATTTCTATGTAGGTGTGTATAGAAGAGAGTTGGTGATAGTTAGGTGGTTTCCGTGGCGTAGGTCACGGGATGAGTGCAACCTTTCACGCTGAGACCCGTCTACAATGTCCTAACTTTGTTAATATATTTAACTTAGAATAACACGATTTCTTCTGCTAGTTGGTATATTGATATTAAAGCATATCTAGGTATCCTATTTCATAAATATATAGAGGTATAGTTGGCGGAAAAATAAATAAAAAAATGAAGCCTTATCCTATAATGGGCTACATTTTAGAACTATGATTCAGAATTTAAAATTGATTATTACGTTTTATAGCCTATTTATTGATGAATAATATGCGTAATTTAAAATTACGCTACGTCTCATAGAAATATAATAATTGGCATACAAATTGTAAGTCAGAAATGACGCTATACGAAATATTAATGGAGATCATGCGGTGCGGTGGAGGGTATTGGGGATTATTAGGAATAGGACGATAACCGAACGATACCGAAAAGACTCGAACTGTGAATACCTATGTAGACGAGATGCCATTTTGCACAGCTCTATGCTCGTATGGTCAACTCCATACGATACTATCGTTCATTATGACGAATTTCTGTAAGCTTAGCATAATGCAGTCACCATTGAGAGTAATTTTGAATTAAAAAATGTAAAAACGTGTCAAAGATAGGTACAGTTAGTTTATTTTAATTTAAAAAAAACAATATAAATTAAACGGAATATGCACAAGAGTTCTGGTTTTTAAGGTTAAATTTAATAAGTTATGTTTATACGCTTAAATGTAATTAATAATGGAAGAGCGACGATAAATTTGCACGTTATAAAAATATAACTTTCGTTATAAAAACGATATTAAAAAAGTAATAAAAATGAAATAAGATTACGGCCTCGTGCGACAGTTTTAATGTTGGTTTGTGATTCTGTTTGGTTATAATTTTGCTGTTTCAAGATTTATTCATTATGACGAAACTGTTATTAGTTTTATAATAATTTGTAGTCTCTTTTTTACGGTTTACTGTTTGGAATAAGTTAAGAAAGAGGCATGATTATCAAGTAATTCTTTGGAGTATAGTATTTATTTATTTATTTTTATTTTCACACATATAACTGACACCAATCCACTTAAATAACTATGTATGAAACTTAGTGATAGATTTCCTGCATTAGCTTTGCAGTGAATACTCGAAATTGTTTCAACTCTGAACAATAGGTTGACGAGGACTTCAACCTTTAATTATACTTAAACGTTCCTCATAAATCACTTTATCTACTGGTGAAAACCGCATGAAAATCCGTTCAATAGTTTTTGAGTTAATCGCGAACAGACAAACGTGGCAAAGGACTTTGTTTTATAATATGTAGTGATTCATTGATTCGATTCATACATAATAAGTCAAATTTTTTAGGCAAATATTCACTTTCTTTTTTGTATCATAGAAGGCAAACGAACAGACAGGTCACCTGATGGTAAGTGATCACCACCGTCCATAGACACTAGCAACACTAGGGCAGTCGCAAGTGCGTTATTAGCCTGTGTTTTGGGGGTGGGGGTGGGGGAGGAGGAGGGAAGTGGAGGAGAGGAAGAGGAAGGGGAGGGGAGGTGGGCCTCCGGCACTCTCAGAGACCGAACGAAACGCAACAATGCAAGCACTGTTACTTCACGTCGGTGTTCTGTGAGTTGGTGGTACTACCACGGGTGAGCCGACCCATTCATGTTGAAACTAGTAATAGCTTCAACGTGACTGTACCACCTTAAACCACTTTTCCTCACAAACAATAATATTATGTGTGTGCATTGTAGAACGTTCCGATTTGCAGTATTTAGACATTTCTCTTCATTCCCCGTTTACTATATTTGTTTAAGTTCACTGAATGTAGGTGAGATGCATTTAAACCCGCAGACGAATGGATACAAGGTTTAATTTGTTGAAAACTTTAATTGGAAATTGTTAGAGGAATGTTAATAATTTCGCATAGTATACATAATTGAATTTCTTGTATTCTCGTAAGGACGTTATGTCTTGCTGAGCGTATTCTACCATCTATATCATCTCGAGTGTTCTGAGAAGCTATCAGGCCTAATTTTATCTTCTATCACAGTAGTCGAACTAGTTATCCAAAAAAAAACAAATATAAACAATACAAAATTGAATTTAATCAAAGGGCCTTTTTTAAAAGATGTTTCTTTTAATAGAGACATTTCTATGGCAAAATTAAGAATTATATTACACCTTCCAGCTTGACTTTGTTAAGTATGTTTTTGATAGCGTATCGGACAAGGCGTCGATCGATGTAGGATCAAAACCTTGCAACTAAATCAGACCTTTTGGTTAAAGAGCACAACGTGATAAAACCTTAACATGATAGTAAAGCCTTTTCTAAGTCCGTCTGGTTAGCTACCACCACCATCAAGTTGAACATCTGACGTTAGACTCCTGTTGGTGTGTTCCGGCAGCTTCACTAGAGAGTCAGTGGTTTAGCATGTTTATCACCTTAGACCGCATCGACATTTAACATCAGATCAAATTGTGATCAAACATTCAAATCTATAAAGTATTAAAAACAAGACGCTATTGACTATCTATTTACTACTAGCAGTGGCCGCGTATCCGAATACGTGGAACCAAATGTAAAAAAAACAGTGACTAATATAATCACCTGAATGTATTAAGTCCATTTACTTACCTACTTTTCTCTCGTACTTAAGTCGCGTCGTCATTAAAATTACAATAACTTTTGATAGAGTCAACCGATTTTAATGAAAACAAAACTAAATGTTACTGGAGAGTATGCTTTATGATGTTTCATCGTAAACGTAGTATTTTAGGAGTGATGCGTGTTCATAAAAACAGACAGACAGACAGATAGACATTTGTAAAAATGATTAAAATGTATTTTATTACTTATTCCAAGACACCTGCAACAATCTTTTTCACAATAATCTAAAAAGTACAGACACAGATTTAAACTCTTATTATATGTATAGATAAGAATATATGTATTGCACTCTCAATATGTATGTCGAAGTAAAATCACTTATTCACAATTGACACGGGATTTGTAATCTGATTGCTAAATGTAAACAACTTTATTAATCGTTTAAAAAGGTCACACGAGCGCATCCAGAACATCTACGTGTTATGCAACATATTATAAATACACTTAATCCGGCCATCTTGTGGAATGTCGTTGAGAAATTAATTTATATATACGCCTGTACTTATGTTTGCATCCGATTATGGGATGTCATGTGCAATATTCACTTGCGTAAAACCTTTTGACTTATTGTCATTTTACCTTGAATATTCACGTCAATTAATAAAATTGTACTAATACTGTTAATGTAAATTGTGCTACACTGAAACATTACTATATAATTACGATTTATCTACAGAACTACACATAGGAATCACGCTTATTTTAATATAATTACATAGCAGTTAAATTTTATTTATCACTGTTATTTCACAGATGATAAATGAAAGTGTTTACGCAAGGTACTCTCGCACAAGTGATATTTTGTTTTAGTGACGTAGGGCTATACCCTTGTAAGGAATTTCATAAGAGACTCCGGGCTAAGCGATCTGTTATTAATTCCTGCACTTAATTTAGAACTGTGTGAAAATTAAATAGCAATAATACAAATTCATAACTGTTATATGGCAAATTATTTTTCATTTTAATGAAAAATAACAGTGATACGTGAAATGTTCCATACCGACGCAGGACATACCATAACTTCGTTTATAATTGGCCGTGAGATTTACACTAACTGGACGGTACCCATATATCTCGATCATAAACCAAACACTGAATATTATAAGTTAAATGTTAATATAGGCACCATTTTAAACGCGCACTCAACTCGGCCGGTTTATTTGCATACGTTACGGACACCTGCTTTGGTAAAGTACGTTGATAAGACGATTCCTTTTGTGAAATATGATTATGCGTTTCATTGGACGTTGTGTATTTTCTATACGTGTAATAGCTGTTCAAATGTATTAAATAATTTGGTATAGCGTGGTTGTTAAGGGTAAAATATTACTTCGCGCTAAAGCGGGCCATTATGATAGGGTTTTCGCTTTATGTCTGCTGATCGAGACGGATTTTATTATCTCAATCGCTACATTCTTGTGTGGTGATTTGAGTAAATACTAAAATGTCTTTACTAGGAACTTTATGAAAAATCACTTCTTATTATTCAAGCAAATCTCGATCCTCTCCTTTGTTAAGTTTCTCAGGTGTCGGACGATTAGGGCATATGATTCCTACTGATGTAATTTAATCTGCATAAATGATTGTATAACCTTTTGTCATTCTTCCTCTACTCATACGTGGATTAGAGATCAATAATTTCAGAGAATGACTAATAAAATATTTAAACTAAAGAAAAGCAGAAATTTGTTCATAAATTATGTACAATATACATAAATGGTGTTTAAATTGAATGTTTCAGGTCTTTCTGGTATTCCATTAGATTTCCTTACGATAGTCGGTGATTTTATTCAGCTAGCAATCACTAATGTCAATTGAGTGACGTGAAAACCCTCGATTTATAGGCACCAAGTTGCTTGAGGGTTAAGTTATTAGTGACTTGAAATTATACGTCACTTCTTTTTCAATATTTGATCGACGGTAAGTCTTTTTTGACCACTGAAGTGCAGTGTTAATTGATTCTCTACCACTTGCTTAACTAACTAAACTATTCAAGTTGAAAAATTGTTCGTAACTGCATCGAGACTTATTCGCTTCATCAGGCTAAGAGTTAATATTATATATTTATTTTAAAATAAATTTTTAACTGTCTCAAGTTTGAACAACTCATTGGTCGTCAATGAGATTAAGACATGAGATAGATAGAAGATATGAGAGATGAGAATTCCTTTAGGACTAAAAGCATTGTACAGAAGTGGAATATTTACTAGTTGATTTTATTATTGGCGATATATTTACTTATAAGAAATTCAAAATAAAAGTAGTGTTCATATTATAACGGCTATTCGATTCTTTGTTATTATTATATATGTGTCTATGTTAAACTTGTGTATTTAGTATTTATTCTTTCAGTTATGAATGTTTATATATTTATCTGTATTAAAATTTGATTGTTTTCCATACATATCTGTGATTATCACTAAATACGGCGGAATTTTCATATACTGTTAAAAAAAGAACTAATGCAACGGTATGTTAATAACACATATTAAAAAAAGCAAATAATGTGACTTCTTTAAATATACTTGTGTCCTGAATAATAACCTAATCAAATAATTTGTCAATAATATATTGACACTGGCATATGAGCTATTTACATTATTTTAAATTAAAAAAAAACTGAATAATATTAATCGCTATCAACTAATAACTCATACCACAGTTAAAAGAGCGACACAGCGACATTTTCATGTACAAATTTAACACGTTCCCAACCAATTGTCTATCACGGACAGATTGTTAACTTAATTGGCACTACGACTTGTAAATCCGTTTAAAGGTAGCCGGTTCGTTTACGGATCGGTCTATTTGACAGATGTAGTTCGATGTCAATTAGTTGTATCTTAGGAAAATACATGGTAATATTATTCGTGCGATCCGAAGGCAGAATTTGGGGTTTAAACGATTCAAGTTTATACTATTGGGTAAAAATGTTTATTCTGGCAATAGTTATTTTAAAGATTAGCGAGTGAGGAGAAGGTTGAAGCGATGGTGGGTTAGTTGTTAAAGTGTTTGGGTAACGCGTCGAGGGTCGTAGGTTCGAATCTTAGCAACTGAGTCTGAGCGTTCCAACCATAGCGTGATGGTAGGGTTTCTTCTAAGCTCGCCTGGCTAGCTACCACCCATGTTGGAGATTTGTCACCAAACACCTGTTGATGTGGTCCGGCAGCTGCACTTGAGAGCTAGTCTCACCTAGGTTTAATATAAGCATATAAAAAACGACGTAGCCAAAGAAAAGTTTAAACGTAGACTTGTTCTTACGTGACGTAAAGATAGTTAAGGATTAGTAGGTAGTCTAATATGGACGAGAAAATGAATAATTATTGTTATATGGTTTCATTATATTGTTGCCCTTTGCTGAAAGTCAAGATAATTACGGAGGATGCTTGGTTCATCGTTTTCAGGGCGAAGAGCCTGGAGCATTGTTTGATGTTTGCTAATTAAGTTTAGGTTTCAGGGACCTTTACTGATATCAAACAAGGCTCAACTCCATTGGCCTAAAAATATATTAAAAATACCGCTTTCGAAATTCTTTTTAATAAGAAATCCTTTATTTATATCGTGATGTCTATACTAATATTATAAAACTGAAGAGTTTGTTTGTATGAACTCGCAAATCTCACGAACTACTGGTTTGATTTGAAAAATTCTTTCAGTGTTATATAGGACATTTATTGAGGAAGGCTATAGGCTAAGACCAATAGAAGCTGAGCACCAATGAGGAATGTTTTAAAAATTTTTATTTTTTCCCATTGATAGCTTCCGTTACGTATTACAGTTAGCCCAAAGTAACTACACACGCGGACGAAGTTGCGGGCAGAAGCTAGTTTTTAAATATAATTCAAAATCTTATTAATACGAATCAATGAAATGACGGGTTTAAAAATGTATTGAAATAAATTAAGCCAAAATAATCAAATTTGATGCTGATATGCAATTAACCTTAGAGATATCATGCTTTATTAATAAAAAACAGCTCGGACAAGGAATCTCGCGAAACTAAAAAAGGTATATAAGATGAGCATTGTACACTAATTCCAAACGATGCCACACATCGATATTAATTTGTTTGTGTTTTATTTATTTCCAAATTTCATCGCGTTATTATTAACTTTATACGCGATTACGATCTTGAGAATTCGTTTTTGACGTTTTTATATGAATTTATGCGATTCCTTGCCGAGCAACAAATTTACGTTCGCGCTTTGTAAAACTTAAATGTGACTTTACCGTGGCGTGATAGGGTGTTTATTGCGATGACGTTAATGACTATAGAGGGAAAATAAATATCATCGACTGAGACGCCATGTGACTGCTCTAAGATTTTATTATATAAAAAAATGACATACTTTATTTTTCGGATTGTACTGGCAACCCGCCCAGCGGGTGGCTGGACACTTATTCATGATAATTCTAAGCTTTATACGTTTTGTTTTAAGTTTTATTTTTGCTTAATCGGTTACTGTTCTCTCCGAAGATGTTCAAGGAATCGAGTCTGGAATTCATTTCTGCGTTTATTTCAGTTTAAATTTTTCGATGTTATCTTTAGATTTAGTTTGTTTATGATTACATATTATGTAATAGGTTAAAACGATTTGTTATGGAAATTATTATAATAATTATAATTTCACTACAAAACAACCAACTATTAATTAAAATTCACAACTGAGGTTAAACCTCTTGTTACATATGTCACTAAAATAAAATTATCAAGTAGCTTATTTAGCATTTTCAGCACTTTAGTTATAAGTAAATCAGACCACTAAAAAAATACATTACGTGTATCAGTATCACACGCGGAGGAAGTGAATTTTTTCTAGCTTAAATGTATTAACTTATATATATACTAGTGGACCCAGCGGACGTAGTCTCGCTCTGATAATAAAAAAACAAACTATTATACTTAAACCTTCCTCATGAATCAATTTATTTACTAGTGAAAGCCGCATGAATATCCGTTTAGTTGTTTTTGAGTGTGTCGCGAACAGACAGATGTGGCAAAGGACTTTGTTTTATAATATGTAGTGATGAGAATGCTCATAAACAGTATACTATACCAAGTCCCGTAATATAAATACTTAACTATACATTTACTCATTTTTGTATACAACTAGACCCACAGACACTTATACATACTTACACATCACACATGTACATAACTACCTATCTTACGTTTAAAGCGTAACGCGTAAAGAAAATTTTCCCCTACCCTGCCATAAAAAGTTAAGGAACAAACCAACGATCTCTATAATCCGGTTCTGTATTTTAACCGGAAGACGATAGAGGCGATCTATATAATTTTATTTCGTGTAAACTAGACATAAAATTAAACAAACCAGATAAGGATCGCAGAGCGCATCAGCAATCCTCAGTCGAGATCGACCGCCGCCAATGAAATAATATCAGATGTTTATGTGTTGATTTTATCTTTACAAAGCCCGTGTCACACTACAAGCGATATACCGATTATTGATTATCTATTTATTTATTATCGCCAAGCGATTATTTTTGGAGTCTGTCATTATTATCGGAAATCTTCTAATTAGAATTTTTGTTAAGCGTAACTAGCATACGAATTACTCACAAAATATACCTACAGACTACATGCTGCTATATACTACTACTACGTGCATACAACTGCAGTGGCGTGCATGCTGTTAGCTAGGAAATGACAATCACTACATCTCGCAAGCAGCAAGCTGGAGGGCCTCTTTCCGCAGGATAGAATCCTGTAATAGACATTGTCTCTGTCCGCTTAGATATTATAGCAAATAGTGTGATGTGCACTTTACGTGTCATATGCGCATGCGACGATTTTTCCTAGTAGTTATTACGACCAGTGGTTAACCTATGCTTAGTTAAATGGTTTTTCCTTCTGCAATAACATTAATACTCGGGTAATATCAACTTTATTTCGAGATCAATTTTCTATTTTATATATGTTTACTGATTTTTGCGATGTTGTTTAGAATATTCTCTAAAACAATTTCTATGGATTTAAATAGATTAACCGTTTCTTATTCCCTACTTTTTTTGCTACCAGGTATCAAGTTATGTTACTAGAATTTATGCGATTTAATTTCCGATCGACTTATTATCGATTAGTATACACTATTCATAGTTAATGTATACTTCTAAACTAATTACTAATAATATTAATTATAAGTTTGTTTACTTGAACGCGCTAATTTCAGGAACGACTGGTTCCGCTTTGAAAATTCAGTCTTAGATAGCTTGTTTATCGAAGAAGGCATAGACTATATATCATCACCATAAGACCGATAGGAGCGGCGCATCAATGAAGAAAGTTTCAAAATAGTGTTTTTTTCCTTTTCAGAGCTTCCGCTGCGTGTTAGTGTTAGCGTTAGCCCAAAGTATCAATTCCACACGGACGAAATCGTGGACAGAAGCTAGTTTTAAATAAAACTGCGATAGTTCTGCTTTATTAGTATGCCGGTTGAGTTCCCTTTGACCACGTTTGCCTTTATTATCTATTTTGTAGTGTGCTCTTGAGTAGTTTGCATCAGAGTGTTAAAAGTTTAAAAACCTACACGCACCTGTATTAATATATGAGATTCTTCACGTGACTGCATAATCAAGAAACGGTTATGGAGAATCAATATTGGAAGTGCTGATGGACCAGAAGTCGCAATTACATATGGTTTCCCATAGAGGGCGCTGTCGTGTTAGTCGATCGTGGATCATTACAAACTGAGCCCACGAAACGCTTGGAGCGTCGCGCGGTCGCCTCCCGTCTAATTTTCCCATGTATATGAGTGATAGAGTATTTTCAAGTTTGTATACATTTGAACGAAATATTCTTGTACGTTAATAATTAATTTATAAAAGTAATAAACAAATTTAAAAAATAATAACCTATAAACAAATTCTAATGTTCAATCAAATATTGTCATTCACACTATAATGAATATAAAACATTCAAAGGAGAACACATTTATTCCATTGTTTTGAATTTTCATTATTGTCGGCTGTTCTTATGACTGCCTCGACTTTTTTTTACTCTGTATAGGTTTTAGCGTTTGACCACAATCTTATCTGATGCTAAATGGCCACGTAGTCTAAGATTGTAATCACGCTAAACCAAGCGGGGACTAGCTCTTAAATGCTCTGCTTAGTTCTGAACAAACAGTAAGGAGACGTGCTTACATAGGAAATATTAGAACGTCTTGATAGCCGACCGTGACTTATCGGGTCAAGCTGTCGCCTCCACACACCGAACAAAATGCAATTTCTTATATAAAAACATTTAGAAATGCATACTGTACCCAATATACATAATACTCAAGATCGGATCGGTTAATTTAAATGCTATTAAAAATTGCGAGTACCCTGTCAAATTAACACGCAAATTTCTGGCGTGAGCTTCCGCGTGAGTGTCATTACAATTTTGATTCTATCTGCATGTGTGCATATCTTTTATTTAGTCAAAAAAAATCAAGTGTCTAAGAAATAAACCTAAAAATCTGACTGAAATCTAACGAGTTATACTGATCTTGACTGTTCTTTCTCCTTTTACAGTATCTGAGAGTATTAAAGAAAATATAAAAAAAAATCGTACTTATTTTAATTATTCGTGCTCACCAAATAGATTTTAATTATCAGAAGTATTGATTTAACTTCGATTATACCATATTTGTTTAAGTTCACTTAAAAACAATAATTAACACGCACTGGAGTAAATCCCAAACAATGGGAACATCGTGACGACCCGCAATTATTATAGCCCATTTCGTTCTATATTCCAGCTTTATTATTATGTTTGCGTGTTCTTTGAAAAGGGTTTTCGTCCAAATATGGAAAATGTATACTTTACAATCATAAAATTGACATTGTTTTACTGGTTATCAGTACAGTTGTGGAAGATAACAAATTTATTTGCCTGAAAACTTTTACTAAAAATTATTGCAAAAATGATCATAGGCAATAATTATTTAATCGTAGTGGTCTAGTGGTTTGGACAGAGGAATATGAACCCGATGTCCGCAAGTTCGAACCCCGACATGTACCAACGAATTTTTCACGACATTGTAAATTGTAATTTTCATGGCTTAGTAAAAAAAAAGTTCGAATAAATGAAAAAACTATTTATACAAATATTTTTAATAAGAATAATGATTTTACAATATATAATTTGTTATTTTTGTAATAAATCAGGCATTTTTTAAGCTTATTCCGCCAACGATCTGTTGACCTGTGCCTCATGAGATCTACATTCGTTTGTATGGAACTTAAAACTTTATGGTTTTGGACAATCCAAGTGTTAAATACTACAGTCAGATTACGCAACACCAATACAATATGTTACTGTCTTACATTCTATTAGAAAATATAGATATGAGTGTATTTTTATCTATATCCGCGTACAATTAATTTGCATAGTATCTAGATTTCATAGGTTAACATATAGATCATAGGTTAATTTACAAAAATTATATCGCTTATATTCCCGTTAGACAGGGATGTGTATATCTCATAAACGTAGGTAGAAAGAGATAAAAGATAATAATTTAATGCGCCCTCGGCGATGCGCTATCACGGAATAATGATATTGTTCTGGAATAGCTTTTTGTACATAGAGAGCTAATTATTTTAGACCTTATTCTCTGAGAATTAAAAATTATATTAACTGGTATGAATTTCGCTAACAGCAAAACAACGTATGAGGAGTAATATGCTCAATCCATTGCTTTATTATGTGTTGAACAAAATGCAGTTATTATAGATATTGTTGTTATTTAGGAATTATTTTTATCATCATGGCTATCCATTAACAGGATAAGCAGTGATAATAATAATAAGGGTTTGAACCCATTGTCACTAAGTTGCTTCTAAATGCATCATTACTAAACTTCGGTTCCTCCAAATGTTTCTTAATGTTCTGATATATTTTATTTACTATGGATTAAAAATAAAGACATTAAACAGATTTGTAGGGACATAAATATAACCCTACGAATATATAAATCTAATAGCCTAAACAAATATAATACTGTTCGTGAGCAAAGGGTAGTAAATTGTTACGATTGGCCTCAGGGCAAATCGATATTATAAGTACAATAACAGCTTAATTAAGACCCGACCCTCAATAGCAGATACCTGCGTAATAAACCAACACTTTTTTTATAAATACATTAATTACACTGCGAATTATAACTATAAAACATCGATTATATGGAACTCTCGAGAATCGATAAATTAATACGCATCGTAAAAGCTGTGTAGGTATAGTGTCTCTATCGCCCATCAATAATTTCATCTCATCGCATAAGGAGGACTTCGAGTTTATCGATATCGAATCGTGTCGACATCTCTTCACACTTCGTTCGATTGCAATAAAACGATATCGAACTTAACCGACCGTTAAACATCCAGACAATCGATTTAAAAAACAACAACAAGTTGATACAAATTCTCGCGATGCGCGTTCGATATTTCATTTTGAAAAAAGAACGACCATTCGGACGCAGCGCCGCGCGAACGTAAAACAATTGAAGCATAATTCTATCGTAGTCTATGGCATGGTGAGGCGACCCGAGTGACCCCGAGCTGACCCGATCTCGCCCGAGTACAGCCGAGAGAAATCCGCCCACCCCTATTAGGTATTGCCAAGTTAATAACTGTTCTTAAAGGAGGCTTTTAAATGGAAATCTTAACGGTGCGTTAGAATTTATAGGTTGTTAATCAAAATACTTAATTTGTTTTTAATTTTTATTCTATCCCTTTATTCCTACACTTATAAAAGAGCACTGCTCTGCGCGGAACTACTGTTTAGTGGACCATACATATGCTTCCAACTAATTTTGAAATACGATGTACCGATATTAGTTCGCAGTGCTATTTTTTATATGTCAGGTGTACTGAGATTCATTTAAACTTTATTAAAATACTGATAATGTCAATAATATTACTTCAGACAATCGTTAGAACGTAAAAATCAATATGATTGATTGATAAACAACTGAACCTTTATTTTAATGTGAACAGTAGAATGATCCCATAATCTATAGTTCGCCAAACGTAGACTTACCTGAAAAGATACAAGAAAATTAGTCAGTACAAATTATTAAGCGGTCAATTAACTGAGGCTGATTCAAATTTTGTTTCCATTGTTTAAATTCAAAGCGCTTAAGCTTTTGTAATTTCAAGATCGAGTATATGTGAGTTTAGGTAGTAATTGATACATAAACCTCTATTGTAAGTGGAGTATGTGTATTATTGAATATGTTGAAAAGGCTTTTAAAAATAACCAGGTTATATTATTAGTAAGATGGGTTGGAATGATATCTTCTTTATACTTGACAATCCTATTCGTTGTAAAATTATCAATATCCTGCATTTAATAGCTGGCCTTCTATTAATTACGTATTTTATGTTTTTAATTAATTAGCAATACTATAAAAATCTTTACATAGTCTTGGACGGAAACTTGAATAACCATGAAATTAAAAATTCAAACTATTACAAGTTAAATATTTGCACTGGTAAATGTTTCTGCGGTAACGATTAGTAGAAAAAGTATTGATGACATCAAGATTCATCAATTAGAATTACTACAAATTATATAACAAAAAATCAAGTTTGAATTACTACAATTTATATTACTAAAATTCAATATAAATTACCACAGTTTATATTAGAAAAAATGTAACTAAATTGTAGTGTAACTGGCCTATCTTATCTATAGATCATCAAAAAAACGGCCTAAACTATTATGAATTGTTACATAAATGCAAATAATACCGTAAGTTGACAAAATAATCCTATAACAAAGACGGAAGTGACTTCACAGGGGTGGCACTGTTTACAAATAATTTTCGACTCATTATCTCGTATTACCTAAAGCATGATTGATTTACAACCCTAAACATGTTTGTCAGAAAGGGTGTTGAAGATTAACATAACCGAACTGTCCGGATTATGTTCCATGTGTTTTTGTGGGATACAGAGATTTGCATTTCGTTCGTAGGCTTTTTGTGTTTTCTTTGCAATTGTTGTGGTTATTAAGTTTCAAAATGGGAACAATTGAATTGTTCTTTGTGTTTATATTAATTGAGTTATTTGGAATGAATAAGGGTTTGGTTGAAGTGTGGAGAGAGAGGTGCACTATAGGATGATTTGTTGCACCGCTTGTACTAATGTAATTCTAATGAGAGTGGTAGAGATAGATATATTGAGATGTCTGTTAGATGTGATTTTTATGTAACAAAATTACTATTTGCTTGATATTTGTATTAGTACTTTATGAAAGTACTATAACAAAGTAAACTCTTCTCATCGCATTTGTGAATTGATATTTGAGGATAAGATGTATGTTAATTAGTACAATTTTTTTTTGTATCGATTTGCATAAAAAAGATAAGTTTGTTTGAATTTTGATTATTATCTTAAATTATCTTAAATATTTGAAACTTAAAAATTTCGTTCTGTGTTGGATGGACCGAGAATAGGAATGAATCATGCATATAATCGTCTAAACACAATTAGGAAATATATTTTACATGAGTTTCATGATATCCATTATAGAGTTTATACCATTTAAAAAAAAAGTGGAGTAATGAAAGGATTTTTTTAATTTAAATAATTATTTTATAGTCTTTATTCTTATTTCTCTGATGATCGTAAATAATATAAATGAAAATGTTAGTTTGTTTGTTACGTTTTCTCGTCTTAACTACTTAATCGCTCATCGTGGGATTTTGCAGACACGTTTTCTGGAGCACAGAAAATGGCATAGGATAATTTTCATTCATAAAGTTATAGTGTTTTTGAGGGATATGTCAAATCAAAATGAACGCGCGCGAAACCGCGAGCAAATGCTAATTTTTAATAAACTGATGAGAGCATGTCAAATATCTTTCGCATGCTAATTTAATATCGATTGTATAGTATGTAGTGAACAGACAAACAGACAATAGAGCGATTTAATAAAGAGTGTTAATAATGAAAAATAAACAAGCCGACGCGACTTTCAATAGAGTGTAGTTTTTCCGGATATAAAATAAATGGAACGGGCCGTATTAAGTTCGACGAAAACCACATATTAACGATATTAAAGGAGTTAATTCGAAATGTTCGTACACCCACACGTGGTGTATTGGGACTCGAAACGTTCTAATTAGTTAAGTGCTTGTATGATACAATAATATCGGAGAGCCGGCACATTCGAAACATTTAGCGTCGACGGCTTACAAAGGATTGTAGCCGAGTTATAACAGCGTTAATAGATTATACGTGCTCGCTACTAAGGTGGTAGAAATGTACAGTAAGAAGTCGTAAAAATACATTGATATATGTGCTCTAGTTACTAGATGGTACATTGAGACGTATCGCTTACTTTATACAAGTGCGGTTTTAAGACTACACTTGATTGATATACCTAATTATATGATAAGAAAGTAAAGATATTTTTGTTGATAGATCCGTATTACATGCAGATATGTGTTTCTAAACAAGCATTCTTGTGTAAATTTAATGGGGTTTGTGCAGCATGTGCCGAGATCGGATAACAGGATTGTTTCCAAAATTCCTTATATTCTGGTTAATTTTAATAATATCCTTATATATTATAGCCTATGTGTTATTTTTATTTATACGCTATATTACTGTAAAGTGCTAACAAAATCCATCTAGCAGTTTTTGTACAAAAGAGTGCCATATACCCATCCGTCAATCCCTAGACTTTCTTGTTTAAAATCTTAATGGGATAGATTACTATGTTACGTAAATAGCTAATATAAATACAAAGCTAACGATCATGCTCACATGGAAGTAAGTCAAGTAAGAGGCTCGAACTAACGATCTCTCGCCCAATAGTAAGTGATAGTTCCTATCAATATCTTATGATGTCAGTTGGATATATGAATAGTGACTATAATATTGAACATTAATTTTTTGTTACATGATATTTATAGTTCTATCAATATAACGTGAAATGGGAGCATTTTATGATTTACTTTTCGTATAATGATAACTAATATATATATAATAAATAAAAATGATAACATGTCTCTTTCTGCCATATGAGCAAATGACATTTGTTAAAGAGAAATAAATACATTGCGAGTTGAGAATTGTATCTGATTGCCCATTATTATTATAAATTGCTATTCCAGTATTTGCATTTATTTCAATGTAATTGTTTAGCTTCATATCATTGTTATTATTTTGTTTCAACAATTTTATTCTAAGATTTCTTATTTGTTTCTTTCAGCATATAAAGGTAAATGACATAATTTTTATTGCCTTAAAAGTTTAGTGTTTTTCTTTATGTCTATATCTGATGTATGAGGCGCGTAGTCTTATCGACTGGGGTGACATCGCCTTGCTAACAAACCACTATAAGTTAACTCCTCTATAGACTATAAATTCCTTATTTCTAGACTAGTTAACCGCTGTCCATTAATCAAAAAGGAAACTAGAACAGATTAAAAAGTACTTATAGAAATGCTTACGTAAGCAAGGGAGGAGGGATAAGAGCAGAACTTACTTTTACTAACCAGAGGATGGGGAGGAGATCAGCAGGTCTTTATTTAATAGCCAATATAAATTATAAACTTTTTAATTAGTAAAGCATTACCTATTAAGAACAAACGAATGTAGAAATATGTTTTGTATTTACTTAATATATAATGTACAGTGCCCTATACACAAGAAAGTGAACGTCAGTAGTTAATGTCTTTCGACCACCGCGACTTGACTAACAAAACCTCGACTGGTGTGATAAAATTTAAGGAAATACGATTCATAATTCAACATTGGTAATGTAAACAAGGAGTCGGACGTTAAAACGGCCAGTTTACTTTCATAAATCGAGTTTGCCGTAAAAGTGGGTGTTAATACAATGGTACCGGAACCGCTTGTAATGCGCGCCGCTAAATGGACCCTAATGCCACCATGCGTCAGAAATATCGGAGGATTGTCCTATGTCCTATGATTAATTACTGAATAAATTTTTTTTTACAGCTCATTCATGTATTAAGTTATTTGAAAATATATACTAGTAGTTTTGCTTTCGGCTTAGTTTGCATTAATGTAGAATTTGTAAACAAAACGTAGTCCATGTTATTCGTTGTTAATGTAACTTTCCATACATGGAAGAATTTTTGGAATCGGTTAAGTATTTTTTTTATTTTATCCTTTACAAACAAAAAAATCAAATCTTTTCTCCTTATATTTTTAAGCTATATAGACTTATTGGTCTTACTAATCTATGTGCCTTTTGCACATATTGTAGCGTCAAAATAATTTCAATTTTAACGATTTCTTTCTTCTGTAAAGCTGGAAACAAAATGTGTATTCATTAAAGCGCAGAAAACGTTTACATTGATCATAAAGAAAAATAGGTTTTAGAATTCCTGCTCCTGAGCGTGGGATAAAATATAAAAAAAATGTGTACTGGGGATTAATTTCTGTTTTGTCTGATAAATTTATCTCCTACCAAAAAAATACCGCTCAACGCGCTTAAAGAAGTTGTCATTTCAATTATAAAGCCTTTAAATCAAATTTAAAACCACTTTGCCGTTGTCGCTGACCAGTCTCATTGCGTTCACAAATCATGGTGCATATACAAAATCTGTGCGGCGTGTGGCGAACGCGTAACCAACAAAACACGCTAAATACGTCCACTATCAATCCATCTGCCTCATCTGGTACGTGCTAATTTGGAAACTACGACTTTCGCCCGGCACTGTTTGTCCGATCATTATCGCGATCGGACCAAAGACTCGAATGACGCGAACAACACCAAGTCCTCGTGCATCTGTTTGATTTCGCACGGAACCAAAAATGTCTCGTGTTTATTTTTACATTTATCACATGAATATAGCGATAAAAGTACTTGTTATATCCCACTTTTACTTTTCCAGTAATTGTACAACAATGTATGTATATTATTAAACACAATACAACATATATCTATGAATATTAGTAAGTTATATTTTTTAAATAAAACTTAATTATTAACTTAATAATTAAATAGTTAATAAATGTCTGGAGGCCATTGGATTTGTAATATTTTTTAAAGAACAACAAACTAACATTACCTTAGTGCATACTTATATTGTGGATATTATAACAGCCTTAAGAATTTGACTTACATAATATATAACTAATCATAAAAACACGTAATTTATATTAAGCAATTATTTCAGAAGAACTCAATAAAAAAGATGATGAAAATAGAACTCGACTAATTCTTTTATTTCCATAAAGAATGTTATTATTATTCTATTTCATGAAGTCTTAGTGTTTATTTATTTATTACTAATATTTAATTAAAGTTTTTTTTTTACTAGTGTCCAACTGCAGCTTCGTTTGCGTTTGTGACTTTGATAGTGCGCTGAAATAACTCCCACATGCTTCAATTTGCTCCAATTTACTTGACATTTGTTATTATTTTTTGAACAATTTCAATAATATCTTTATAACACTATAGCCTATGTGTAATTCCTATAGTTCCTATAGTATATATACCTAGTGATATATAAACTATACTACTAACTATATAGTACTGTAAAGTGTCATCGAGATCCGATAGTAGTTTTTGCTTGATAAAATAACAAATATAACACATTTTATATAACAAATATAACATTATGGTGATTAAAATCTTATAGTGAGCCTTGATACACTTATCGGTCATATATCTTTGTAATTTAATTCTCACTAATATTATAAACACGAATACGAGTTTGTATGTATGCTACGCTTTATTAACTGAACCGATTATCGTGGAATTTCGCGTACACTTTGTCAGGCGTTTAGAGGACTTTTCGTGTAGAAAAAATCCTGCTTCCAAAGGTTAGGTCAAATCTACATTAAAGCGAGCAAAAACTGGCTCAAAGTAACTATCACAAATATCAATATGATTATTCTTAAATTTCGTGAAGAAATTTATAGCGTTTAAATCTTCTGTTGTACGTTACTTTGCACTTCCGCCTGAAATAGATCGTTTGTGATTAAATCTGCGATATATTTTAATTGATTATATGTTTTTTTTTATGTTTCAATTTATATACAAATAGTATCAACCCCCGTCAACTAAGGAACACGTTTTAAAATCTTTTTTTGTTTAAGTTACATTTAATTTCAGATTTAATTTTATAAGGCACACCTCGCATAAATAAAACCAAACTGCCAATCAATTCCAGGCGAAAGTGCGAAGTAACGTTCACTATAATTTTTAATTATGGATTTCCGCAAAGTAACGCCTTCTTCAATCAAATATTGATCAAAAATGCACAATTTTCACGTGGTACTCATAAAACATTGGCAATCGCGAAACACTGTTTCTTTGATGTGTTATTTGTACAATGTATTGCCGACCTTAGGTCGTCCCGTAATCCCAATCCGTGAAGCGATGTTCTCTATCATGTAAAGGTTACGATATATGAACTTGATAGATATTTACCAATGTATTATTACGGTAGATGCCCCGTGGGAAACGTGTAAACAGATTGGTGCGGTTCCTTATCTAGAATGGGCTGTATCAGCCGCTTAGGTACTGCTCGCAAAAATATTTTCGTGAGAAGTGGTCTCTAGAATTACTGAATCCATTTTGTAAATTATTCCTAATTATCTTTGATTATATCTTATTGTAATTAACATATATGATCTACTAGTTTTTCTAAAAAGATACCGTGATGGTCTAGTGGTTAGACATAAGTGACAGTGGTATAACAACAACTGTTAGGGGCCGAGCAAGCATTAGATAAGCGTCAAAGGGGGTATAGATTTTGCTTATTTTTGACGATGCGGGGATGAAAGGATCTGAACAACAGTTACATTAGAAGTATTTAATTATTAACTGGTGTATTTTTTTATTTGTGAAAAAACTTGTGAGATATTTTAGAAAAAATATGTCAATACTTACGTAAGCATAAGATGAAGGATGTAATACGTTTGCTCACTCACAAGAGCGAAGGGCGGGTCAAAAATGACTACACTTATGCATACTTAATAATTTAATGGCACATTGTCGAGTACGAATGTGGGAAAAAATGATATTTTTGATGTCATCTACAACAATCTATAAGAGAACGATATTGTGACCCACTGGAGTGAAAAAGAATCACTTTTTTCATTCTTATATATTCTATTATGTCTTATATATTCAATACATTTCTACTAATTGCTGTATATTGTTATACCAATATAAAATTAATAGATTATTAATTAATTTTTCTGTTCAAGAAGAAAATTGTGAACAAGAACGAAATATCTCGACTCGATAATGATTTAAAAAAGAGTTTGTATCAAACACAAATCCACAGGGATAAGTTAGTCATTTGTAACTGTATTATTTGTCATACAATTATTCACGCGACAAAGCGTGAAAACCATGACATTTTTAAACATACAAACGGTTTGATCAAATATTCTGTAACGATTTTATTTAGCGCAGGGTTGGCAGTGATTATGTTGCGTACATTTTTATTTAATTCAACGCTCAGTATATTTTTATTTATTATAATTCATTGTTATTTTTTAAACACATTTTCGATTTAATTAATATATATTTTTACAAACTTTATGGTGATTTAATATCAAGTTACATTTAAGAACAAACATGTTTCCAAAAACAAGTCCAATATTTATCATTTTATGAGTGTATTTCTAATCGAATCTGGTCGTCAATCTAATCTGTTGAACTTGTCATTTCTTTAGATTGCGACTATTTATCTTCTTATCTGTGTATAATAAGGTACACAATATATATTAACCAACCCTAAAAAGAATATATAAAACAAAAAGAATCAAAACGTCCAGACCATATAAAGACGAACATTAACTCTCATAATTTGAATTTTATGGTTTCTGGCTATGATTTTTATGCTGTTTGTACACGCGATATATCGGTGCAATATAATAAAGCTATATCATGTTAATAAGAGCTATAGTGTCGAATATAATCATGTTTTCTATATTTTTTATAATTATTTTTAAGGTTAAATTACTTTATTAGTTTATTTTTAGGAAAAGAAACATTATTACTAAGTCTGTGTTCTCATTATATTTAAAAGCTATTTTTTTTTTTTTTTATTGTAGCTCGGCAAAGTGACTGTACTGTGCCTGATGGTAAGCACAGTACAATCCAAAAACAATGGCGACCACCGAAAGACATACTATCCATCGCCGGTCGCCGCTGTCATGCCGGCCTGAAAGCGACCCAGTCAGGGACAGCCCCCCCCCCCCCCGGTTGCTGGATATACACCGGCTGATCCCGGAACGCGACACGCCCAAACGTGCCACTATGGCGGGTGTTCCACCTGGTGTACGGTGGTCGCGATCCAGTCGGGTACAGACACCCTACCACCCCGCAAACGCTAGCTGTGCCCGCGACTACGTCCGCGTAGAGTTAAATGTTTAAAAAAGTATAGTTTACAGTAACTTTTGATAGAGTGAACCGGTTTTTATAAAACAAAAACTAAATGTTACTCGAGCATATTCTTAATGATTTTATCGTGAACGCAGTACTTTAGCATTGATGCATGTTCAATCAAACAGACAGACAGATAGACAGATATTTCTAAAAACGATAGAAATGTATTTTATTACTTATTCCTCGACACCTGTAAATTTCTTTTCCACAAAAATCTAAAAAAGTGCAGACCAGTTAGATTTACATTCTTATTATATGTATAGAAGATACGTTAATGATATTGTAAAGTTAACAGCACACTGTCCGAGGCTTAACGAGTCAGTCAATAGCAGCGTTGGCATAACAAATGTGTACTAATTACTTAGATTGCGTGGCATTAGCGGTCTGTTAACGCGTACGCTCCACGTTTCAATTTTGTACGGTGTTCATATATCTGAGTGTATTTTTCTAATTATTTTAAAAGGAGAGTTTAGATTGAGCGAGGTCTATATGAGGGTTGGTTTGGTTTTTCAAGTGGTCGAGTCTTCATCAGGATTTGTCGTGTCTAATAATTATTTATATAGATCTGTTTAGTGGTAAGATATGGTAAAAAGTGTGCCATATATCATGATATAGATATACTAGCAGACAGATACGTTAGGCAGATATTCTTCCAAAGATGTTATAGGATTGTAAGTTTTTTTTTATGTGAGACATCTAAAAAAACTTTTTTTAAAACCCTTAAGAATATCTAGATTTCGACAACAGCACCATCTACCGACTGAGAGATCGTATAAATATAATTTAAAAAAAACTCATCAAAATCGGTGGAGCTATTTCGGATGATAAAAGTTACAAACACACAGATATTGCAATTTTATAAGTAAAGATGTATATTTTGCATACATTAACTTTGTAAGTGTCCATGATTTTTTATTCATTTAAAAATGTTATTCAATCATAGGAGATATGGATAAAGTACAGTTGTTTGTTTTGTTAAAGTCTCACTTTTTTTTTCTTCTTTATCCGTCTCTTCGCTAATTATCAGAATAAAATAAACATTTTTCTTATTAAATATCATATCTTTAATCTTTAAACTTATAGTTTGCTGTAATGGTTGGAGCCTCGTATCTTAGGTGATCCAATTCAAATAGATTATTACTTGTTAAAAAAGCGTATCTAATTGCACACGTAACCCTCGCTCGACGTGTTAACCACTTAAGAGTGAGAATAACTCCATCCTTATAACTAATTAGTTACTAACCGCCTCTCTCGTATGGCTTGTTAGTATTCGTTATCTCAACGATTTGGTTTAACTTTATCAGTACACAGTTTTAAATCTACTAGAGAAACGATTTCCTAATTATACAAAATACAATTTTAATCAATAGACTTCTAGAAGGTGTCTTTAATCTACAAAAAGAACTGCATGTTGTTTTTGGTGGCACTGATTTATAAAGCGACGTATTGAACTTGGTGGATGAGGTCATCTCAGTAAAGGTATTGCAAGGTTTGAAGATCTATAGACCAATTTTTTTGGTGTAGTTGCCAAAAACGACGGACGGTTGATGAATAAACAATTTTGCAAATAATTCTATAATTGTTTCAGATTCTCTTTCTTTGTGCGAGAGAAAATACTATCAGCTCTTAAAACGGGTATTATGTTATGTTGTACGAAATAGTTTACATCTATGAATTCTCACTCCTAGCGTTCTTAGTGAGAAATAGAGTAAGGGTTTGATTTTATAGTTGATATTCTGTTTAAGATAACATCTGCGTATCATGAAAAAGTATATTATCTTGCTCGTAGGCTGGATTAAGCCATACATTCTGACTATTAGAGATAATTACCGCTTCTTCTATTATGATCCCTATTAATCAAGGTAGATTCGAATCTTACACGTTATCTATCGTTGCTCTGGTTCAGTGGATCTGGAGATAGTTGGATAGATTGGTCTGTTTGCTTCAAAGTATGGCCCGGTCTTTATACTGGGCCTTGTCGCTAAGGCGTTGGAGTTGAATGCTCATGCCATCCTGAGGCCCGTATTAACGTGGTGGACAGTTCATTGCGTAGTTTTTGGGAGACCCCAATCTTACAATGAATAAGAACTTTGGTAAAAAAAAACTGATGGCAGGGATTTTCTTAATGCAATTAGAAGTAATGAAAACCTATTGCCAAGCAATGTAGGTGATTTCGACAGCTGTGATTGAAAATCAGCCTTCTTCTAGGCTTAATGCATTACAATATTAGGCCACATGATCTTTTGTTCAGTTTGTGGTTATACGCTATACTTGTAAATTATAAAAACAAATTAACTTGCCGGTGCCAAGGTGAAGTGGATTAAGTCCGTTAAATGTGTGATTTTAGTGGTTCAAGTTATGATTGTTTCGAAATATTTCGTTTGTTTAAATGTTTATCGTCTCGTTTTGTTTGTAGTTTCGTAGTGTGTGTATCTACATTTTTGTATTAAGTTTTTACGGAGTTTAATATATGTATTTATTTCATCTGTTTAAGGCTTGTTTAAGAATTCTGTTTGACTGTAACTGTAAGGGTCTAATGTTTGTGTGTTTGTAAAAGATAATACGCGAGAATACTGATCTGATTTTGATTTTTGTCAACTAATACCAATCTTTATTATTCCTGAATGACATCCTATTAGTGTTATAAACGAAAAAGTTTATGAGAATGCATATATCTCTGCAACTCTTTTGGTTAAAAACAGTAGAAAGAATTTTGATGTTACTCTATAATATTTGAAATATCGTGCCGATAATGGTCTCTGACTTCTATAAGATCCAAACACAGGCTACTATTAGGTTAGGACTATACGTTTAAGCGTCATGTCAAACGGATTTTGTTGTCAAAAAGTGGGGATCACTATGTGAACCATGGGGATGTCTAAAATTGACTCCTCTCTGCACTAAAAACGATTGTAATGTGTAATGTATTGCAAAATGTAAAATAATTTATTGTTAAAAAGCTAAACCCTATCGATTTTTTGTACCGGTTGTTTTCCGAACTGGTGGTAATTTTAACGTTTATAAGCGCCTTATTAGGGCCTAAATTGAATAAAGTATTAGGAAAAAAAGGTATATTTTACCGTAAATAGACTTTATATAATCTGTAATTCGTACGAAGTCATTGTTAGTTACTAGTTCAACGATAAAATACAGAACATAGTTCCAGTAACATAATTATCTTCAAGCAGATTCACGTTTGCGTGTTGCTTCAATTAAAAGTTACGTCTTTATGTAATAGCTCAACAATGCACTGTTAAGGTTAGTTAGTAAAAGTGAAAAAAAAATCCGCTCCATTTCCCACGAGGGGGCGCGTCGTGAACGCTGCATTGACTTACGAATTTAACTCATAAGCGTCAAGCGATTTTATTAAATAAGATTTGTAGATTGCTGGACAACATTTTGTTGCAGATAAGTAATCACTTACAAGCACAGTATTTTAGTTAATGTTGATAATAGAGTGACCAGGTTGAATTTTTTTCTAATTTATGAATAAAAATTAAAACTTTTATTAAATGCTTTAAGCTTATCTTTTGTCTATAGATTTTTTGTTATGCTAATGACGTTGTGCTAGAAAAAGGTTGCACGAAAAGAAAAAATGTAAAGTAAATTAATAGTTCAATCGGTTTTAGTTTGTTTTGCTGATTCATAAAGGTATGAATAGATTAGAATTAGAATATAATAAACAATGCCGCATTTAGCAATGGCAGTCACAATTTGCAATCATGTATATCAGTGGTCAAATTAATAAAGATGTTCTAATCTCGTAGTTAAGCTTGGGAGTAACTTACTAAGTTTATATTTTATAGAGAGTGGCTCTTAAGGAGTGCTATGAGGATACACGTAGATGCTTGGTAATAGATATACGTGTGTATATAGAAATGTTATATGACACGCCTCTATTTGTTGGTTTTATAAATGATATTGAAGCGATGATGGTTAAAATAAAAAGAAATTGTTGATCGCGCTGGGTTGGAATCCTTCCACAAGTATGAGTTTTTTGTGCAGGAAAACATCGTGACAGAAATGTAGTATTTGAGAGCAAGTTTTCTGTGACTTATATCATGACAATTATCAGTCACGTCGATACTTAACACACCAAGCTAGATTATTCAAATGCTGAGCCTACAAAGTATTAAAAAATCCGAGTGTTAATAAAATCGCTGTCGCCTTTAATATGGACTAAATGAACAGCCTTGATCTTGATACTGCTGTGAAATTAGTTGCGCCAGTTTCCACGGCACGGCGCGTGCACCACTGTGACGTCACTGTACCGTCTTCATTACCACTGTGTTCACAAGTTTCTGGAGAGCGATATCAGATATTATTTCTGTGATTAATTTTACCATTCCTATATATAAGAGGTCGTCTAAATATGATGTAAGCAACATTTTAACATTTAGATCCACGCCGACCCCTTGTCAGCAAAATTAGGTAAAGCTCTTGCCGCGCTTTATTTTTTCCTAAGTTTTGGAATACCTATGTAAAGGTTCTAAGAAGTGTCTTCGAGCGTTTAAAAAAAAATGTATGTAGACAAGGCACCCTTAAAGAAAAAAAGTTTCTTAAAGTAAGGATCAAATTGGAAAAAAAACATCTAATTTTTTTTAAACATTCATTTACGAACAGTTATTAAAAAAATGGTAAATAAAAATAAATTGTAATACAATTTCCACAACCGGTAGCGCGCGATGCTCGACAGCTCGAATTTCAATATTCCCATACAAACACAGTCGAATAGAATAGAAAGTGAGAAAGATTGAGAGAATTCGCACGAAGGCTGCATAACGCTTATTTCTTACGCGATGATTTATATCAGTCAACTCCTACCGCAAGTGGCTTTAAGGAACTTAATTAAAAAGAAAATTAAAATATAAATAATTAAATATTGCTGACGTAATCGCCTTTCAGAACCGTTTACTCGTGTCACCAAAAGTATAGATTTCCTCTTGCCCTTTATTGGTGCTATAAACTGCTCAAATCCTCACTGGCCGCTTAGATTCCGATAATAATTAATACGCATACATTTATCATTATGTCTGTTGTTAAATATTATAATGTTTACATCGGAAAATATTAATACCTGACACTTCGGTATGTTGTGAGCTTTCACGGACAGTTAAAAGTTAGAATACGGCAATTAACCAAGTCGAAATGTCGATATTAAACCGAGTTGAGATGGTCCCGACATGTGTCGGTTATGACTCATGAAATTAATGTAATATTAAAGTTAAACAACTGGTGAATTACGGCTAAAACTCATTATCTCATACTGCCTATAAACTAATAGTGCTCAGTACTGTCTAGTATAGACTTAAATACCATTCGTCGCTTTTATTGGTCATCTATTGCTTGAAATGCTTGTAATCACAAAAGAATATTACACTAAGGAATTTCGATTATAGTCTTGGTGAATTAACCACACATCATATAATATTTTCTAATACCAGTAATTGAAAAGAAAGAAGTCGAGGCAGTCATAAGGACTGCCGATAGAAGTGAAAACTCAAAAACAATGAAATAAATATGTTCTCTTTTCAATTTTTACATTAATCATGGTGTTAATGACCGTGTTTAAATTTTAGAATTTGTTTATTGAAATTATTAGTGTAGTTTTCATATCTATTGGCACTCGGAGAAATAATTATATATACGTTTTTATAAAGTCTATTAAACAATCAAAGGTATGATGAGCTGCAAAATATCAATATTACATGTACAGAGACCACTACGCGTCACTAGTCTGACGCAAGCCGCTCAGGCGCAATACAGACAGGCGGTCACGCTTACTAGCATGCCATGACGTGAAATTATAAACTTATCTCCTGCCAAAAATAGCACTCAACGCGCCTAAAGAAGTTTTCACTTCAACAACAATATAATATTTAGGTAGGAAATGATAACTATAGAAAGTAGACGCCAGAATTACGTCAAGATGTAGTGCGGGTAAGATATATCGGCCAAAGTGTGGGCCTTAAAAAATTATATGCAAGCGAAACCGCGTGCCATAGTTAGTATATTTTATATAGTTTTCACAAAGTACAGAATATCATACAAAGTAATTAAAATAGTAAAGTTGTAATACGATGAGTTAAATGACGAACGCTTACAGACCCACGCGCAGCATATATTGTACAGACAGCACAATGCGGTCGGAACGTTATTTGCGAATATCAATCATACTAGCGGATGACACGAAGAGGTCGTAAAATTGAAATTCAATTGTAAATGTCACTCAACTTATTGCTACTTATTGCGCGGAAGCGGTTTTACTCCTAGCGACGCGGTCACGACACGTTAGCGAGACGATATCGAAAGTATTATAGGGAAGATATGTGCAGATATTTTTGTTAGATATGATTTTTTTTCTTTTATAACTGTATACATCAACATATAAATTTATAATTTATTTTTATTTTGTTTAGGTAATCAATCGACCACAAGTTTTATGTTTTGTTAATTTTTGCGAAACAAAATACACATAAAATATTATTTCCAGTTTAAACGAAACTGACAAATGCCCATTTGAATATTTGACAAGCGAAGTAAGAAAAATGAGAATTCAATATAAAACACAGAAAATTACTTAAGAAACTTAATCAGAATTCTTGTCCAGTGACATTATAAGGTCATCCTGAACGACGCAAAGTACTGTGATTTCGAATAAAAAATTGATTCCGATCTACAACAAATTGTTTTTAAAATGAATATATTATTGATTAAATTAAATTAAAATATATCCATTATTATGACGGAAGAATCGTAGCACATTAAAATACACTTTAGACAGTATTTATTAATAATATTATAATACATAAATAAAGGAAAAAAATATAAACGATATTCATTTTTAGTTCCGTATTGACTTTCTAGATTAATGTAATTAGGAACAATTATCCTAAATAATATTATAGATGCGAATAAGAGTTACTGTGTTAAGCTCTCAAACTTAAAAAAAAATTGCATACACATTGTTAAGGTATAGGATATTGACTAGCTTTTATTCAGAAAAAATATTCTATTCCGGAGGGATAAGTCAAATATACATTAGCACGAGTGAAGCTGTTAGTCAAAACTAGTCTTCAATGTAAGATATATAATATGGAAGATATACTTACTTAAAATAAACCATAAACCATAGTGTATTGTTAATGAGCAGGATAATGGCACTATACGAAAACTTTTGCCAAATATATCGTGCAGTATAAATGTCTTTTGGTAGATTGGAGAAGCCGTTACGACAACTGTGCTAGGAACAACTAACGTTAAAACGTTTCCTAAGGAAAGTTTTATACCTTAACATTTTATGTGTACAAAATTGTTTACTGTTAATTCCATACATCGGATGATGAGTTCCGCTCCTTTGTGTCGTATCGCGATACAATTACATTGATTCAGGAGTATATAAGTACAATAAATCTTTTATATCTACGCTTTAATACTGATTAATTCAAAGATATATTAATAAGTAACTGATTTGTCTACGTTTTATATTATTTTAAAAATATACATTATGGTCAGTGAAAAAAACATAAGCAAAAATACGTTGATTACAATTTTCCTTACAAACGATATTATATTTTTACTTCCACTCTCCTGCGCCTACGAAACACACCTCTTACATCTTTTTATTTATGCGTAGTGTTTTTAAAAACTATAGTTTCTTAAAACTTTTCCATAGCTAGTAGATAATCACACTTATTCATCAGATTGATGTGGGTGGAAAGACTTGGAAAGCACTACAGGTTCACTGTTCCTAACTTCTATTGAAATTAAGAAAAAAAAATAATTGAAGGACCAGTAATATGACTATCATATTCAAGTGGCCCAATTTTGCGCTCGCCTTTTTTCGGACACATCTTTACTTAACAATAGCATTATATCAAATAAAGACGTCATGATACTTTTTTAGATAAAGACTAAATATCTAAAAAGCGATATTTAGCGGCCAAAAGCATCTAACATACTAATTTCGAAGCTTATTCTTTGTAGTTATACCATGTACTTATTTTAACATTTACCTCTCCGTCATGTTTAAGACCAAAATCCTCGGCACTCCATTGATTCTACGTGAGGGTGCTGGGACTATCGCGTTGCAGTTTCCCCATGCAACACCCAGGATTTGCGACCTAGGAGTAAGTTTAAGGAGCCTTTTCACAATGCGCATGTACGCTCACCTTTTGAAGCTGCGTCCCCCTCCCAGCCTAGCCAAATTTGGTACGATCTTACTAATGCTCTTTGTATATTCTTTTCAATAAAGAATTTGTTAAACTACGTATTAGGCTATGTGTATTTTATGTCTTAAAAAACAATTACGCCAAATAGATTTTAATTCTTGTATGTTATAAGAATAATACGTATAGTAATTGTAACTAAAATGTTAGTTATTATTAGTTCATAATTCAGTAAATTGCATAAATTTACTGATATAAATATAGCATTTGACATTTTACTGCCTTTTATCTAAGCACGATGGTACTATAATTACATCGTAGTCATTTAAGTACCGGGTTGATTGTATTTCATTAGTTTTAATTACTCAACACAGAACAACATTGTTACTTTATGACATTTGACGAAGTAAATAGTGCAATCAAATTATATAGATACCAGAGTACGTAAATTAATTTTGATTGAATACTAAACTAAACTGTCAAATGGAAACTATACCCTCGTGGTAATTAAACAAGGCGTATTATTAATGGGCAACATTAAAAACGGCGTCTCTCACCGCTCGAAATCACGGTACGCTTTCGACGCGGCCCTCAGCGACCACACGAATACGAAGTCTAATAACGAGGCTGTCATCAAAAACATTGACAAATTAAACAACAACACTGCCGGCAAACTTCGATTTGTTATCGGTAAACAAGTTATACTTTATAACAAACACGTGGTATTAAGTTTTCCGAGTGTATTGTTAAGTTTGTGATGCACGTGACGAGTGTAGATGGGTAACGTCGTATTTTTCGCCACACTGTAATTAGAGAATGGTCGGTGCATGGGGTCATGCGAACAGAATGATAGAAATCATCTTTGGATTCGTCTGTCTCGACCTCTAGTCCAAGTAAGACGATTCGGCGACAATGAATAAATAGTAAAAAACAAAATTGCTGTTCGCGTCGATTTGTGTATGCCAAAAGTTATAACGCAAAGGATTTTGATACATTTTTCAATATGATCTCGGGTATTTGTATACTAACTCTGATTAAATCTTATAAGATACATCAAAATAAAACATCATATAAAATTTAATTTTGATAAATTAAGTATATAAAAGTCCATGTACTGCCTATCTCATAATGATAGTTTACAGTACATGTTATTTATCTTTTATATACTATTTAATTAAAGATGGGTTACTGTGAAACCAATTTGCACTATATCGTGTTAACATTTACACACTCTTTAATCTTTTAGTTACATTGAGCATTTCATGTTGAACAAAATTGCTCTTTGGAGTACCTAATTTCAATAAATATTTTAGATATCACAGGATTTTATTTACTCGTAATAAAAAAAGAAGTTATATTTTCATGACAAAGAGTTAAAGTTGTATGTGATTCCTATTAACGCTTCATTTGGAAAATAGGAGAGAGTAAGATAGGATTTGAAAACCCAGTAATAATTATAAATCGCTGTCGCTCGTGCAATCGCTTGCCGCTTTTATCATGCACCGCAGTTTAATAAGTTTCGTTAACAGTTAATTAAAATTAATAGTAGGTATCTGACCATCTCATAGCAAATTAATAATTTATAAATTCCCATCAGCTACCAATGTACTCCGTTTCATATTACTGTCGCTTTTCGTTTTTAGTTAATTAATTCTCTAAAAAAAATTCTTATATGTTTCGTAATATCTATGCAGTAAGTATCAATTCGAAAAATAAACACAATCGTCATTTTTATATTTTAACTTAGTTTTTAGATCTATGTAAGCTACGTAAATTTAACGTAAAATTTTGGAGAGATAAAAAGTATTGTATGTCCTTTTATAGGCTTCTATTAACGTGTAATTTATAAACAAACTTATCGTTACTTAACTTAACTTAAATTTATAATATTAGTTGAATGGACAAGAGGGAGCGTTCTAGCTGTAACGGTATTACCAGCGCACTTATAAAATTGGTTATCGCTTAGTTTATAACGTGGTATATAATAAAATAAATCCTTAGACTAGATTTACGCGGCCTAAGTCACGGTCAAAAGGTAGCTTCAAGATAAACGTGGTAAGGGCACTACGTTGAAAGGAAAATTAATCGTTGTGACGAGTAAAAATAATAACGCGTAATGACCATTCGGTAGTTTTTATTAAACTGTTTGGTAATTTCTTTTGTTATTAATGATGTTGTGATACTTTTGTTAATATGTTATGTTCTGCGCCAGGATTTTATTAATTATAGACCAACGACTAGATACGACTCTATACTGAGAAAGCATGTCACAGATATGAATAATATTACATAGTATAAAACAAAGTCCCCTGCCGCGTCTGTCTGTCTGTCTGTTCGCGATAAACTCAAGAACTGCTGAACGAATTTTCTAGCGGTTTTCACCAGTGGATAAAGTGATTCACGAGGAACGTTTTGGTATATAATTTGTCAAGAATTTTTTATAATCAGGGCGGGACAACGTCTGCCGGGCCCGCTAGAGGAAAATAAATTCAAGGGTCTTCGTTGTGAGTTATCAGTAAGTATATGAACTGTGAATATGATGTGTTCTGGCAGCTGCCACTCGAGTTTTAGCGTGTTTACCATTTTAGACTAGATTGTCATTTAAGATCAGATGAGATTTTGGATAAATGCCAAAACATTAAAGAATTAAAACATAAATACCTGAATTAATAAAGAAAAAATAAAAAATAATAATAAATGCGTAAAAAAGAGATGTTTTTAAATTTAAACCTATGGGCAAATCTCAAATAGATATGATATATAAGTATTCCGGAATTAAGAGAAGGATATATACAAAGTTTTAAACCTGGGTACACCTAAAACCCAGAACTCGCGCGGGAATATATATTGATTTTAGTATTACGTCATGATAATATTTTTAAGCAACTGTTATTCGTAATTTCGTTGACACAGAATAATTTAACACTACTCCTTACACTCTATAATACAAGCGTAATAATAAAGTAAATCCTTCCTCGAGTTTGGTTGTAGATCCATCTGTAAAGAACCGAAATGTTCTCGGACTGTCCGTTTCCAGGAGTTACCTTCCATGAATGCTTCGATTGTGGAATAAGCTTCCTGCTCAAGGGAATAGAATATTGAAGGCTCGGCAACGCGCATGTAACACCTCTAATGTTGCAAGTGTCCACAGGCAGCGGTGACTGCTTAACATCAATCGGCCTGCATGCTTGCTTGCCACCATCGTGGTATAAAAAAAATTATATTTAAGAGATTTTCAAAGGAAAAACAATTACATTTACATTATATTTGGTGATGGTAGAGCCACGCTGAAGCTATTACTGGTTTCAGCACTAATGAGCCGGCTCACCCAGTTTAGTACCACCCTCTCACAGAAAACCGACGTAAAGTAACAATGATTGCATAGTTGCATTTCGTTCGGTCAGTGAGAGCGCCGGATATCCTCCTCCCTTCCGCCCCCTCACCCTCCCCCACCGCCTACCTCAAACACAGACTGGCAACGCACATACGATTCCTCTGGTGTTGCAAGTGTCTATGGACAGTTGTGATCACTTAACATCAGATGACCCGCCTGTTCGTTTGCCTCCTATGATATAAAAAAAACAATCTACAAATATATAACAATCCCTTTTTGCTTTATTTTTAGAATGTGTAGTTAAGTTTATTTATAATGTGTATCAGGGATACGTTTACCTCAATAAAAATAATATGATCAAAGAAAACTAAAACGTAAGTTCATGTCCTGAAATGAATTGCATTGCATGGTTATGAAATTATAGCATATCGGTAGGTCCTTGTCCGTGTCATGTCTTGGTAACTATCAATCTCAAGTTTAAAATCTACCGTCAAGCATATATAGGTGTGTTCTGGAAATTGCACTTGAGAGTCAGCCTCTAGATTGTATATCACTATCTGAGATACATTGCCATTTAATGTCACATGAGATTATTGTCTAATAATAAAACTTGTAAAGTAGCAAAAAATGTGAGTTTTAATTAACACTGTTACCTCAATAGCATTCATATATAATCTGTCTTTAGCTTAAACAAGTTGAAGTTAAAATAAATACGTATAAGAAAATACAGACAGATTCGCTTCACGATCGGCATGTTTAAAATTATACGGTTAAACTAAGGAGGTAAGTTCAGAATGTGTTTAGTAAAAATAAGTCAAGTAATAAAGCACGAAGTATAGCACGATAAGTTCCAGCCTTGAAACTTTGACATTCTCGTTAAGGCGAACACAGAATCGACACAAATCCTAATATTGCGGGTACATCACGAAATTCCAATAAAATATCCCTTCCTATACATAAACAAGGACTTGGCCCATGTTACATCCCGGCCAATCAATACCATAATATGCGAGTGAACAGTACGGTAACTGTGTTGCTAATAAATGAAAAACTAGAGCTGAGATTTCATAGTTATTATGTTTTGTATTATCTCAGTAGATTATTTAAAAAAAAACAGTGAAGTGAGTACGGTATGACAGTTTGTTAATAGTCGCATTAATTAAGTACTCTGTACTAACATTAAAATATGTTTTACTATTATATACTACTTATTAACAAATTAAAACCAAATAAATTATTATCTATAAATTTTAGTTGGATAATATAAAGCCATAAAACTACTAAACGTATGTAATATTTTATGTTGGAAATATGTCACTCTAGTTACATTACTTTTATGTTAACAGTAATTCAAAAATTGATTCAGTAAACACCGTTGAATTATCACCCTTCAGCGCGTGCTGCATATTTCCAAGTAAAGATTAATCAGATTAAAAATGAAAGATGGTTTTGTATCCAACTTTTAGGATAAGAAGATCGTATTACTTCCTTAAGTAAAATTAATCTCCTACCTGTCTTGGATTAACATAACGGATTGTAAGATTACTAATACTAAACTAATACACAAGCAATACGTAAAAATATAGTAATACAGTTTACAAATACTTTCGGAACTGCCAATATTATACATCATTTGATAATGCATTGTCATTGGATATGATTATTAGCAAATTGGTTATATTTCAACTTTTTGTTAATGGGTTTTAGATCCGGCTGGTAAATCAAAATTGGCAATTATATATCATTTCTTGTGGTTTAAATTACATTACGCTATTTAAGATGTTAGTTATGTATTGCATCGTAATGTAAAGATACTTGTTACTAAAAATCTCATAGTCTATAGCACGATATTTCCTGTTGGATCGTGTAGTGACTATCGCGCTTTTAAAAAAATATTCTGTGTTGTGTTATTGACATTGTTAATATTCATTAGGATATTACAAAATAGTGCCGAAAACTAATCTTTACCACCTCCATAAAGTATTCATCTCATTCTCTTAAAAATTAGTCAGAATAGTAAGTTTCACTTCTATCGACTACACATAACTTTTTTTATTATTCTATATATTTTTGGTATGTATTTTATAGGTACAATCTTATTAATCTTATTAAGATTCATTTATTAAAGCAGTCCACATACATTTTAATAATTAAAATAATTAATATCTTAAATCTTAATAAAATATGCTTTACTGTTCTTTATTGCATGGGTCTAATACGACAGAGCCCAAATAGGGGCGTGCGACTTTATGTTAGTACAAGAGTGCTCACAACGCTCACGTTCTGCTAGAATGAAGTTGTGTCGATGTTACAGAGTCACTTGTTCGACGGTTTGTCTAACGGAATATGCTCTCTGATAAGTGAATATAAAATTTATACGTAAAAAGGATTAGGTTTATTCTGTATCCTTCTGCTTACTATATTTGTTTCGAAAAATCACTACTACGTGTATACGTTATGTATACCATTTGTCTATTATTTATATTTTGTATTGAAAAGAAAAATCATTTACGAGTAATTATTAGAAAATTTATTTGGCTATTGTTGAGCTATATTTACTTAGTTATCATCTGTATAATGTTTTTTATACTTTATTATTTACTTTACGTTTTAGCGTTTGATCACAAACTTATCAGATGTTAATTAAGGAAGTGGTCTAAGATGGTGAACACGCCAAAGCTAGAGGGAGACTGGTTCCTAAGTGGAGCTGCCAGAACACACCATCAGGTGCTTGGCAACAGATTTTCAACTTGAGGGTGGTAGCTAACCAGGCGGATTAAAGAATATTCTGCCAACATGTTATGGTTTCATCACAATATTTTCCATCACCGAAAGATCCGACTCAGTTGTAAGGATTCGAACCTACATCTATCGATGCTGTGTCCGAACATACCATTAATTAAGACATATTGAAGTTATACTTCTTTTGGCGCGTTAGGGAAAAATGATGAGAGTAAATTTTTACGATGCACGCGCACACCATCACGAAAAACCGACACCCTGAAGTTAGCTATAGTCAACATTTTGTTTCTTTGTATTTGTTGTTTGTATTTCTTTGCATTAAAACTTTCAACGTATTAAATACCTTTTTTCTATTGTTAGTGTCGTTTTTTCTACAAACGTAGAATAAGGCGAAAGATAAAATTTTTGAAAATATTTTATCTTGTTACGCCAAAGAAGTATAACTTCTAACGCGTGTACACACACACTTTTTTATTTAAATATATCTATACATTATATCTAATGTAGGTTACGTATTGTGCCTAAAGCCTGACTAAATTTAAACGTCTGTGATTATAATTCCAATTTATTTACCCATCCCTATAAATGTTCAAATGTATTCCTCCTCCTCCTCGCATCCTTAATGGAAAACGATGTATGTACTTCATGATGACACTGAGAGTACGGTGATGTAAGAAATAATGACGTGAAGAACAATATGGAACTGCAGCGTTCAGCGAAGCGAAACGACGAGCGAAAGACACGCGACTAGTGTACCTTAAGAAGCGGTTACACTACACTTAAAAAACCGTTAATAAAAATAGTTAGGAAATCGAGCATGTCAAACAGATAAACATTCAATCAAAAAACATTACTTTTGTTATGTGTAGCTGGGTACTATAAAAGTTATCCTCCTTCACCATAGTTGGGTAATAGAAAGGTGAATAATATGGCTAACATATTTATTAAATGAATACTGATAAAAGTAAAAAAAAGAGTATTGCTATTTGATTTTACGGTAAAAATATCTTAGAGAAGAAGAGCAATGTAAATTGTAATGTGTATAATCTGGATTAGTTAGGTTTTTGTTATTATTAGCTGGCATAAGGTATATTACTAAAATATCTTCTCTACACTATTATGAGAATAATCAAAAGAATATGGTATTAAAATATATGAAACCCTCCAGATTTCTTGACAGTTTATAAAATTCTTATATGTATATAAAAAAATGTTATATCACACTTTAATTTTATATAAATTATTATTGAAAATTATACTTTAATTGTGTGTATATTCTAATTTGTATTCTATAAAATATTGAGCTGATGTTCAATAATTAATGTTATAAAAACGATAGCTGATTAGAAAAAATGGTTTTGTAACGTCAAACGAAAAACCGGTATTCAGTGGTAGTTGTGAACTGTACTTTATACGATTATGATGCGTGCCGCTATTAGGTGGTATTATACGACGTGGGAACTAGATTGCGCCGAGAAGGACAAACGGGGGTACGTTAAACCATGTTTTGGCTAAATACCTATATGCCTTCATATCCAGACTGAAATTCTGGGCGTAAAATATTAAAATAATATTTTCTAAATAACTATAATTTTAAATACTAAACGAAAAATAAAATTTAAACTTACCTAACGTCCTTAAGTGAATCTATTCTTACCTCAACCTTAATTTTGGTTATGTTTATTTAACAAATGTTATATTTAATACGTTTAACAATAATATATATATATATAATTATAACTAGGTCTGCTTATCATAATCATTATCTGTAAAAGACCCACTGCCGGGCTGTATGCCTCTTCCCGAAGGAAGGTATGGGCATAATTACCACGCCAGCCCACAACGTATTGGCGATTTCTGAGAAATCCACAGTTCTATATTTTCCACATACAGTAGTACTACAAAAACATTTCTCATGTTCAGGTTTCCTCACGATGTTTTCCTTCCCCGTCAGCCGATAGTGTTGCCAATTTAAATTAGTATATGCAGCCGAATTCCTAAAAAATATTTGGTACATGCCGAAGTTCTAACCTGCGGACATCGACTTATATGCCCATGATTTTGTTTAAACAATAAATAATTGAAGTATAGCACAACATATGTCATGATGATAAAAAAGTGAATGTATTAAAGCGCCACCTATCAGTGAATTATAGATAAATGTAAATCACTAAAAACTTCTCCAACACACAAACCACTTGGCTGTGTCAACTTACCTAGGGCTAAGTCAAACGGTGTTTTATATATAATTAGCATTTGTTCGCGGTTTCTCTAGCATTAATATACATTTATATTATTCCTTAGTACACTAAGGAAAGTAATAATTATATTCATATAGTTTCAAATACTTTGAATTATTCGATTCGATTCAAGTTTTTTTTGCACACCCCTAGTTATATTTTTGTTTTAACGTAATGTACGCTCAGAGTTTATTTGCATTATTTAAGGAAATCTTTCATAAGGTATATTCATAGTAGTTCCTAATATTAGCGCGTTCAACCAAACAAACCGTCCAGCTTTATTATATTAGCATAGATATCTTCTCTCGTACTTAACTCGAGCCGTCATTGAAATTACAATAACTTTTGATAGAGTGCACCGATTTTAATGAAACAAAGACTAAGTTATACCCGAGGATATGCTTTATGATTTTCTTATGCTTTAAGGTTTTATTGTGAACCCAGTACTTTAGTAGTGATGCGTGTTTATACAAACAGACAGACAGACATTTCTAAAAATGATTGAAATTTATTCTATTACTTATTCCAAGACACCCACAACAAATTTTTTTACGAAATTCGAAAAAGTACAAACACGTTGGATCTTCATTCTTATTATATGTACCTATAGATTTGTTCGAAATAATAATATATAACGTAAGCAAAGCCATAAGTATAATTATATAACCCTTAATGAAATATTTTGAACAATTAAAGAGCATTCAAAGAAGAATTTAAGAAATTAAATAAAACGAGTCTTGAACTAATGAGTTAAACATAATCCTTACATGCATACTTAATTATTACCTACATCTAGAAGGCGCTTACACATTTTCCATTTGGTATAAAGAAACAATTCCAATTAAACGATCTATTTAGTTGTAACTAGATCGACGTATATCACATATATGGATGGTTAATTAAGGCTTCGGTTCTGACTATAAAAAGTGTTCACAAGAATCGATACCGATACGTTTCTGCAAGAAATCTAGATTAAAATGTTACTACTTAGCCAGTTTCCAACTGGTTTCCGTTCAGGTTAATCGTGTGATGAGCTTTAGGTTGACAATTTGTCGAAGATCACTCATAATTCGTGGCAAGCCGTATGTAAAGTCAAGTGGTGGAATATCAATTTGATATCCGCAAGTTCGAACTCCGGCATGTATTAGTGACTTTTAGAGAATTCATGTACATTTACTAATTTAAATTGGTAACGTTGTCGGTCAAAAAGATCCTGAGAAAAGTTCTTGTAAAACCACCACATTTCGATATATATAGGACTGTGGATTTTTTAGTTTGAAATCGTTAATACGTCACGGCCTATACCTTCCTTCACGGAGAGGTTCGTGGAGGGTTTCCTAAAGGGTGATGTGATGATAAACAATATATATTGATCAGCTGATTACAATCTTTTAATCTTTTTGGAGACATCATATTTAATTCGTCGCCGTACCTTATAAAGACCTCATAATTTTACAGAGTTGAAATAATTGAAGCTATGATAGTTTGTTGATACTCTTTTCGGAGATTTTTACCGATGTGCTCTCCGAATCTTTAATTAATATAAACTTTTGGCAAAGGAAAACGCAGGGATATATTCACGGCAGATCTTATCTTAAAATGTTTATCTGACTTGATTTGAAAAACTGCTGCTAATAACTTAATAACGTAAATAAGTAGAACTTGAATTCTAGTACTCACTAACAAAGTCACTCAACACACCTACATAGAAAATCGGGGTGAAGTATAAATATAAATAAATAAAAAGTGAACCGTTGTGATTTATCGAAATTAATTCAAATTAATAGAATTGTATAATACGTTTTAGAATCCATAAAAATACTGCTTTGTATAGAGTAATCGTCAGTTTTATGTCTACAAATCAAGTTGTGTTAGTTGATTGGAAACCTGATGAGACGTTAGAACGGTTGGATTAAAACCTCGTCAGAATAACAAAAATATAATGTAAACGGCGTTAAAAACAATTTTTAAGTATCAAAAATATCAAACATTTTATACATGTGCAACTACTTAGTACAATTTCTTAGCCGATATATGACGTTTAAAATAAATCTGATTCTTATGTCAAGCTGAGCTAATTAATGCCAAATGATTTACTAGCTTCTGCCCGCGACTTCGTCTGCGTGGAATAGTTAATTTAGAATAGTTTACACAGCGCACGCAACGGAAGCTCTCAAAAGGAAAAAACAGATTTCGAAACATTCTTCATTGGTACTCCGCTCCTATTGGTTTTATCGTGATGACATATAGCACGTCGCTTTCCTCGACAAATGACTTATCTAACACTGAAATTATTTTTAAAATCGACCAGTAGTTACTGAGATTAGCACATTCAAGCAAATCAACTTTTCAGTTTTATAATATTAGTATAGATTCTTTGAGAAATTACGTAAATGTCTCGAGCTATCAGTCCGGAAAGTCCTTTGAAATTAATTGGTACCGAATTAGCGGCGCCTGCGCAACCGCCGTCGGTTTCCGATAGACAACAAGCTTTCGCAATCGTTTTGTTTGCTAATAAACTATTCTAACTTATGGGAAATACTGTTTCAAATCAGATCATAATTAAAATCGAATTGGATTCATCGTATTTAGATATAAATAATCGAAAGATTAAAAACGATGCAATATCGTTCAGACGTCTACCAGGTCGAGACTTGTAGAAAAATATCTCGGACCAATTATTCATAAGTCACGTACATTTAGTCTGTTGATTCGGATTACTAACACGGTGAAGGAAAACATGTGGAAATCGAAACAATTTTAAATTGTTATTTTTCAAATAATATCCAATTAAAATTATAATATAAACGTGGAAATTTATCAGGATGGATTGGTGTTTGTTGAATAAAATATTTTATTGCAGTTTTTAGTTCGTACGTTGACGAGCTTAATGTCACAAGGCATTTTATTCCAGTTAACCGGCGATATCGTTATCATGAATAAAAGTTATCGTTGTTAGTGCAATATAATGGAAGTGAAGAAAATGAATAAACTAAAAATGTATACACATAATAAAAATGTAACTCTAACGTGTTTGTACTTTTTAGATTTTTGAGAAAAAAATGTTGCAGCCGTCTTGGAATAAGTAATAAAATACATTTCAATCATTTTTACAAGTGTCTGTCTGTTTGTTTGGACACGCATCACTGCTAAAATACTACGTTCATGATAAAACGAAAATCATAAAGCATATCCTCGAGTATTATTTAGTCTCGGTATCATTAAAATCGGTTGACTATATCAAGAGTTATTGTAATTTTAATGACGACGCGACTTAAGTACGAGAGAAAAATAGATAAGTATATGGACTTAATACATTTAGATGTTTTTTGTCACCGTTTTTTTACATTAGGTTCCACATGGACGGAGTCGCGGGCACAGCTAGTATAATAATAAAATTAACTTAACATTGACATATAACTAAAACACATAGTGTACTGAATAGATAAAATTAACAGGTGTTGCTATACCGTTACTTATAGATCCATCGTTTATACATGCGCGTCTCGTATACGTATTTTGAAGATATCAGATATCTTACTAAGCCAGAATTGAGGTCGAGCCTTGTCCTCTACTGGCACATTTAGTTAATTAACTGGCATAATGGCCGATGGCCGAATCGTAGTGACGGTAAAGTTCACTCGCGTTGAACAATGGTTATTGTCCATTGTCACACGTCGCTCTACACGACTATTACGTGGCCCACGACGATAGCACACTGTATTTTTAGTTAAAACTTGAACGTTTATTATACAACTAATCTAGCCTTTAAAATACGGTTTTATTTTGTTTTTTCAACCAGACTTCTTATAAAGATATTTCACGTGATACTAAATAAATAATTCCAGTAGAAATGTAATTGTAAAAATTTAATTCCTTATAAAAATACGTTTTATGTTTTGCTTTACCTTATTCAGGTGTAGGAATAAATCCTACTACCGTCTGTGTCTATGTTCTTGGCCGCTTTGGATATAGCAGTGAATTCGCGCTTGCCCGTAATATAGTCAAGAAATTAATACAAAAAATTAAATGTGATTATAAGAATCTAAAACTGGTATTTATTTATTCATAAGTTATCTCGATGCTATATAATAAATCTGTATTTTTATCTAAATTTATGTCCAGCGCAGCGATATTCTTGGGATGGCTGGTTATTTATATCTCTATGTAAAAACTACTAAACAGATTTTGATGAAACTTTACTACAATAGGGCTTATACATCATAATAATAGACAGAAATCCATGAACATATTTTTTTAATTTGACTAAAATATAGTCGATTAAATTGGAAAAAATCATGTCATACGGGAGCTATTTCAACATGCGCTTTATAAATACTTAGAATTATGAAAATAATGTATGCTGTCATGATTTATAAAGATATAATTAGCAAAAACAAAAATTCGCGTGAAATTGCTAGTTACAGTGCTTTCAGGGATATTCTTTTTAGCTTCGTATCTATCCTACAATTTTAGGAATATGGAAATTTGCAAGAAACATTCATTTTGTATATTTAGTTTTACTAATATACATTTCTACATTACGTGATGATTTGTATATTACGGCCTTCGAATAACGGTCACCGTTGGTGAACAGTTGTCATGAAATCTCGCAAAGAAACACTAGCAAAGTTGTACAGCGGATTTCATTTTAAGCGTACATTTTGCAATATTATTTCTATCTTATTATTAGATGTACAAATATATCGATGGAAATTTTTCAATATGTCACTGACTAGTGACTGTGGCTTCGACCTCATTAAAAAGAAATTTAAAATTTAATGTCAATATGTGTTTTTCTTTCTACTTTACTTTTTTATTACAACCGAAACTATATATAATTCAACTACCAATTTTAAATTATCCTCGTTTAACTTACTCATTACTGTTTAGACCCTACTGAAAAGAACAGGCGTTCTCTATCTGATAATCAAAGGCCTGTTAAAATTGATCCAATCGATTCGGAGAGTTTTGAGAATATACAACAGATATATAGACACTAGATTTAAGGGAATGTAATATAATTTTTACTAAAAACTACAAGTAGACAGAATAAAACCTTAATATTCCATAAAAATATTGTTATTCTTTTAGGTAAGAAAATGACATAATGGTGAACTGTGATCAAAACTTTATTCGGTACCGTGAGATTATTTCCCACGGCGACTGCATTGTTTTACTTGTTTCATACTTTATTGTTGTTGTTGTTTTTTTAATAGTAACTTATAACGATAATAATACTTGATTGTTCAATTGAATTTCGATATTTACCCCTTCATTAGAGTTAATTGTACGTCTGTCTTGTTTATTTATAAATTTGTTATCTATGTTTAAACTTAACTACTTAATAAAATGCGATAAGAGATATAAATAAATTACAATGATTTTAGAATTACATTTTATATACGTTATCTGTAAGATTTAAAATAATAGTTGCTACATATTCATATTATAGTGTTTTTCTCAGAGTTCAGAACGAAGTCTACTGTACAATTAGCAATTAAATACATCATATCCTAATGTTAGCATTAGTAAGATTATAAATGCGAATGTGTTTGTTTGCTTGTTACGCTTTCATCCCGTAACTGCTCAATCGATTATCATGAAAATTTCCAAAAATATTGTCAACGGTAGAGTAAGAGATATAAAAACCTTTCACCCTAGAAATAAGTACTCTTGCCGAGATCAAATCAACATTAATGCAAGAGAAGCCTAGTAGTAGCAAAGTCTAGTATTATTATAAACGAGAGTTTGTGACGTTAATTCAGTTTACCCAAGTTATCAGTACCTCACTAATTCATACATGTATGATTAGCTTAGCTAGTCTCGCTTAGTAAGATTCGAGTTGTTGCATCCAAGGCGATAAACCAAGCCCAGGATTGACCACTTTGGTACCCTCAAGTTTGTTGCCAAACGGCTGAGAGCCATAAGCGCTCGTTCCCATTAGTCCGGTGAAGCTGTGAGTGAGCAATTATGGATGATGGTTAGCCTTTGACGCTAAGCCTACTCAACGAATTTTGATAAAATTTTACAATAATATAGTTTTTAAACATGAGAATAAAACATAGTTTATAATTTATAAATATAGTGTTTAAAGAGGCCAAAGTATAATAACAAGTAATTTCGAAAAACCGTCTGAGGGGTGTCTCAGTATGCGTTGGATAAATCGTTAAAGTTACTAGAATAGTTTGTATGATATTATAATTTATGAAAATACACAAACGGACGAAAACGACCCAGTTAAATTTTGGCATACCTGATGTAAAAATTACACGTGGTGGAAGGACAGTAAAAATCTCAAAAGGTGAATATTTTAGAAACAAAAGATCTATTTTTATATAATTCAAGATACAATTCATAAATAGTTTTCAAATCTAGTTAGGGCCTTGTCATGAATGTAAAGCTTAGAATAAGTTAATAACTCGTTCAGCAGGACAGCTATACGTATTATTTATAAAACCTTTATTTAACAAATCACAGCTCGAGTCTGAAGCTTATGGTTTTTAAGATACTGGAAGTAGTTTATGTACACCGAATTATGGAATGTGAATTTGAAAAAGAGCTTTGTTTAAAATAAATGAAAAACGATATTGTTAAATCAATTAATCAGAGCAGAGATACGGGTAATAGACAGTAAACATTATTGTTTTAAGTAATCAACGTTCCTGAAGTCTGTATATCTAAGGAAAATATGAATTTAAGTTAAAATTACTTACAAGCCTACTACATTACTTAATCCCAAATTACCTCTGATATATGTTATGGCGCATTATATTATATTAATTAAAATGATTTGACTTAAAAATAATGAAAACAAATGTACAAAAGGTGTTAGCTCTTTCGAATGCCTTCGTGGAGGAAAACATCAATATAAGCCTTAGTATAGTGGTAAGGCTTTTTCTAATAACCCTAGAGCGCCTTCTAACAGCTGCCTTTAAGAATCACTTCTGTAAGTTTAACGTATTACGATTTTATACCTCATCGTCATTTAAAATCATTTGAGATTATGGTCAAACTATAAAACCCAATAAAGTTTAAAAATAATAACGTTAACAACAAACTTATTTTTGTTTATTATCTCCCTATAATATATTTTTAACATCATGTGTCGTCAAGTAATAGTGATCGTAGTTCAATTGATAAGGCTAAAATAGCACCCGTTCATACCTTTTCTTATAAACTTGTTAGAGTAATTAGACTATATTAAACATATTCAGAGTTGTAAAATTTGGTAAATATATGTTTGTCAATTCGAATAAGATCGCAGACTATATTAGCATCGTTGTGTTTGGGTAAAAAATTGACGCTATAACAATAATTATAACGACTGGGAGACGCTCCAAGAACTTCATGGTAATTGTGCGATTCAAAAATAATGTATTAACAGAGTGTAATGTTAAGTACTGATATCTTAGAACTTATGTATTTCGTAATGATTAAAGACTAACTTTTATCCGCGGCTTCGCTCCCATTAATGTGGATTTGATTTGGATCCCTCGGAAAGGATACTATTTTTTTGTGATCGGAATGTACCCTATGTCCTTTTCTGCTACCGTGACAACGTTTATGCAAAATTTCAATATGATAGGATAATTAATTAAGACGTGAAAGTGTAGCAAACAAACAAACTGACATAATATTATTTGTAAGTATTAAATATTAAACATAGTAAGTTAACAGACGTTTCTATTTTTGGTTGAATATGAAATAATATGAATGAGTTTCATTATTATCACGTTTTTTTATAGTTGTTACAGTAGGTACACAGGGTTTAAAGACGGCTAGTGCTTTTCTAGAAAACATTAGTACCTAAGAAATGTCGTGTCTAGTTAAAAATGTATTAATCTTTAATCGGATATTTGAAAAGAACTGAAGACTTAAGCAGTAATATTAAGACAAAATTACTTGTTGTCTGATTTTCTATACCTAGATAGATAATCATTTTACTTCGAATTGTTATATGCAATGTAAAACTGCTACAAAAAACTAGTATTACAAATTAGAATATAAGTGATGAAATTATATTAGCAACAATAAATACAGATTTTTTTATTTAACTATTACATCATTTTTAATAAAATTAAAATTATTTTTCGATTCCTGTTTATTACAAAAAGTTTTCAGTGACAATTGTTAATAATTAAGTCATACTCAAAAACGTATACAAAAGAGTTAGAATTATTTTGAACAAACATATAATATAAATAAATAAATATTTATATTATTATAAGCTAAATTAGAATATTGTAACTTGTGAAAATAATATTTATTTTTTTAAATATCACATATAATACGTAAACTGGATTAATAATAGTTGTGATTTTATATCATTAACATAATACGATAGATTATGAATACATCTATTAATATAATTTAAATTGATAACTAAACACGTAACTAGAAATCAAATTAGCGTACTGAGTTAACTGCACCAATACAACAAATCACCCGTACAACATATTTCGTAGAAGGAACGATTATTAACCTACACAAATACTGGGATCGCAGTATTAAAGTGGATAAAACTGGTTTATCTTTTAAAGCGTTTCTCAAATATCCTTGAAATACCAATTTAAGATGATCATAAGCTAATCTTCTGATTAAAAATAATACGGGGTGAATTAGATATTTATCCTTACGATAGTGAATAGGCTTTTGAATATAGAACCCGCATTGTGGATTAATCTGTAACTCTGACTTAAAAAATAAACAATTAACCGATATAAAGTACATTCAAATACAGAATAGACAATATAGATCACACAGATAATTATTTTGCTTCGGTTTTTAACCCACAAAGCTTTGTTAAAACTATTGCGCTGTTATTATCGCGAATACATGTAAATTTCTTTCAGTTCACTTGATAACAGTTTGATAAATATTTATTCGGCAAGAAATAAATAGTATATCTACTGGAGCAGTGAGAACAAGTGCCATTCATTTGTCTTAGGTTGAAAGGAAATATAGAGAGAAACCTCATACGGAAAAGTGTATATATGAAAACGTTTTATTCAAATTTTTATTCAATCACCGTCAATCGACTATTCCGTAACTAGAGAATAAGTAATAAAGGAATTTTGATTCGATATATATGATTATATAGTCTTTGCAGTTATAACGTACTGATTTTTGCGATAGTATAGAGGTGATAAAAGATCAATAAAAAAATAGACAAGATGTTTTCTATTCAAAGTTAGAAAAAAAATACGTATATTTCACTATACGATAACCATTGTATAGTTTTATTGTTATAACGTATTCTACGATGTTATATTGCTAGTTCCGTCGCAGTCTCTGCCTTTAGAATTATCGCGGAGAGGATCGCGAGCTCCTTAGCTTTATATGTAAGCTGATTGTGAAACACGAGGCTTCGAGGTCATGGCGTCACAGTGATATATTTTACATCATAAGTATTATTGACCGCGGTTAAGCTGAATACGAAATTCATGAGATCTATATGGCGTTACAGTATTTGATTGACGTCTTAGAAGCAATCTTACTCGAATAAGGTATGAGTGTTGGATTAGGTGGGATAAAATAACAGTGTAATGGTAGGAGACATGTATCAAACTTGTATGCCACGAATATAAGAATTGCGAATAATATTATCAAAGAGATTTACAACTATACATTTTTTAAACTTTGCTTGACAAGAAAAATATTAAGTTTCGTCAACAATGATTTCACTACTTATATACATTTGAATCTTTTATTTTTTATTATCATATGACTAACCCAAAGTTTTGTATATAAAGTAAAATATCAATTATCTTATCAATAACTAAATTTCATAATAAATATGTAAAAAAATTGGAGTTAATATCCTATTTTTGTCACAATTTTGTATGCCGTCCTATACATCGTGATTGGGATATTACTTATCAATGATCACCTTCGTTTTTGAAGTGTATAGCCCTAGTCGAGAGAAAAGATTATCGCATGTAAATTTACAGAGTTTTACGTGTAAAAGTTTTAATTTGGATCTCATAATAAACATCGTTTTCGTGTTAACAAAATCCTCTATGAGCAAAACTTTTTGAAAAACTTGAGAGTCGAATTTTTAATTAACTATAGGATTTAAATAATGAAACTATACCGGAGTAGGTTGATAACCAGTTTATTAATTTTGGTGTCCTTTACAAAAACACTTTCGATGCTAACTAAAATATAACACGTATACATAACGAATTTTGCACGCGTAGCGGCGGCATATTATTAGGTATCGTGCGAGATTTCTTTCGTATGCACAATATACGTAAGTTTGTACGATCGTTATATATAACTAAATTAAGTATATATATATTTATATATATATTGCCACTACCACACGATGTGCAGATATTTTTCATTTTTTAGCATTGTTATTAGATATAGTATATTTTAATGTCAATAATGGTTGTCTTTGGGATCGCCATCGTGCTTAGTATTAATTTTGGTTAAAATATAATTTATTACTTAGGTGTTAATAATGAAAAAAATATTTAGTATTTTTAATATAAGATTTTAATAAACTCTGTGATGGAAGTTACTGGACCCCGTTGATGTCTTTTATACAGGAATTAAGCGATTTCGAGTGGGAGAGATTTAAAACATCTAAATTGACGTTTTTATAATGTGTAATATTTATTTAAGTAATTTATGATTAAGGAAAGTGTTAAATGTCTTCTTTCGTGAAGATGCTCTATTTGTGACGATATTAAAATATGTTTGTACGTTCAATATTGACATAAAATATTTTAAATCACACTTAAATATTTTAAGTAAACACTTCTTACCTTCGTATCTTTGGTGTTGAAACGCACGGTCAAAATAAGACGAACGATGAAAAATCCCACAAACACTTCACAATACAAAAAAAAATCTCAACTTTTCTCTATACGTCCGAATAAAAATCACTTGGACAACCCGCTTACGTGGTGATTCAATTATCAATACTATCGATTTCAAATGTCACAGTTCCAGTCACTTTCGATGAAAACAAACATAGTAAATGTCGCCGGGTTCAATTTACACGTGCCGTGTAACTGAAAACGCAAACTGAAAACAAATATGCATCGTATTTTAAGTACACTGTTACGTTTATTGTCTCTGTTGACATACCATCTTAACGGACTTGTTATTTTTTTAAAAGGAATGTTCTAATTAATTTTCTCTCAATCGAGCGAAACAATCGCTCTATTGACGGGATTGAAATCGCGCGGCCGAAACCATCTTACAAAAGGTTTTCAAGCACAGATCGCGTGTGTCTTGTACGGCGCGCGCGCACGAATGCTCACGGAGGTGGATTCCGAGGTTCGATCGGTAAAGGGGCGTGGCTAACTTCTAACGCAACATCTATCTCTATTACTGTCTCGTTCTTACGAGTGTGGTGTCAGGTGTTTACGTTTCGTTCTCTAACTCCGGTGCGTTACCGTACAGAGTACGGTTTGGTGGGATCGCGTGAACTTTGCCACTGCGCTCGCGCGGCGATTAATAAAACGATACGCGACGTTATAGATCGCGACGCGATAATCGTAACGCCATAGTTGGGTGCGTTGCGTCGCATTTTTAATGGATCATTTGCGAATTTGATATTATATTTGCAACGTAATGTACAAAGTAATTTTATAATTTCTTCAACATACCATTACAATTTTATAATAGTGATTAGTAATTTTAATATAGTCTCAATTATTTATAAACATAATTTTTTTATTTGTACACTTAAGTACGTATTCTTATAATGATAAACGTTAAGCTTCATTTTGTTTATACTATATATTTAAATAACGTTAAAAAGCTTATTCGCTTTTTTCAACATAGGGACATAGATGAATTAGATTAAATAAAAATTGTACAATTCCTAAGATACATATATCAATTTGAGAAAATGACAAACAAAGCTTATAAATTATGCACATGATTACATACTTTATTTATTTATTTTTTATTAAGAGAATAGATTGCTGTCAACGGATAATATAAACAAAGTCGTTGAGAACATAAATAAGTTTTCGAGAAAATAACTCGCGGTTTATTATTACGTTAAGATATTATATTATTGATTGATGATCGCACTAATTAGGTGTTCGTGTAGAAACCGTTTTGTTGTGTATATACTCTTTTATAAAACGTACAGATTTTAGTACAGACTGAGTGAATGTATGATACTAATGTTACTTGAACGTGTAAAAATATATTTGTGTATATATGCATATGTGCACTATTTTAACATGGTGTCTATATTTACACCATTTAATGAATTTCAAAATATGATGTGGCCTTCGTTTTTCTTAATTATGTTAGTGGTGTATGCCATATAATATTCGAATATAATATCTATCAAACTGAAAAAAGAGTACAGATAAAAAAGAGTTTTTTACTTACCAATATTTAATTGAGAAAATCGTTTTTTTTAGTTTGCTGCCACATGATTTCTTAGTCTGTATTAATAATTCGAGTTGTTATTTTTGTGTATAGTTTAATGTTATTATGTCTTTTGAATGTATAATTTATTTATCTTGGTTTGTTAACTTTGACTGACTTTATAAATTTTTGTACTATTAAATTGAAACAGGTATAATATTATATTATACCGTCATAAACGGCCACAATTAAAAGAATTGCGTTTCTTATAAAATAACATTTATTATCCAAAGACTTTTAAATTAAACCTGTAAATGCAGAATCGCAGAAAAGAAACTATTGATATATTTTTGTAATTTTATAAATTCATAAAGAATCATTGGCATAGTAGTAGAGCATTAAGATGATGTTACATGTGGTTCTAATCCCACAATAAGCCTACGCTTATCGTGAAAGACTTAGAACAGACCGTATGTTCTGATAACTTTAAATATCAATCGTAGATACTTGGTATTAATTAGTGTGGTCCGGCATTTATGAATTATCAAACCTCTTTTAAGGCTTAGTATGTTATTATAATCTTCTGTAGTCTGTAGAGACTAAGTAAAAGATTATGAATGCTTTATACTTATATTATATGGGTCATGGGATTACTTGGAATTTGTTTGTATGTAGGCTCTAACCTCTGGAAGGTAACTACCGTTAAACGATAGGTCAAAATGAACGCAGAGCGAGAATCACGTAAAACTGTAGACGGGCCGTAACAGGTGATACGATTGATGTGTACTATGCGAAGTTAATGCGGTTGTTATAACACGACACTGATATATAAAGTACTAGCTTTTGCTCGCGACTTCACTCCTGTTGATATAGATTTGAAGTTTTTCTAGATGAAAGTATCAAATGTTCTTTTCTATACCTCAGACATTTTGTATGCAAAATATCATGATGATTAATAGATTACTTAAGGCGTGAAAGCGTAACAAACAAACAAATCTACATTCACATATATAGTATTAGTTAAGATAGTTGCCTGTAAACCTAATATGAATTCCGCATTATTACAAAAAGTTTTAAACAGTTTAAATAACTGAGTTTTGAAAAATCGTAAAGACATTAAAAAAGGCAATATTATTAAAGTTATTTTTTATAAAGAACTGTTATAAAACTCTCTTTAGAAAATATTTGGGTACGAATACAATAGTCAGGGTAACGTCCCATTCGGTTCTAAAACATAAGCGAACAGTGGACAAAAAATGTATCATTAAAGTCGTTACTGTTTTCAACCTATTTGTAAACTTTAATTAGTAAGAATACTCGATGTTGGATACCTTTTTGTATAGTAATATTGATAGTATAAGATCTAAGTAATCGATTCTTGTAGAAGCAAATTTTGATAAGTTTAGTAATATTACCTCTATTGCTGATTTTATAGGAAAGGGATTCGATTTCGACTGGACGACTTTATATTATCAATTTAGTTATTAATTTCCTTTTAATTTACTAATCATCAGTTGGATTGTCTCCCTATGTTGCTACGAGTTTTTCTCAACCGTCGGGTACTTGAAAACATTTTTATGTATGTTCTTAAGTTTTGAGGTACATATAAGAAAGCAAACTGGTGTACTATATGCCCCAATGTAATGTTTTTGATTAGCATTTTCTTTTTGTCCATCTCTGTATATAAACATATATATTCTACTATATTTGTTTTTTATTCTTTTCACATCTGGGTATATAATGTGGTAACGTATATTATTTTTCTTCCGCTTTCTTCTATTAGTTGACAAATCAGTATTTATATATTTTTTTTCAAAAACAAGCCCTATATCTCAAGGGTCTTTACAAACATTCAATTAATGAATACAGATTTCTTATAGAGTCATAGTAATAGTTTGTAGAACACAGAAATAGTAGTTATATAGTGGATTAGAACTTAGACAATCAATGCAGTAGCAACAACGGGGCAACTATTTAAACCACTGGGCCATATGTCATTCGCAATCGTCACTGTACATCAGTACTCACATACCTAATACATTGATACCTTATTTTGTTTACTGTATTAATAATCCCTTCATTCTAAACGTGTTTATATTCTCTGTATATTTTATTGTCGGCTTAAACAACATTAGTTGACAATACATCTAATTTTAAATAGTCATACGATCGAAGATAATGTTAAGTTAAGAAAGGCACACAAATACGCCATCAGGGAATACGATTTTTTTTTTCGTTATAGGTTTTAGCGTTTGACCACAGACTAATCTGATGTTGAATGACGATGTAGTCTAAGATAGTAAATACGCTGAACCTAGACCGGTCTGGCTTTCAAACGGAGCTGCCGGAACATACAACAGGTACTTGGCGATAGATTTCAATCTAGGGTGGTAGCTAATCTGGCGTATCTAGCATCATACGAAACCTCTAATAATAGGCATCTGGTAAAAGAATTTTAGTCTCAAATATGGTCAAATACAAAAATTCGTTTCTTTGAGGGTTAATAAAGTATAGACTCATTTCTAAATATTCAGAATGGGACGTAGGTAAAAAAGACCTGTAACGTTCTTTTAAACATATAAGATATGTTGAAATACAAACGTAATAGGTGCGGTTTATTATTGTAGTGACCTATGTTACAGGGGTTATGTTACTTAGGTTACTCATTCGACCCGACGCGACGCGACGATCTTCTGGCGCGGTGTCGTAACCCATTCGAGGTTTTATGGTCTCTCAGCTTTGAGATGTAAACGACCGCGTCGCGTCCTCTGAAGTAAGCATTTACGAAAATAATTCCTATTCTTTGTATATTTGTTTGATTTAGGAGATTGTTAGTGTATTTCAAATTGATTTCTAACTATGAAGAAATTTTAGTTGTACTATTTATTTGATTATAAACGTCGATTCTATTATAGTTTTTGATATTTGTGTATATGTGTAAGTCACATAGTCTTAAGCATTTTCTAGTTGATTTCATATTCAAAACTAGATGATGTGTTACATTTGAATACTCAATCTCCTCTCCCTATTAAAAATAATTAATACCTATGTAGGTTAGATAATACTTTTTTAAGATCGTTTATCAATTAATAAAAGCCCCGTCAAAATCAGTTCGGCCGTTTCGTAGATTGAAATGGACAAATAAGAAATATTTCCAACTCATTTATAAGTGTATATTATCAGGCTTTTTTATTTTATACTACTCTTTTCTCGCGGCTTCGCTGGCGTTAATCGACTTTGCCCTTGAAAATCGCATGTTTTTGTCGAAAAATACTCTATATGTACATACTCTATATATATCTATAATATAGTGTGACGTGTCTACAAAATTTTAATGAATAGTGTAACAAATTCATATTTATAATATTAATTTTAATTTAGATTTTAAAATACAATTATAAATAGCCTCTACACGCTTTGTTTTTTGATCTATACATATAATAAAAATGTAAATCTAATGTGTCTGTACTTTTTAGATTCGTGAAAAAAATTTTTGCAGGTGTCTCGGAATGAGTAATAAAATACATTTCAATCATTTTTAGAAATGACTTTCTGTTTGTTTACACATGCATCACTGCATTCACGTCACCAAGGAAAACATATTCTCGAGTAACATTTAGTTTTGATTTCATTAAAATGTGTTCACTCTATCAAAAGTTATTGTAGGTAATTTTAATGACGACGCGACTTAATTACGCGAGAAAAGTAGATAAATAAATGGACTTAATATATTCAGATGATTTTATTCGTCAGTGTTTTTTTACATTAGGTTCCACGCGGACGGAGTCGCGGGCACAGTTAGTATAATATATGACGTTATGTACTAGGAGGATTAAGCGGACAACAGATGGACGCGGATAGTGACTATTTGGAGATGTGTTAAACAAGATTAACGATGGCCGTATTCTAACACAATAGTATCTTTAATTTAATAATACTGATTTACATATGCACTAAATATATGTTTAAATATTAACATATATGTAATAAGCACGTATGACCTTATGACGTAAATGTATAAGCGATCGAAGCAAATAGTGTTAGCTTGTCTTTATGTGCTTTACCAATGTTGAAATAAGACAGACGCTTTGCATAATATATAAATGTATAGATTTATTCACCAGTATTAACATAAAGCGAGTTTACTTATGTATTACCTGTTTATCTTGATGTCGTGAGTGGGAAAATAGTTTAGAATTATGGAGATGACATGTTAAGGTTTGTTTTTGAAGTGATAACTTCTTTAGGCACGTTGAGCAGTATTTTTGGTAGGAGATAAATTTATAATTTCGCGTCATGACATGCTACGTCAGCATAACCGGCCGTATAGCGCTTGCGCGGCTTGCGTCAGACTAGCGACGCGTAGTATAGGGGCCTGTGTACGTGTAATATTAATATTTTGCAGCTCATCATACGTTTGATTCATTAATAGACCTTATAAAAATGTATACAGTTATTGGTCCGAGTGCCAATAGATATGAAAACCACACTAATGTTAATAATTTAATAAACAAATTCTAAAATTTAAATATTGTCAATTCAAAATTCAAAAGAACACATTTATTCCGTTGTTTTTAGTTTTTACTTTGGATTTTTATTAACCTTCTGTGGTTAATGTGGTTAAGGTCTTAGGTGATTATATCTCATGTGCTATACTAGTTGGGGTTTGATATACCCCAAAAATAAAATCAAATCAACAAGTTCTTATTTTGTTACAGTTATTAATAGGAAATATATTACGTAATTAATAAAGAATACGTTTATTTCTACATTTTAATAAACGTAAAAAAGCCAACACTTAAATTTTGATTATCGTACTCGTAAATATACTTTGAAAGAAAATCACCATCGTCGTGAAAAAGTGCTCAGACTTATGAAATATGAGTGAAATATGACTTTTTCATCAATTTGTTCTAAACATCGTTTAATGTAATAATTACTTAAGAATATTATTTTTGTTAATTAGACGTATAAATAAATATATGAATAAATAAAAACAATATAGTCAATCATACCTTTTCATTCACGCCCCATACTAGGAGCAGTTTGAGACGCATTTTACACAAGTATCACTTACTTTGAGGCAACCGCCGGGTCAAATGAACTGCACTGATTACAAAGATTATATCTACTGCTAATTTTCAGCTACTGAGGAAAGCAAGTCGCACGTAGTCATCGTTTAAGAAATAAAAGTTTTCAATAGTTGGGGTGTGTTATACCCCACGTCGTACAGGAGGATTAAGCGTTACTGACAAGTCACCATTACAGTTGTACCTGATGGCGATTTGCTTGGAAATGATAAACATAAAATATAGGACGGTACCCAATGTTCTGAAATAAGTTTACAAAATAACGCCCTTTCTATTGAGATTTGATATTAATTTTTAGAAGATATTGACCATGTATCACACCTTTTTCTATACTTTATAAGTTTTTGGCATTGACTGCTATCTCACACGATGTAAAACTACAACGTGGTCCAAGATCGTAAACAGTGTAATCTGAGACGGACTGGCTATAAAGTACAGCTGATTTTTCATGTCGAAGTTTTGTTTCACTGAAAGCTCTGACTTATTTGCAAATATTCTAATAACCGTCTATCGACGCGGTGCTCGAACACGCTAATCACTGAGACATCATCGCCTCTATAGATATATTATGTAGCTCAAAACGTTGTCCATTTTTTCATTTGTTTAAATCTGTGAAACTCTCGACGTCGATTTGTATTTTTTTTTACATTTTATAGTATACTAGCTAAGCTGCTGCGTGTGGCTTCGCTCACTTTAATGTAGATTATACAGATTCGCGCATATTTCTTTAAGCAATAAAAAAAAAAAAACAAAAGGTAAATCTAACAGAAAAAATGATCTATCCTATAACTGTCTACAAAAAATTTGGCTATAACTGTAGTTTAAAAAATATCCTTGGTAATTACAAAATATATACATAGGAACTATATTTAAGATGAAATTAAAATAGATCCATTAAATAAATCGACTGTAACAGATGTATCTATATAGGCACACAATAGAACAATGTCCAGTTACTCGTTTGCTTGTCATAATAAAGATCAAATAAAAAATTATTTGCAACCCTATAATTAAGGCGGGCCCGACAAAGGCTAAAAGATGTTAAAAATTAGCAGAGTCTGACAACGCAAAAACGTGATTTCGTAGAAAAGAAATTTTGCACAACGGTTAAAAAACGAAGGCGAAACGTCAATCGTTTTATTAGGGGTACTACAAATATTACCGTTTGGAACGGTCGAGTTTTTTTCTCTATCGTCCGGTTCCGCCTTACCGTTAGGCGGTTCCCGTGACGTCACGATTTTCGACGGCTACTCTTTCCTTTTTTATGTAACCGGCCAGTGTTCGGACCTTACCTGTCGTTTAGATATAGTGAAACAGCTTTTATGTACGGCTATAAATTAGTAAGAGTTTTTCAATTACATGATTTTTTTTTAGTTAGTAATCCCGTGCGAAGCTGGTGTGGGCAGCTAGTTTATTATAATTTTAGTTAATCCACATGACGTATTTATGTAATATAATGATATGGGAAAGTAATAGTGGCCGAAGTAAACCAGTGGGATGTCTATCCGATTTAGATTCGTATTCAGGTATGTATAGTAGCGGCACGCTATGATGGATGTTTTAATAAATTACAATAATAACGTAAAATGTCGTTTTATTTTCAAAAAATATATAATCAAATGTTGCTTTGTTATGCATTATGCATTGAAATGATTTTGTCGGATGTGGTAGTTATACTGGCCAGCGATTCTATAGGGATATTATATCTATATACTATTAACTTTTATGAATTTAAATTTTGGAAAAAAATGCGCTATTAAGAAATTTGTCAGATGGCGCTTTTTTATTAGTAAAAAGTATCTTAAAGTGGTTTCACTCGTGTATTGTTATTTAGTATATTCATATAACGATACTGATGACGTAATTGAAAGAGGAAAACACGTGCCGATTTAAATCAGAGATGCTGCATTAAAAATCATTACTGATAGGTCGTTTGAAATCATTACAACCGATGTCTATGGCCATTGATTATATATGTAGTTTCCCAGTTTATTTCCTTGAGCGAATTGTCTGTTTCTAGCGTATGTTGTAACGGTCGGACGAACGCATTTTGTTGAAGTTTTTTTTTCTGTGGATGTAATTATGAAAACCTGTAATTTTTTATACACAACATTAACAATCAAGTAAATATCATGCAAGAAAATCAAGTTGTATAAACTTTATCAATTGGAAGTCCAAGTAATTGAAGAAATATTAGATGAAGTTCGTAATTAGGAGTCTCTTTTATTTGTGTATGTGGCAAGACTCTTAATCCTTTGCTCTACTTATCTCTTCCGTTTGTATAATTTTCCATTTTTTGTCCTTCACAGTTGGTTCTATGTACACGGTCTGATCATTCAGCATGTATATTTTCTTTAACTGTTAGACAAATAAAACGCTCAAATTAGTTTACACGTAGAGTTGAATCACTGAATGACCTTGTTATACTATAACAGTATTTATGTTAACTAAGCGATATGTATATGATGCTTACTTGTTCATACACTTAAAGATCGACTTGTCTAGTATTTTAATAATAAATTATAGAATTATAATCCGATTCATAATGAACGATATATATGTTGATATCAGATATATGTCAAATCTTTTCACGTCACAAAGAATCTTTCATTATGGAAAATAGTTCAAATGTTACGGAGTTCCTAATATGCTATAACTATGATTTGAAGTACGCATTGTCCTACAAAGTTCCAGGCCAATATTAATAATAGGCAATGAATCTTACACATCTTTCATGCAGAAGTTTCTGCTATGAATAGTGATATATCATAAACCACCTAGGTGGCGCTAGGATGTATTTTATTGTTATCAAATTTTATATTCTACCGTAAAGCGAATGAAGTTTCGGGCAGTTGCTAATCGTTATTATATAAATAAATATAATCCAAGTGTCTGTTTGTAATCTCAGCTATTTACAAAATGGATATGAAAATATATGTTTTTATAAAATGAACATAATTCTTAAAATTTTTGTTGGTTCCGGCTAAGCTCCGAAACGGTTGGATCGATTTTGATATGACTTTCACTGGCACGTGGTTAATATTGTAAGGAGTAACTAAGGCTACTTTTAATTTAGAAAATGAAACAGGGTTCCACACAAATACATTAAACTAAAGAAGTAGTGTCCAGCACCTAGGGTGATTTACGCTCCGTTTACATTGAAAACAATCTATTTTTTTTTTATTTTACCCGGAAGAATTCGCGTGTAACAACTTCTAAATATATAAATGTCGCTGTGGGTATATGTATAAAGTCTAATGACGTTTGATCGTCCAAAATAAAAGTTGCATATAAAAAAGTAACGTCCTCCCTAATGAATACTAATGGATTTAAAAAAGAAAACTCTTCATCAATCAAAATGTTGGCTGAATACTTTTCCATGCAAATGTTATTCCATTGAAAATTGAAGCATTTTTAAGCAAATAATAACAAACTGCGTGCACACATATTATCTACTGACCCAACAAAAACGCTACTTGCTTGAAGATAAAAATGATAAAATAGGCTCACATAAGACATCTCCTTTATATTAAAAGTTCAAATGATTAAATAAAGTTTAAAAGAGGCTCGTATTCAAAAAAATAAATCTAATACCGTAACATAAATCTCTCTTAGATTAGATCTGGCTTATACGTCTCAATTTTACAACGAATTTATTGGTGTCACTGTACAGCTTATTTATCGGGCCGTCTGTACCTAAATATGTCGTTATAGGAGATAATAGAGTATGTGTTGTGTAACGTTGTTTTTTCTTATGCGATGCCTTTTTGTTTTCTTTCTATTAAACGCATTCTTGGGGCTGTTACTTAATTATATATAACTAAGTTTCTTCCGGCGGTTGAAATTCAACCATAATAGAAGATACTATTTTTCTTCACATATTGGTATTATTGTTTGACTTTTTTTTTCAAAATAGTGAAAACGGTAATGAGTATCTATAAAAATACTAGCGGGCACAGCGGACATTGTCCTGACTGGATAATTTAAAAAAAATCTAAAAGCCAACTGCAGCGCCACCTACGGGGTCCAATTGTAAATCTAGACCATTCTCGGATCCATTGAACATGCACACACAATTTTATCAAAATCGATCCAGCCGTTTAGGAGTTCAGTGACATACACAGGTACAGAAGAAATTTATATGTATACTAGCGGGCCGGGTGGACGTCGTCCTGCCTTGATAGTAAAAATAATCTAAAATACAACCGCAGCGCCACCTGCCGGATTCAATTGTGAATCTAAACCATTCTCGGATCCACTGGAACACGCACACAAAATTTCATCAAAATCGGTCCTGCCGTTTAGGAGGAGTTCAATGACATACACACGTACAGAAGAAATTTATATATGAAGATAAAGATATAGTAAACGAAAAAAGAAGATCCGTTGATAAATAGAGGAGATGAAAGTACTCGACTGTTTTCTATTGTTTTTATATATAGATATATAGTTTTTTAATACGTTGTTCACATTGAGTTTCAGTGATTTTATTAGTAAATAATTTCTGCTTATTTTGTTCGCATGTAATAGTTACTTTGGGATAACGCTAACACGCATGGAAGCTCTCAAAAGGGAACAAACCCCGATTTTGAAACATTCTTCATTGGTTCTCACCTCCTATTGATCTCAGCATTATAATGTAGCCAATATATACTTCCTCGATAAATGAGCTATCTAACACTGAAATATTTTTTTAAATAGGACCAGTAGTAGTTCCTGAGAAGGGTAGAAAGGAGATTTGATAAAATATTATTATTATTATTAGGAAAAGAGGGGGAAAGAAGGACGAAAGGGGGGGGGGAAAGGGGGGGGGGAGGGGGGGGGAAAAAAAAAAAAAAAAAAAAAAAAAAAAAAAAAAAAAAAAAAAAAAAAAAAAAAAAAAACAGCATAACCAGATAATTCTGCTAAATGACACTGGTAAAGCCGACGTACCCTGACTTTAAAACTGAAACGGTTAGATGACATCCTGATTTCATAAGGAAGCGGGTTCCAAAGGAGAATAGAATGGAAAAAGAGAGAAGAATGAAATAGGGGGGAAGGAGGGGAGGGAAAGGAAAGAAAAAGAAAGAAGGGAGAGGGGAGGGGGAGGGTAAGGAAAGGAAGGGAGAAAGAAAAAAAGGAAAGAAGGAAAGAAAAAATTCATTTTAGTTGTATTTTAGAGTAGCGCGTTCAATTGTTTATTAGGTTGGAAGTCTCGTGATAGAATTAGTGTAACCGCGTGGTTTTCTTTTGGAATATCTGGCATTAATTTAGTGAAAATATTTGTCAACATTAAAAATCGTTTGGTGATGGGACATAATTGATAGGATTGCGACCACCCTACACCAAGCTTAGATGTGTAGCAGGTTCTGTCTATGTATACGTATATAGAGTAATCGAGGGAGGTGGTTGGAGTATGTATCCGTATCGGTTGAGGTCATTATATGTATGGTAATTTTGAAGCGATGATCGCTTACTAGATAGCGTGTTTGTACACCGCGTCGATGGACTTAGTTTTGAATCCTAGCAAGGTTGGAGCCTTTGGTGTGAGAGAACATCGTGATGTAACCATGGCATGGTGGTAGGGCTTATTTATAAGTCCACTTCACTAGTTACCACCCGCAAGTTGAGAATCTGTCGCTAAACACCTGTTGGTGTCTTCCAGCAGTTACATTTCAAAGTCAGTCCTCTTTAGGTTTGGCATGTTTACCATCTAAGACCACGTCGTCATTTAATACCAGATAAAAGCTAAAACCTGCTAAAAAAATAAAAACGTGTTTTTACGCGAAATCTCCTCCTGTCTGTGAGTAATAATTAAGCAGTTAGAGTGTCTTTATTTGGTCGGAAACGAAATATAATCAAACTGAACCCCAAAACTCGAGACGTGTCCAGTATTAACACGTCCCAACGTACGGTGAGATATCGTCTGTCGGACGTTTAGTGGCTGTTAATCCGACACCGCGATACTTTGGAAGCTCCGCGCGATTTATGTATACGAGCTTTTTTGATTAATGACGTTTTATTGGTCTCAGTACAAAAAGGCAGAGCATGATCTGAACAGTAAGGTAACTATTACGCGTCCTATACTAATATTATGAAAGGGGAATGTGAGTTTGTCTGTTTTTTATGCTTTTACTTGTTAACTATTTAACCGATTGTTATGAATGTCTGCATACACGTGCCCGAAACAGAAAATAATGTGGGGTACCTTTTGTCTAGAAATAAAGTAATATTTCCGAGAGATAGGTCAAATCTACATTAAATCAAAAAAAATTTATTCTTACTGTTAGGCACCTAAGAAGTGAAACTTGTTTAAGGCGCTTATGATCCGCAAAATGATCTAATGCAACTTTCCAGAAATTGGAAAAAAAAAAAAAAAAAAAAAAAAAAAAAAAAAAAAAAAAAAAAAAAAAACCTTTTTTTTTTATGGAAAAAAATTTAAAAAAAAATTAAAAAAAAAAAAAAAAAAAAAAATTTAAAAAGGGATTTTATTATATAATGAATAAAAAGATGGGGGGGAACGGAAAATGGCGGAAAATTTTTTCCAACAAAAGAAGCTTCAATAATTTTTCACTTTAGGCCCTAATAAGGCGCTTATGAACCTCAAAACTACCACCGGATCGGAAAACAACCCAATCGTCGAAAAAAAACGGCAAGAAACTCGATCGGGTACATCTTTTTTAACACCTATATATTTCCAATACATTATACGTTACAATCGTTTATAGCGGGTGCACAGAGAGGGGTCAATTCCAGACATCATCATCGCTCACATATTGATCCATTCTATAATACCCTTTTGACACAAAAACCCGCTTGATATGGTGCTTAAACTTACAGTCCGGCAAGTCGGTAATATGCTTTGGAACTTTCATGTAAAAGACTATTACCTAAAAAAATATTACTGGTTTTACTAAGTGTGAAACATGGGACGGCCAGTTAGTTACTGTTTATGGTATTTAGATCGTGCAGGTCGCTTACGAAATGCAGTTTTTCAAAATTTGTACGAATATACATTAAATTATCAAGAATGTATTGGGAGAGTAGAGTTAAGTTAACCGAAGTTAAGTTATTTATTATAAATAACAAAGTTTGGAAGGCGGTATGTATGTTTGTTACACATTAACGTAAAAAAACATAGAAAGAAATGTAAATAAATAAATAAAAACAAAATAAATTGATAAACGCTATTTAATGTCTTTAAGGTGTGTTATGAAGATGAAGACGTCTTAGTTAGAAGTTATTTGACACAAACAACTTAATTAAAATTTAATAATATACCTTTATTATTTTACGATGGACATATTATTATATTTAAATATAAATGATTATATGATATAAATCCTTTTCAAATTAGTGTATCAATATTTAACGTTTTCGAGCAATTACCTGAACATTGGGAATAATTGTTTTATTATCTGTTGTCGTACTGTACACTAATTATACGATGTACTCGATTTCTTATTTCGAATGTGAGGCACTATAATAAATTGTATCAAATTTACTTTTTAAACTTACATTGCATCTATTTTCTTGTATTTGGTCTATAAACATATATAAGTGTTGATTTTAAATGATATTATTTATTAACAATTATAAATTAATATGCGGAATGTATTGTAAATAGGGGGCTGGAGAAGTGTATTTGTTTTGGTGAGTTCATTACTTTTGTTCATGCTACTAGGGTACCTGAAATGTTTTATAACCCTTTGAATATGTATGACATAATTCTTAAAGCTTATAATATAATTCATGCAAATAAATTATAGTTCAGTTGAAGCAAAGGTGCTCTTTTGGTTAAGAAAAACATCATGGCGAAACCATAGCACAGTATAGTGCTAGACCTTTTTTAATACCCGTCTTATAAGCTACCATGAGTTGAACATCTCTTACCAAGTACTTACAGTTGTGTTCCACACGCTGCATTTGAGAGCCATCCCTTCTAGTTTTAGAGTTCTACAATCTTAGAAGACATCGTGTTTTAATATCAGATGAGATAGTAGACAAATGTTAAGGCTTATAAAAGATTTAAAAAAAAGTCCAGGCAGCCATAAGGACTTCTGACAGAAGTGAAAACTCAAAAGAATGGAATTTAAACTGTTTTTTCTTTTCATTTGTTAAATTAATTATAGTGTGAATTATTTAAATGTCATAATTTGTAAATTGAAATTATTATCATTAGTCTCTCTTTGACATCTATTGGCACTCTGATAAATAATTATTTACTTTTTTATACTGCTTATTAATTCATCAAACTTATATTGCGTTGCATAATATCAATATTAGATGCACATAGACTTTTATACTACGCTTTCATACTTACTAACATGTCATAACAGGAAATTATAGATTCAACTCCTGCTACAAAAATACCGCTTAACGCGCTTAAAGAAGCTTTCACTTCAATAATTATAACGATTTTAACCGAAGATACGCATAAAGGTAGTGCAGTTACATATACCTTTAAATTTCAATGAGAAAAGTTTAGTAGGTTGGTATGTATTTTGATTCCAGAGTTATTGAGTAATCGTTTTCTCGACATATGTAAATAATACTCACTTTCAAATGCCTTACTTTGCGACAAATTTCTTTAATGCCTCCTAATATAATATGTATCTCAAAACAGCAAATGGTTGAACACAGGCTTCATATTTATGTACATAGGCTTATTAAAAATGTGAATGTGACTTTGTTTGCTTTTTACTTTTTTTATAATTGTGATAAATAAAGTACCACAACGAAATTACAAAGAACACAACCTTATAGAGCTACACTTAAACTTTAATTTCAATTAACTATTTTGTTCTATTCTTGGAAATAGATTATTTGTAAAAATACATAGCGGTTAGAAATGTCCCAAAATTGAACCGTAAGGTCGGTCCATTATGAATAATCACGGATTAAAAATTTAACACGTATTCACGGAAGGGTTATTCACGCTATTACTTTTGTTTTAATCTTAAAAATGCTACCTAAAACCCTTCGTTTTTAAGAATATTTTCTTTTTATGAAGTATTTATGAGTATCATACTATATCTGTAAATATTTTTAATAAAACAAACCTATATTTGGAATCTGTTCCCTTATGTCTTCTAAACTATTTAATTTGTATTTTCTTTCTGCAAGTTTGTACGTATAACATATTTATATTTTATAAGTATATAACGATAGTTTTATGTTGTTCTTCTGGACGACGTAGTAATTAAAACTGAATGAAGTTTTTGAAATTAGAGATTTTGTTTTATTAATCTGACACGTCTGATTACAATGATTGAAATTATTATAAGTAAACTTTACCTGGAATTACTAAAACGACATTTACTGTAATAGCGATTTCGATACCAATTGAATTTAACATGAGAAATAAAAAAAACCCTTAAAATAAATTGTTTTTTCTAATGACAGCTCTCCATCCGCAGGTTGTAGATTTACCACAAATCACAACAAATAAATCTGTGATTTCGGCTTTTTTGTAACAATATTATCATTTAAGGAAATTATATGTTTCTTTCCAAGTACATAAAAAGTAGAGAAATTTCAATATATTCCAATCAAGCAGTAAGATGAAGTTTTCGGGCGTTTATATGAGAAATATTATGACATACAAAAATATGTTGTACTACAGAATTGGACATTCTAAAACTACCTAAAGATAAGTACCTTATAGTCTTTATTTATCTCTTAAGGATAACTGACAGTAATCATTGTTATATATCACATCTTATTAAAAAGGACTAGTCATTTTCAACGCTATTTTTGGTCGGTATTAATCCTTATTCAAGTAAATCCTTTAGCTACCTTGGTTATTTAAGGTAGATAAAATTTGCTTTTAATAGTATATAATGTATATGTATCTATAGAAACATATCAAAGATTTCACATTACCCTCAATAAAAACTAAAGATGCATGTTTCAAGACTCTCATATAGTTTCTGTGTCTTTAACCCTAGAAAAATAACCATATCACGGCATACGTTAAAGATAACTATAGGCTTCAAAGGCGCACTTTTTTATAATACGTGTTTTTAATTGATTAACTAAAAAATATTAATAATTTATATTATTATGTTATTTAAAAGTATGAAAATAAAATACATTTTTACTTAAATTTGTTTATTTCAAATAATTTTAAACCAAATGAGTAGACCTCTCCGAAAAAATAACGAACATCCACAGCCTTATGCTTCAGGAACCAAATCACTTATAATGATCTCATGAAAATAGAAGTTTTTTTCTTATTAGATGTTTGACTATAATATAATCAGTCTAAAAAATATCTGTGATAAAAAAAAACAATTGAAAATGTACTCATGGCAAACGAAATTTTTGCCGCCGCAAAAGGCTCATTTGTACTTAGAACAGGTTGACATTATTTTATTTTTAGACGTAAAGTACCGTCTTTTGACCGATGCCGTGATGGTTCCTCTTCTCGTATTGTAATATTTTCGATGATACTTAGAACATGTCTCAGCAAAGTAGAAATCTCTAATTTCTCTGTCATTCATGGCTTAGCTAGTTGTGTATTGAGTTTATTCATATATTCTCTTCTATTCAAGGGATTTTCATGTCTTGACATGACATTGTGGTAGTGTATCACGAAGAGTTGACAAAACTAATTTCAATATGCCATATAACATAGTCATTAGCCACATATTCGTATTCCTTGAATACGACATCGAAAAGCACATTTGGCCGAGAGTGTTCACGTCTCATTTGGCTAGATTATAATACATAATTATTGTAAGCTTACCAGTTACTGGATTTAGAACACCTTCCTCATCACACGATGATAATAAACAAACCATCTTGGCGAGCATCGGCTTTTATGATACCATAGCTATATAACGCATAAAGCACAAATTTCATTTTCGACCAACGTTCTCCTATGTGTTATAATGCATACATAATATATCGTTCCTAAAAACAAATAAAAAACATTTCCAAATAGACTTTGAATCGTTACAACTGCAATATTAATTAACTCAAAAGTTTCACAAAAGATAACTATACGCCTCGCGAGCGCACAGACTCGCCATATAAATAAAACCATAGTACTTACAGCATGGAAACAGTCGTCCCATGAAAGAGCAAACCGATGACTGAGTTGACTGAGAAGAACGTGGAGATACACTCGTCTGACAAAAAAATACAGCAATATATTTCCGACGCAGGCACCTCTGCGACGTAGGTTATCTTTCTAGGGTTAATGAACCGTGAATTTCAAAATTTTCTCTGGTAGCAACTCGAGCCTATGTTCGTCCCTCGGACTGAAGCCCTCAAGATTGTTACCAGCGCGATACAGTGACTCACCTACACCAGTTCTACACACAACAGATCACCCCACATACGTGCACGTAGTACACGTATAGGGTTTTCTTTTTCCCTTATTCGAATTGAATTAGTTTAGTTCTTTCAATAATAGAAATATATGTAAAAGTTTGTGAATCATACAATTTAAATTATATAATTCACAAACGTATATATACACTAGCGGACCGGGCGGACGTTGTCCTGCCTTGAAAACAAAAAAAAATCCTAAAAGTTGATCGCAGCGCCACCTGCCAGGTCCAATTGTGAATCTAAACCATTCTCGGATCCACTCGAACACGCACAAAAAATTTCATCAAAATCGGTCCAGTCGTTTAGGAGGAGTTCAGTCACATACACACGCACACAAGAAATATATATATTAAGATAGCTTAGCTAGAATCGCGATATTGTATAGAGGCAACAGCCCAAGCCAAGGTGTGCTGTGCACCCTTGGTTTGGTCGTCAAATAAAATCGGTTGAGCGTCTTTAGCTCTCGCCTTAGTTGTCCGGGTCAAGTTGTAGAGACCTGTCAGGACAATAGTATTAGTCAGATCAAAAAATTAATTAATTAAAAGTTCCAAAATATGGATCCAAAATGTTGAGACACTCATGCGAAGCCGGTGCGGGTTGCTAGTTTATATATATATATTAGTGATTTGAACGGTAAAAGCATATAACTTATCACTGTATAAATAAATAAGTAGGAGTTATGTAACGCACCAGACGGGTCGCAGGTTAAAACGCGCGCATAACTACGTTCCCTTTGAATCGGTGATTTGTAAAGGCTGTATTTTACGTCTAAAGATGTACCACTCGGATAATCTACGGCATTTGAATAACTCCGTGATAAAGCGGTCGCTGTGTCTGAATGGAATCACATAGGCTGCTGGTTTGATTACCGCTTGGATCGATTCGAACTTCTCAGATATTTGTGTATCGTAGATAAAATAAAACTACATAAAAGTAGAGATTTTGACTGCATATATTAAGCACAATTCAATTTCCACGTTCAGCTTAAATATATCTTTATACATCGGTATACATTGTTATGTGGTCGTTAAAGAAAATATAAACATTATTGTAGCATTTAACTGAGTATTTTAAAAAGTTCGTAGTTAATTCACGTTTTTTTATAAAATACATTATTAACTAATTTCAATGCAGACAGAATAATGGCATAATGCGGTTTTTTTAATTAAATTAAAGTAAATAACATAATAATATTATATTAAAAGTTCGACTCTAATGATAGTTTTGCTCGTATTGAAGTGGCTGTTGAATTATATGTATTCCTCTCGCATCGTTAATTTACTTTCTGCTGAAAATTCGAAAAACGTAAATTATGAGTTATTTATTTTTTTGATTAAAGGTGCGATGTATAAAATTCACTTGTTGCACAAAGAAACTAGTTCTTTATCGTGATTTCGTTTGCATACTTTTCGGCGTCTTAAAAATTAAAATTCATCTAATTTCTTCTTCAAGGCCCAGAATATATTTATGACAAATTTCGTTACGGTCAGTTCTGAGTTATATAGGCTATAAAGGAGAAAGTTTGTACTGATGTTAGTGCATGTATGGATGTTTGTTGTGGATGATAATTCATCCAAAATGTAATTTCAATGGAACTTTACAGTGATTTAGTTTATAAAAAAAATTACATTACATTATATAAATTATGATGTGGCCTAATATGGCAACACACTAGATTTAGAGAATGACTTGTTCTAAAGCGTGATATCCGGAATACCCCAACACTATTGATTTTCAAATTTAAAGTGGTAGGTGGTAGCATTTAAAAAGCTGTATCAACCACGCTATGGTCTCGTCACGTTATTTTCCTTCATTGAAAGCTCTGGATTTTTATAGTATTCGAAACTACGTCCAACCAACCAACGCGGTAATAAGATTATAAAAAAAAAGGTTGAGTCATAAGGACTACTGACCGAAGTGAAAACTCAAAACGATGGAGTAACTGTTGTCTTTTGAATTTTTAATTAATTATAGCTGAATTATTTGAATTTCATAATTTGTGTATTGAAATTATTAACATTACTCTGGTTTTCACATTTATTGGCACACGAAGCAATAATTCTACATATGTCTATTTTCTATAAAGTTTATCAATAAATCAAACGTATGATGAGCTGCAAAATATCGAGATTACATGTACAGAGGCCGCTATACCACGTATCGCTAGACTGACGCAAGCCGCGCAAGCGCAATACGGCCGGTCACGCCTACTATCATGTCATCACGCAAAATTATAAGTTTATCTCCTGCCAAGAAATACTCTTCGGCGCGACTAAAGAAGTTTTCACTTCAATAACCGTGTTAAATATAATAATATTGCAGAAATATCGCACACATTTTAATATTAAAACATTCTCTGAAATTGATGTATACGCGGCGTAAGGTTTTCCCAGTAGCACCATAAAGGTCTCGCCCTCCAGGGAGACTAATCTGCAAATTTACACTTGCTAGATATATTGACGTACTAAATTATGCATTTAGATAATGGAAACGGTTAGTGTTATTGAATATCGTAAGGGTACCGGCGGGAACTCAAACGTATTGCACCGGCGCGGTGTAACGCAGGGTGGTTGCAGACGGGCGGTATTCATGTGACATTAGTTTATTATAGAGTTACTTATTACGTGAACGATAGTAAATATTTGAAAATGATACTTTGTCCGTTAACCTGCTAAAAATAATAATAAATTACCCTAAAATATGCATTCATGATGACATCAGCCTTTAACAGACCCACTGCAGGGTCATAGGGTTCTTCCCGGAGGAAAGTATGGGCATAATCACCACGCCAGCTCACGACGTACTGATGATTTTAAACTCTGAGATATCCACGTAAATGTGCGCGAACTCCGAAAAATTCGTTGGTATTCGAACCTTCGAAAATTCGAACACGCGGACATCGGAATGATATTCCACCAGTCAAACCACCGGGCCAACACGACTTGTATTAATAATAATATGCTATTGCCGAATTGAGCCCAATTGAGAGCCGGTGGTAGAGTTTTAATTCACAATTATCTTATCAGGAACAAAGTTGAATAAAGTATTCTTATCAGTGTTATCTTCGCCGTGAACTGACACTAAGTATCTTGATTCGATTTAACCAGAGCCAAATTAATTGTCAAACTGCTGGCGATTTAAGTGCTTGATTCTGATTATCCTTAACAATAACACTTTATTTTCTTCAAATTTAAGTAATGTCTTAGGCTATAATCCATTTAGTGACGGGCGGTCATTATCTAGTTGATGCAGCTCATCCAGTTGTATAGCTCTTAACGATCTATATAGGATTTAATACTGACGGATCTACACATTTAAAATTTTCAAAATTCAATAATTTTGTAAGTTCAAAACTTTAAGTGAGGTAAATTTATAATCGCTCGTTTGAATCTGCGTAATATTTCTTATAACGTCTGTACATATATGTGCGTAAACTTCTATAATGATTTGGAACGACTTATGAGTGGTGAAAAAAAATCGCCGAGTCTATAACGCTCGTCTGGCACCACCATGGCGCGGTGTCTCGCAAGGCTCACTCGTAAGCCAGCATTACAAAGTTGACACTTATCCCAGGGATCGACTAAATATTTTGATACAATCTCGTCCAGATAAATGTTGTCGATTTATCAACGGGTTTCAGTTTGAATGCGCCCGCGCATTAAACGATCACGCTCTGATAATTCCCGTTTGCCACTATATATCTTTGGGTGACGTCTTTATATACACGTATTTTGGGATTCCGTTAAAAAAGATAAAAGAGCTAAAATATCTATATTTATAAATTAATATTAAAACAATATATATCAAAAAAATATTTTCACGTGTTTTTGGGTCACGAAAATTTGTCTGCATGGATAGTGCAGTGCTTTAAGTCCCTTGCTACCAACGCGTTGTGTGGTGTGAATTCTAATCCTATTTCTATGATCAAACAAATGACTGTTGCTAGTTTGGTTGTACTCTGTGTTTATTAATTGTACACCATTAATTAAGACATAGGGTTGGATACTAAAGAGAGAGTTGTTTAAAAAAAAAACTTAAAACGTAACATCTTAAGAATAGATAATACGTATTCAACTAGCTAATTTCGTCCTTGGTTCGATTATAAACTACCATAATGTTGGAAGTATCAATAAACCTCCATTATCTAACAGCATCCGAATTTTCTTGGACTATGTTTTTCCAATCAGCAAATAGAATGTATTTATATCTCTGGGTTTGGTACCATTGTGTACCACCAGAGTTGTATAGTATCTTTGTTTTGTACTAGATATTCTAGGAGATGGCTGAAGTAATATGATCGCCACTAAAATTGGAGATATTTATGTCCAGTTGTATCGCCAACATAGTCAAAGAAGGAAATATATTTAAGATTCTAACTAGGTTCTGCAGTCGACCTGATAGCATTAATAGTGATTCCTTCCTATATTTATGCCGGTTAGGTCTAAAGAGAGCGGGTGTAGATTTTGAGCATATTTTCGCTATTTGAACAGCGTTCCAGACGATACAGACTCGTTGGGGTAGTAGCTGACTCCAATATAACTTTGCTGAGTATACAACAACACGTAAATTTTTGGCATGTTCAACTACCTTCACAAATACCGTCCGATGATCGCGTTGTTTTAAGTCATCTAAGATAGATACTGTACTTCATTAAAAGAGTACAAAATAGGTTTAGTTATGTTAAAAAGTATGGAGAAAAAGGAGAAATAAGAGTTTAGGAGTAAATAAAAAAGAATGTTATTGTTTTTTTTGGAATTTATAAAAATAATGGGTAAATAAAAGGAGGAATGTAGATACTTTATTTTGTAATTATCTTTAACTCATATAACTGTAATATTTTTATTGATAAATATATTTTCATTAAAGTTATTATATGGAGTCGCAAAATGGTTATGACTGTTATACCGTTGGTTTGACGTCATCGTATTTTAAGTAACAATATTTATCTTCGCTATGAATATATCAAAGCGTAAACGTCAGGACAATGTTTAGGAAGGTGTGACGTCACATGTTATGAAATATCTGAATTATGTTTCCGTTCACGTGATAACAAGAATAATATTTCATTTAAAATTGTAATTGGAAAAAAAGTAGTTATATTTTTACGTAGCCTACTGAGATTAAGCGATATAAATAGGATTCTGCGGAACCATATTTCCACTTTATTCAGATTGCCGTTCAAGTTTCTTGAGGTGTTTATTTCTAAAGCCATTAGATTCACCCGGTTCTAATGGGACACAATTAATCTCATACTTTGTTCGACAGATGTTGTGTCTCTCGATACAACTATACTGTTAGAGAGAAAAAAAAACAGGTTATTACACCGATACGGATCTGTACGCGTCCTTTCGTATTTTCTGAATGCATTAGTATTTATTGATATAAATTAATAGAACCGTTAAATCGATGTCTTTTTTAAATCTTATATGACAGTTCACATCTGCTATAATCTATATATATACTAGTTGATACCCGCGACTTCGTCTGCGTCGTTTATTATCTTAATTGTTTTCTTACATCTCAAAGGGTTTCCGGCACCGTTTTCGACGAAAGCTCCCAAGCGGCTTGACTTTTCCCGATACTTCCAAGAATTATCGTTATATTTCAACCAATTTACACAAGCGCTTGACGAATTATACACCTAAGTCTGCCTCGTGAATCGCTCTATTTACTGATGTAAACTACATGAAAATCCGTAAATTAGTTTTTGAGTTTAACGCGTACAAATATGATATACAGTGGAGGACTTTCTTTTATTTAAATGTAGTGATAACTAAAACAGTTATTTTGAGGTTGAATCACGTCCAAACTACTAATCATATTGGTATAGGAATATGACCATTGGTTTTTTTTGCCTTTTTTTAATGCCGAACGAAGCGGGTGGGAACTAATATTAGTTAAGTACACAGCATATTAGCAAATGAGAGTTTTACCAAGATATCTTTAAATAAAACAATTTATATATTTTTTAAACAAAAAAGTCAAAATTAAATATACTTTATTCAATGTAGGCCCTAATAAGGCACTTATGAACGTCAAAACTAACATCGGTTTGAAAAACAACCCAGTCATCGAGAAGAACCGATAAGAAATATGATCAGGTTCATCATTCAACATATATATATTTAAAATACATTTTAAAAGTCTCAAACTCTAAAAAAGTGATTAGTAGAACAGTATTGGGTAAGTTTTTTTTATATATTTCATAGGTTTTTTAGTATTTGACCATAATCTCGCCTTATATTAAATAAGAAAGTGGTACAATTAGTAACGCAAAAAAAAAGTAACTTTACAATAACGCAGGAAAGTATGTATCTTCCCAAGAAGTATAAACGAGACATAGCTACATTGATAGCTTATAATATAAATAGATTAAGTGACACAGCAGTATCAACTAGTTCACCTAATGATACTGTGATTAAATATTTAAACTGGTTGATAAGACAAAGGAGCAGTATAATATCACATTGTACCACCAAAATATCAATCGCTTCTCCGGCAAAATATTAGACATAGAATTACTTTTAAATAGAGAAAGACGAGATATATTATGTTTTACAGAAACATGGCTTAAACCTAATAAGATGCTATTTAATGTACCCAATTTTTCAGTTGCCAGTGTGTTTAATAGAACAATCACTCTCGGTGGTGGTTGTATTATATTATTCAAACTAATTTAAAATATAAAGAAAGAAAAGATATATGTAGTCTCTCAATAGATCGTATTTGTGAAGAGATGGATAAATTAATGATTCTCTGTGTTTATAGACCTCCATCATCAAGTATTCATGAATTCTTACAAAAAATGGAGGAAATTCTAATAAAAATATTTAATAGTAATAAGCAAGGTTTAGTCTGTGGTGACTTTAATATAGATATGTTAAGTACGTCACCAGAGGTCACTATGTTCTCATCGTTATTTAAGTCATTTAACCTGGATCCTCTTTTTAATGAGCCAACTAGATGTACGTCTCAGACTGCGTCTTGTATTGATAATATCTTTACTGATTTCAAGACCATTGGCGGTAGTATTATAACGGGGATACGGTCTAATCACAAAGGACTTCTTGTTAAAATAAATTGTGATAAACCCAGTAGTGACTGTAAGAAAACAACTAGGCTTATATCCAAAAATAGATTAGGTCTTTTAAATCATAATATTGCACAAAATTTATCTTTCAAGACTTTTTCTAATCTAGATCCAGATAGTGACTATGACAGCTTATTTAATATCATAAGCACTGAATTTAGTAAACGTTGCCCAAGAAAGGTTATTAGTGTAAGGAAAAAAAAGTTTTAGTGAATGGGCAAGTACAGGCATTAAAATAAGTAGAGATCGATTGTACGAGCTATATTATAAGAAATCACTAACAAAATCAATCATCATTTCATGCCTACGTTAGGAATTATTCTAAAGTTTTTAAACGTGCTTGTGTAGCTGCCAAAGCAAAATTTTTAGGAAATAAAATTCTCAAGTCTAGTTAATAAGACCAAAACTGTCTGGAATATAATAAATAAAGAATTAGGAAAAAATAAAATAAATGATAACTCATTTAATCTAAGTGTTGACGGAGTACGTATTTCAAACATTTCAGAGGTAGCAACTGTTTTCCAAGATTACTTCACTAATATACCTTCACAAATAACAAAGCGTATAACATCATAAGCCGAGGGTGCTGCCGCTCTTTTAAAAAATATAAGTGCACGTACAGATTCAAAATGTAAGTTCTCATCTATTAGTGCAGGTGAAATAATAAGGGCTTTCAAACAATTAAACTTAAAAAACACCGAAGACATATGGGGAATGTCTGTAATAGTATTATAGTCATTGATTGTCACTATTTCACCACATTTGGCTAATATATTTAATCAGTGTATAGCAAAAGGAACCTTCCCTAATTTATTGAAAGTAAGCAAAGTGGTTCCTTTGTTTAAATCAGGCTGCAGAAGTAATCTTGGAAATTATAGACCTATTTCTGTACTACCGTCGATTAGTAAAATCTTTGAAAAGATTATGCTCAAACAATTGGTAGAATATTTTAGAGTGCAAAAGTTTCTGGATGGTCGACAGTTTGGTTTCACAAAATCGAAATCTACTACTGACGCTGGTGCAATGCTCATAAACCATATATTGGGAGCCTGGGAGGATTCGCAGGATGCAATTGGTGTGTTCTGCGATCTGTCTAAGGCATTTGATTGCGTTGACCATAGTACGCTTATTCTTAAATTAAAACACTATGGTGTTTGTGAATCTTCTCTCGACCTTCTAGTCTCTTATTTACAAGATCGTTCTCAGAAAGTTACCATACATGGGGTAACATCTGCTGGATCTTTTGCGCGAATTGGTGTCCCTCAGGGATCTATTTTAGGGCCGTTTTTGTTTTTAATATATCTAAATAATCTGCCGCTAATGGTTAATAACTGTGCTGACATGGTGCTTTTTGCAGATGATACTTCACTTATATTTAAAGTGAAACGGATAGATTCAGAGGTTGGGCATCTGAATAATATATTAAATAAAATCTGTCATTGGTTTGCGTTAAATAACTTATTGCTAAATACAGATAAAACGAAATGTATGAGATTCACCTTACCAAATGTTAGACAGGTTAATAGTAGAATTAAGATCGAAGGGAATTTGGTAGGGTTAGTTGACAATGCTGTATTCTTGGGAATCACACTAGATTCTAAATTACAATGGGGCCCTCATATAAAAAAATTGGCTAACAGATTAAGTTGGGCTGCATACACAATACGTAAAATTCGCCAGCTTACAGATATTGCTACTGCTAGGTTAGTCAACTTTGCTTACTTCCATAGCCTAATGTCTTATGGTATTCTGCTGTGGGGGACGGCTGCTGAGGGAGACACCATATTTTTATTACAAAAACGGGCAGTTCGAGCAATATATAATATGGGACCTCGCGAATCATTAAAAACTAAGTTCCAGGAATTCGGTATCCTAACTCTACCCTCCCAATACATTCCTGATAATTTAATGTATGTGCGTAAAAACTTTGAAAACCTGCCTTTTTAATATATATGTTAAAAAAAGTACCCGATCGAGTTTCTTGCCGGTTGTTCTCGATGACTGGGTTGTTTTCCGAACCGGTGGTAGTTTTGACGTTCATAGGCGCCTTATCAGAGCCTAAACTGAATAAAGTATTTTTGATTTGATTTGATTTGTATAAAATAGTAAAATGTTAAACACAGAAGATGACAGGTTCTCAAGTGTAGCTTTTGGAATATATTTTTCAACTTGAAAGTGATATCTAGTTAGGCAAAATTAGAAAACCGGTGCAAAATTACCACCACGTAATATGAAGAAAAGTTGCATTAACCTATGTCCTTCAAATTGTTTACATAAAGATTATAGTTGTGGTCTTCTATAGCCTAGCCCTGTGGATAGCAAACTGCAGCTCTCGAGCCACATAGGGACCTTTCTCTCCTATACTGGCTCTTTAAAAAAATGTTTAAGTGCAGACACGGAATATTATTTTATAACTTGCCTTGTAAGATATAAGTTGTTTTTGAAACGCAAGCTTAGAGAAAAGAGGCACATTTTTAGAAAGCAACAATAATATCACGGCTAGTCCCTCGCAAATAATACATATTTAGCTAAAGAAAGCTCGAGAGTGTACTTTTGATCCTAATTATTTCCATAAAAGTGTCTCTATTAAAGCAAGGCTTAATGCTTAAAAATAGCTTTTTGAATAAGCTTCATTTTTATGTTGTTTATTTTTGTGACTCTTGGATGACGCGTATTTTGAGGATCACTGAGCCATTTTCCTGTTTGTTCGAAGCGAATAGTCTTTTCCTATTTTTCTATTCCTTAAAGAAATTGATTGTATTCGAACATTGCAGTTATTTTACAAAATGTTGATTGAATTATTTTTAATGAAGCGTTTTAATATAATTTTACAACTGTATAAAGATTATTTTCATTCATATCGTTTGAAATTGCCGCTTATAATATTCAAATGATTAGAAGAGCAATTAAAGTGGTTTAAATACATGTTACTCGACTGTTTTATTATCTAATTAGTTTTTATGAGAAACTGTAGGGGCGGACGTGTATTGGCTTAGGATAGTGAATATAAATTTAGCGTTTACTAGAAGACTCTTTTATTTGAAATTAACTTTAGCCCGTGGCTCCACTCGCGTTAATGTAAACTTGCCCTATCCCTCTGCTTCACCACTTTTATTCTAAATGAAAGGTAAACTATGCCCTCTTCTGATAATGTGTATATTGTATGACACTGCAAACCTGGGGAAATATTTTAAAATTATAAAGGGATTTTTAATCTATAATAAAAGCAATTATTTTATCTAATTTTGGTACAATTGAATGCAAAGTAAGATCTGGGAGCAACAACACTCAGCCGTAGATTATTAATCCTAGTAGAAAATGACTAAATGAACCACAGATAAGTGTTTACTACCAATCTGATGAAATAAGTGTGTCATTAATGTTATATTGTTTGGGGAATGTGTAATGTTATGTTGTTATTTTTAAATAATTATGTGGATTAGTTGGACACATACACCGTTGGAATTTACAACGTGACAATTGTTATTTAACATCAGGTGAGAATGTGGTCAAATGCTAAAACATATAAAGTATTAAAAAAAGACTAGACTGCACACGGAGAGTTATGGTTTAAGTATCCCAGATAGAATAGTTTTATAAATTATTGTTGTGTATCTAGGTGTATTTTGTCTTTGAATGAGGAGGTTGTTAGTACAGAAAAGAAAGCAATTGCATATTGTGGAATTTCTATAAACATATGAAAAATTTGAAGATTATCATCATGGAGTTGGCAGCGAAACAGCGGAGCGGCCCTCTCCACCAACGGAGGAGTGACAGGAAGACGGGGTGTACTGCCCGCTTACTTTCATCACATAGCTGAGCCTGAGGAGATAGGTCGGTGCGCCATCAGGGCCACCAGGATGGGACCCGGCAGCACCTTTCGCCAAGGTGGCCACTTGGGCAGCATGGTGATAACCTTGCTCCGTTTCATGGCACATGGGTACACCGAGGGGTTTAAGTGAATACGAAACTCAAACTACCCACTCTCTCCACCGTGAGGGTTGGACTGTCCATGAGGATTTCCTGACGTTAGTAAAAATAGGTGACAGATATTATCCAGTCTCCACATATCCCATATTTATATATAGTTTAATTCTATTAACCCATTACACGTATCATATACCAAGTTAATTCAATTGTCATTGTTAGACGACAAAACAATCATAGTACAGTCATCGTCCGATAAAAACTCATGTACAATGCGTCTTGGTACAGTCACCGATTGTTTGCCCATGTGAATGGGGTTTCACCTTGACCGCTCGCACAATAGAGCCGTTTCTTTTGCGCGCCTTGTGAATTTCTTGCACTAGGATATCCGTATGTTTGGACTTATTTAGTGTAGGAATGGGTATCTGGATTGTTCCCTCTTTGGTACTATGGTAGTGTTGATAAAGTCTTCTTTAGCTTTTATGATGGTTTCATTATAATCCCTTCAGTTGTAGCGACATTAGATACTATTGGAAATTCTGTTTAGAACTGAGCTCTCAATGAAGGAAACCATTAAGTTGAATCCAAATAAATGGGGTGTATTTTTGGTAATAGACAGATCATGACAATATACTGTGAAGCATTTATGAAATATTATGACGACTAGAGTGTATCATGCAGTTATTATTGCTTCATATCGTATGGCTAAATAGAGTATCTATCTTTTATTATTGTCGATTGATTGATTACTCTATTTGTCGCTGCAAGGTTCAATTTATATAGAACAGTGTAGCGGCCAAAAAAATATTACTCTTTTGCAGCACCCGGGGAGCACATGCAGGGGAATGAGAGGTATACTTCCTGCGGACGCAAGTAACATCAGCCCCCTAATATAATATCAGCGAGTATATCAGACAGTATTACAGCTAAATGCTCGTCCAGCAATAACATAGAAAACATACTTTAGATATTTTATAATACCCACGTATAAGAGGCTCAGTCGCTCGCTATGCAATACTTGCGTTTTGCGTACAAATATAATTGAGAACGTGTCTACACAACCTTATGATATTTGCTATAAAGAGTCGGGAGTGCTTCATTTCAGAAGGCTTCATAAAATCTAACTTCTAATCTGTGATGCCATTCATCTCTATAAAAGGAGTATCCATTTACAGTACGATTTTATGTATATTAGTAATTTAGTCTCAAAAGCGCTATCATAGGACACAGTCATTTGTAATTCTTTAAATATGGTGAAAGCACTAAGCAACTAGTAACTGGAGTTAGAGATATTACTATAAATTAATCATAGTTGAACTGTCTATAATTGTATATTAAATACTTTTTAGTACTATTAACAAGTGATACTAAAACTATGCTGCTTAAATTTAGATGTGATATTAGAGTTGTGTATTGCAGTAACGCTGACGCTTAAATTTTCCTACCTTCGTCCCACAACATTTCGTCCGGTGGCGTTTGGCACGCTCGCACTATTACTTCGTAGTCGCTTAGTGTATTTACAGTTATAAATTTTCTTTGGCAATTACTACGTTGCTAGAAAATCTATAACCTTCCTCAATTAATAGACACTAAAATATTAAATTAGATTTTGTAATGTGATCGGGTAGTTTCAGAGAATAGCGCGTTCAAACAGACAGACAAAAATAATACCTTGAGCTTTATAATATCAGTGTTGGTTATACATACGTATTTTGTATATGATTCAACCTATAATTTATTTGCATTCCTTACTTCCTAACTGGAAATACCTTGAAGACGATTTGGCTAAATAGGAATTTATTTATTTACTATATGTTGAACGATTAATATGTCATATATGAAGAAGTAAATTCAATTCTTGAAATAATGAGACATTTGACCATTGATAGAGTAGTTAGGGTTTTGTGATATGATCAAGGGTTGGTTCATCTAATAAATTTAGGTGCATGCATTGCAAAATGAGGTACCTAAAGATCTGATCGGTCGTTAGATAATTTTTGTTAGCTTTAATAATAGGCTTTGCTTTATTTTGCAAAAGCGGGTGATCCGAGAGTCAAAGAAGAAGCGTGTTTAGTTATTGGTACGTTGATTCATATATCTCTCTTAGTCCGGTGAAGCTGTGAAGGCCCGTCAGGTCAAGAGCGTAGTCAGTTCGAAAAAAAATATCATATCTCTCGGTTAATACCAATGCCATTAAATACATTTATGACAGATGGGCACTACTTTAGTCTTTACTTGCCATGCTTGGATCGATATGACCTTTGACTTGACACTTCAATATGGGCATATAGTTATATATGAAGTTTGAATCATCTTCATTATCAAAAAGTTTAATATTTGAATCAGATGAGGTTTACGTAGAAGTGTAAAGGTGGAGAAAGACTTTTAAAAAACGCGATATCTTTTCATGTAACAAAATTATGGACAGGCAAGATAGAAAACAGGAGACCCTTTTCATAGCCACCACATAAACATATCTCCATTGAAGGAATTCACAAAACACTGGTTTATTTATGGTTCTCAGTGTCAAGTTTATTTACAAATGCTCCATACATGCTTTGAGAACGCATTAAAGTTTTATATGAAATAGGTTTTATGTGCTTTTAATGTACAACCTCATTATATTTATTGAGTCAAAGGTTTATGTCTTCGTGTTCAGTTTATATAATATGCAGATTATATAAAATTACGTCACCTTTCTGTACAGTTTTCGCAAATATTAAAAGATGGACAGATATTAATAGAACTTAGAAATGCTAACTCATAACTGTCACTTTGTTCTCGTAAACATAATTTGTTCGTTTCATGAGGCTTACATTTTTTAACTGTCGATCGTCTTTCATTTTTCTAATTTAAATTTTTCATTAGCACTCAATTTTTAACCGACTTCAAAAAAAGGAGGAGGTTATCAATTCGTCTGCATTTTTTTTTTATGTTTGTTACCTCATAACTTTGGACTGGGTGAACCGATTTTGATTATTCTTTTTTTATTTGAAAGCTGGTACTTCCCGTATGGTCCCATTTCAATTTGGTCCAGTTCTGACAACGGCATCCAGTGCACCGACTTCCAATACATCTCTAGGTAGCTCACATATTCATATGTTTTATTTAATTTGGTTAATTTGATAAACTATTTATTTTCCGCTTTTTAGTGCCTTATGGGTTTTTGATTGATATTGAAGTCGGTTAATACTTTTTTTTGAAAATTTACTTTATTACAACACTTTTATTGATTTTGAGTTATCTATAGGTTTACTGTTTAACCCTTATAGAAAAAGGTAATTATATTGAGTAAAGAATACTCTCACAGTCCTCTATCTATCAATCTTCAATCTTTGATTGAAGGTGTTACTTTGTGGAAATTCATCATTCAACATTCTAGTAGACATTACCTTGCACTTCGGTTTGAAGATGCTCCGTGAAGGAACGATATACGTGTAATCGATTGTGATAATTACACATTACTCTGCAACATAATTTAATTAATTATTAAGTGACGCCTCTCTCTGTGCAACCACTAAAAACGAACGTACCTTTGTGTGTCTATTATGTTGTAATAATCAAAAAATATGTTAGTTATTATGAAAAGATAAACCAGATCTAGTTTCTTGTCGGTTCTTCTCGATGACTGGGTTGTTTTCCGAACCGGTGGTAGCTTTGACGTTCATAAGTGCCTTCTCAGGGCCTAAATTGAATAAAGAGTATTTTGATTTTGATGTCTTTTATTTTGTACAGTTATATACCAATATTGTCAACCAACGTCAGGCTCAACCATCAATCATGGACGCATTGTTTTAATTATTTTTCTTTTAGTTACTAATGTTTCAATCTTTCTATTACTAGTTACAGATTTAACTTTTTAGGTATACTTCACGCAAATCAAATCAAACTTTTTTGTTGCAGTGCAACATGGTAGCGGCCAATCAATTCCAGGCCCGAAGTGCAAAGTATCGTCCACTATGTACTCTATTTACACACTATTTAATCAATCTTCTAGTAGATTATTACTGCCATTGTTGAGTAGGTAATATTACAGGTTTCTTGCTATCATTTCAATGAACTAATAAGATGGTGGCCCCCTTGTTAGAACTTTCCTGGGAATTTTTGTGGCAAGTCAGAATCGATGCTCCATGATATTATTTCCTATTCACTTCACTATGCACAATAACCAAGTTATATTACGTATAATACCACCAATATTACAAAATATAGAGTCAAATAACACAAAATTATGAATCTTTACATAGTATAAAATGAAGTCGCTTCCGCTGTCTGTTCCCTTAGATCTTATGAAGTATTCAACGGATTTTAATACAGTTTTCAGCAATAGATAGAGTGATTCAAAGGATTTGTATGTATAATATATATATATTATAGTGCAGAAAAGCTAAAAATTCAAAGATTTGCAATGTGATGTAGTAACAAACATATTTTTTGCGCTTAAATCGCAAATGTGGTATACCTTACGAGATAGATCAAATTAATGTACTATAGAATTGTATATCTTAAACAGATCGATAAAAAAGTCCTCGATGGTATATATTTATCTCTAAACCCACCCACAGTAACCATTTTTATCTTTTTACAAAAATAATTATATGTTATTTACTAAGCTATTTTATACAATACAGTATTATTCCTTATCCAATTAAATATATTAAATACGTTGTACATGTCATGTAGATCAAAACTGCCCTTAACAGTATTTCATTAAAATGGATATTTACAATTGCACCCGTGCGAAGCTGGAGCGGGTCGCTAAGAAAATAAAATATCCACTACGTGACATTCCAAGATCCCGCCATGCCAAAAACTCGTCTATATTACATATATATCAAGTATTTCAAGTTCTAATAACATAGTAAACACTGAACTTTAATTATTTGCTTGAATAACCCTGTTCTTAATAAATAAACGTATTTAACTACCAAATATGGTTAGTTGAAGGGACTAGAGCGTTTCATCTGCGATACTGTAGGCATTATTGTTATCTGTCATGCGAGATCTGTATAAACAAACTAATTTGTTTGTTTCTTTAGCATTATTGAATGAGCATGCGCAGACGCTTCAGCACTACTCCGGGATTTAGTGATGGGATGTGGCTATATAATATTCTATGTTAATAATATATCGATTATTTTTTATAATGTACCTAATTATTTCGAATTCATTAATTGTATATACTAACGGCTACCCGTGACTTAGTCTGTGTTAAATTACAATATAAAGTTTAATATCAATAAAATATAGACCAGCGCCATCTAGTGGTTAGTTATAGTAAAACAAGCAGACAGCCCTGACTTTCCTTGTGCTTGTATAAAGATAGACGACTGTGCCACACGCATGCGAATACTGATTTTTTCCGCTGCAAATTCATTATTATTCAGTGCAAATTGTTCACAATTCGAATTGCTTACACGATTTTTTGTTTAGGAAAGAAGCATTTGCTATTACAATGAATAAAGCTCAAAGACAGACGCTTAAAGTTGCATGTGTTCGTTTACAAAAAAAATATTTTTCCCGTGGGCAACTCTATGTGGCATGCTCACGTGTATCAAATCCGCAAAATCTTTATGTTTTGGCAAAAGGTGGGAAAACAAAAAACGTAGTTTATAAAAATGTACGTAAATAAACTCATATTAATACTTTATACCTTATGTACTTACATACTTAAATAGTTTAATAAGCTATTTGCAGTGAAACAATGCAAATAGCTCATTAAAGTATTTATACGTGTGTGTCTTATTTGTAAAATAATTAGGCTAAATAATTAAAAATGCTATTCAAAGACACTATTCCACGCGGACGAAGTCGCGGATACAGCTAGTATCATATAATAGGATGAAAAAATAAATTGTCCAAGAAAATACTTTGGTATATCAATTTTATACCCACATATACATATCGTCGCTTAACAAGCAACTGCAAGTCAATTTTATAGGGGAGTGAAAAATACTGTTTCTATTTTTTATTAACTTTGTCTTTTTTTTATGTCATAGCTGGCAAACGAACAGGTGGGTCACCTGATGTTAAGTGATCAACACCGTCCATAGACACTAACAACACCAGGGGAGTCGAAAGTGCGTTGCCAGCCTGTATTTGGGGGTAAGGGAGGGAGGGGGAGAGGAGAGGGGAAGGGAGGGAGGCGGGCCTCCGGCGCTCTCACTGCCCGAACGAAATGCAACAATGCAAGTAACTTCACGTCGGTTTTCTGTGAGAGGGTGGTACTACCCCGGACGAGCCGTCCCATTCATGCTGAAACCAATAATAGTTTCAGCGTGGCTCTACCACCTACTAATAAATATCTAATGAAATTTGAAAGTAAAAATCGCCATTTTTTATTTAAACCATGTTGTTTGCTAAAAGATGATATATAGAGTACAAGATATATCAAAAACATAATCCCATCCCTAAAGTAATTAATAGAGCGGGTACAGTAACGTATAACCGGCCGAACTGTACTGACGCAGTATCCGCCACACGACGCCCGATTGCAGCACTGATAATTATCCTGACCGCACTTGATTCCATGATCTTACTGCGTACTCATTAAACGTGTAATATCGAGGCTAAAATGTTTACTGTTTATATATTTTTTTGTTATCCTTGACATGACGTTTTATACGCATCTGCCAGTATCAACGTTTTATATCTACTGTCATAATACTTCAAATAGATACTACTTTTTTACACTTATAAACTTATTGATTATTCACCTGTGACCTATATGCTTGGGAGGGGGGTCCTTGATTTGCTTATTTTCGATGACATATGGGGGCTGGATGTTGATCACGTCAGCAATATTTATTTATTTAACCAAAACAGATTTGCAAATACTTATATAAATGTTTACGTTAGTATGGGAAGGGGGTATGAGCATTGCTTACTTTTGCTGATTAGGGAGAGAAGGCAGTCAGAAATTACAAAAATCTGTTCAAATACTTGAACGGCCCCTGAATAACAATGAAATCTATTTCTATGTCTAGATATTCTTTGGTAAAGTTCAGCCTCTTTAGAATTGCTTCTAACTGTTCGCCACGAAATGAAGTCTTATCTGCAAACATATTTATTTATCTCTACAAGAAATGTTCACATAAGCCGATACTTTCATCTCAAAGGTTACTATATATTACATTATTTAAATAAGAGTGTCAAAGTAATTCCGTATCTGTGCATGTATTATTTTATCTATAGTTATAAATAACATTATACTGTTTTATTTTTGTCCAAGGTAGTTTTCGAAATGGCTGAATTGATTTTAACAGAAGTTTTTGTAGCAGATAGATGACTCTTTATAGTATTATCTGAGCTACATTTTATTAGACTTTTGCATGTGGGTTAAGCATTAATGATAAAATTTAACAAAGACAAAAGTCGGTAAAATGTTTAAATACATTATGAAGTAATATTAAAGTTACAACAATGAAAAGTGACTTTTAATTTTTTCAGACTAACTTTTTCTCACGGCTTTGCTCGCGTCAAATACATTTTATCTATCTGTCGGGAACAGAACATTTTTCCTAGATGAATGGCAACCTACCTCCTTTGTCTGAACCCCTTACAAGGTGTATGTAACGTTTATGATGATTGGTTATGTAGTTAAGATGTGAAAACATAACAAAAAAATGAACTCACTTTGAAACATATAAGTTAGTATAGAACACGTGGTTCTAATAAAACAAGAGAACCATTAATAAGAAAGAAGACATAATAGCTCACTTATATAATAATGAAAACAATAGTAATAGTAATAATAGCAATAGTATGAGTCCGTTCAAGAATCCTTAAAGACCAAGTTCAAGGAGTACGGTATCTTAACTCTGCCCTCCCAATACATTCTTGACAATTTAATGTATATCCGTAAGAACCTAGAAAAGCTAGATTTCGTAAAATACCGGCACAATCTAAATACTAGAAACTGTGACAAACTGGTTGTCCCACGTTTTAGACTTAGTAAAACCAGTAACAGTTTTTTGGGAAATAGTGTTAGATTTTACAACATTTTACAACAAAGGATATTACCGATTTGCCGGATTGTGAATTTAAGCGCCATGTCAAGCGGGTTTTGGTGTCAAAAGGCTATTATAGAGTGGATCAATATGTGAACGATGGTGATGTCTGGAATTGACTCATCTCTGTGCATCCATTAAAAACGTTTGTGAAATTTACTATTATATAGAATATATTATTATTCTAAATATTATATATATTTGTTAAAAAGATAAACCAGATCGAGTTTCTTGCCGGTTCTTCTCGATGACTGGGTTGTTTTCCGAACCGGTGGTAGTTTTGACGTTCATAAGTGCCTTCTTAGGGCCTAAATTGAATAAAGTGTTTTTGAATTTGAATTTGAATGTATTACGTAAGTAGTATTTTTCTAATTTCCGACCGTCCCATCCCCCTGGTCAGCAAAAGTAAGCAATGATTTTACCCCATGCTATCGTAAAAATTTACATAAGTAGTTTTAAGTCTGTTCTGGTTAAATAAATAAATATTGTTGACGTAATCACCACCCAGACCCCCCACCTCCTATGTCATCAAAAATAAGCAAATCAAGGACACCTCAACCCCCCATGAATGCTTATCGAGTTTCTTGTCGTGGCTTGTTAATAACAGGAAGAATTTTGAAACCAATGGTAGTGTTTTTAAAGTTTGCAAATCACTTCTGAGGGTTTACACTTAATCAATATTTAGATTTATTTAAATTTGGTTATTGTACCTGACTTTGGCAACTTCTATTAAAATATAATACAAAGAAACAATATAGTCTTGATTTTGGAAATCGTACCTACATCTTTATGTTAATAAATTGTATAATACAATAATAAGTAGTACACTACGTTTGCAAAACAAACTAAAAAGCATTATTTCTTTGATATTTAGTATTATGTGTCTGTAATATTTTGTGATAAATTTCGTATTTATTTCGTTTGTATTTTCACTTAATTACAAAAATCTTAATTATAACATCGAATCTTAGACTATATTCAAAACTTAAAATGTCTACTTCCTCAGAAAGTTATTTAAAATCATCTATGAATTGTCAATCGAACAAATATACAGCAAGGAGAGTTAATCTATATAAAAGATATAGAGGTTTGTCGTGCGCGCATTACTCTTGTTATTATTTATAGCGCATTATGTCTTTTTCTCTGTAAGTAAAATATATTGTAATTATAATAAAGACGAAGTCGTGGGTATCAGTTAGTTGGATAATGAAAAAAATGTACATAAAAGGATTTTACATTGAAAAAAAAAACAAAAAATAATTAAACCTTAAATTATCTCCTAGCGTATTAAAATATTCTCTTGGGACATGTCAGTGCCTGTACATTATTTTTGCGTATACCAGTAGTACCAACGGGTCCGGTCAACACTCTAACATAGTTCTCGGATTACATCTAAAGCTTATATGACGACTTTTAAATCGATTATTTATACCTTACAGTCCGCAATCGATGCTCGTCGACCACATTACACCCACTCCATTTGACCCCGGACGGTTACTCTACACATCCCTATCTCATTTACTATTTGAATATTATTCAGCCGGTCGTTTGTATAGGTTAAGCGTGCTTTGTAATCGTATACCGTTATTCTGTTACCGAAAATTGATTTTACATTTGAGATTCTTTTTTTTCACTTTCTTTTCTATGTTAAGGGACATAAACGCTTCATTTTGAATGTAATTCGTTTTCATTTGCATTAGAAAAGATATAACCTTCCATTATACTTTATGGAATTTATATTTATTCATATAAATTACATTTAAGTGTCTATTATTTGTCCGGACTTATCTTCGAATTGGCTGAACCGATTTTGACGAGACTCTTAATGATAGATAGAGGATTTTTCAGAGTATTATACTGATATATATCATTCATAAGGTCTAAACAGTAATTATAGACAATTAACAAAGAAAATAAGTTTTTTTATGGAACAGTTTTAAGAGTAGCAGAATAATGAAAAATTATGTTTGTTTTTGTTAAAAAAATAATTAATTATTTTATGAATTTTGAATATTCGACCTCAAATTATTTGATTATTAGTTTTTCTCAAAACGCATCTGATTACCTAGATTATTCACTGTTTACCTAGAAATCTGATACTGAAGTTAGTAGCGTACGCACTTCACTATCTCGTTAGGAACTCGCATACTGAACTTCATTATTGTACCAATAATCTTCCGATATTGATATCTAAAGAACAGAACATTTGCCAATCAATAAACGTCATAGGATTTGTAGTGACAAAGTTTAAACAAAAATAAAGCATAACTCAATATCAGTTCATACAATAGACTTAGTTTGTATAAAATGCTAAAACCGTTTTTATAGGAACGAATTCACGGGCACCAAATATTTTAGTATAAATTGTTACTATATGTTTTTTTCCAATCGTCATCACTATAACATTTACCGATGCGTCGGTTTTACTTTTATGAAAATATTATCTACATAAATAGTTTGATGTCGTTTTTTGTGCTATAGTACTTATATCTTTTACTGTGTAAGGCTTATAAAGATATATTCAACGTGACCAAATAATGAAGTTAAAGAAAATATTGATGGAGACATTTTGAAGGAACTTTTATTTTCTTGGCCTTATGCCCAAAACTCCCTTGATTCTTTTCTCAGGAATATATGAAAGAGACTGCTATCAGCAGTAAGCCTTGTTATACTAACCATATGGTCTGAAATGTCAAACTGCATTTATATATAACTTTGTACATTAAAGGCCCATGGTTTCAAATAGAATAAGGATTAAATTCTGGTAAGTGCTTGACCATAGAATGTAACCAATGAGGAAAAGGTGATACTTTTAGATTCCATAGATGTGATTATATTCTTGAATACTGCATGGCTTCTATATCGGGAGGTACATCTCAAGTTGCGTGTTAAGTTTAACAAAGTATAAGGGAGATTGAATTTGAAACAATGGATTTATACGACAAAAAAATTAATCCTTTATACCTATATCTACTCAAAAACATGTTTAAAAATGTATCTTTATTCCCTTATAATAGAGGTATAATAAAATTTTCAATGACGGAAATTTTCCTTTGTTTAGTTCTATCACAAGCCTTTGACAATGTTGACCTTGTAGCGCCATAGTTCACACCGTCCCTTCACCGTGGTGGAAATGTGGAAAAAACTTGACAATGGTTCGGCCCTCACGCATGCTGTGGACAAGACAATCGATTATAGTCATTCGTATGCACTTTATTGATTATTGTCGCCTGCAGATTGAATTGAGAAATAGGCGTACGTCAAGGTAAAACTCTAGGCTTTAGTATTTATAATTTTTTGTCAATTCTAATGAGATTTCTAGTTTTAGAATAATATGATAGTAATTTGGAAGAGGACCTTATTATAAACGTTTTCAACGTTCATTTCAAGTTTTTATTTATTTAATGCACTAAACTGGTTAAAATAGGCAGTAAGTTCTGTTAATGAAACTAACATCCACAATATATGAGAGCTTAGACATTTTAATGGGATTTAAATATTCAAATAACAAGCTTTATAATAATTACCTTATAAATCTAAATACATTTTTTTTCAATTGAGATTTTATTGAAGCTAAAGAACAAAAATTGATGTTATATTATAATTTTTTTTTTGTGGAAGATATGGATTTTATACTTCATTTCACATATTGGTTTATGCCGTTAGCCATATTTTTTGGTCCCAGTATTAATATATCTTGTAAAATTTAAAATAATAAAGTGCCCAAATTGTTTATTCATCATTTGCTTTCATTAGTCAATTTGTAATGAAAATTATACTAATTCTTGAAATCACTCACTAAGTTAATAAGGATCCAGAAGACTCCATACGGTTACAATCTCGGACAAGTCATTAATAAATTAAATAAAATCGAGTCTCCGAACTAGGAAGCCCATAATTGGAGTTAAATCAAACATGGGCTAAAATTCTGCGTGAATGGAATCTACGGATCAGAGATGACCGCAGGTTCCGGCGCTCGCCGCTCGCCGATGCTATCACGGAACACCTAGCCGTCCTGCACTAAGATCCAAGAAAAACTGAAGGTGCGTAATCTAAAATGGAATTTACTTTATTTAAAATATAATAATCTTAACATCGAAGTATTTCTGTACCTGATAATCTAGGAATAGAAAGAAAGAAATATTTTATTCCTAATGTATTGTATTGCATAATATAAACTATACAAAATCGGATAAAAAAGTGCATATCGCAGCATTACGAAATGGTGGCCAACACAGCATATGCTTAAAGTGTCATGAGAAACACTTAGCGCTGATTTTCGGCTGGAATACAATGCAAGCCACGGTGCGTAAAAAATAAATATCAATAAAAAATATGAAACATAATATATATAATATATAAGGAAAATAACTAATGTAAGAATAATGTCTATATCTTATATATTAATAATGTATATATCTTATGTATATCTCTATCTTAATCATACTTAAATATATGTAGGTATTTGAAGAGAACAAAACTGTAAATTACATGCTTATTATGTTATGTTCGTGGTCGCCGCAAACACGGTTTCATATTCCTTTTTATATAAATAATATTACTTTTAATAATCCGATTGTTAACTTCTATCGCTTACATAATACTATTATAGACTTTATCTCCTGCAGTGTCGGCATTCACATAGACATTGATTGTGTACACTGTACAGGATGTCAAATGCGCTATGGAGTTCAAATTATTTCGTCATGTTATGAAATTACAGATTTCTGTTTTCATACATCTCTCAGGATTCATCTCGTCATTTTTATGTTAACGAGTAAAGAGTTTCAGGTATAACGATTGCCTTCTCCAATGATAATAGTTTTACGAATCCACATGTGTGCTGTAGGAATTTAACGCCAAATCGCACGTAATTTCTACTTATCTGCGCATTGTTCGGTTAAGGAGCACAAGGCTGTGGCAGCGGCGACGCGCGACGTCCGAACCGCGCTGTGAATGTGCGACGCGGTGCGTTCTGTTCATACGATTGTGTTTTTATTAATTGGACGCTACTGTTTGATTCTATGTGTGTATTATTTATTCCTCATATATATGGAAGTAGCTTTGATGTATAAAGGGAAGCATTTATAAATTTCGTAAAAAAAGAATTTGTTGTAGTAGAAATGCGTTCTAGTTATCGGTTTTACATAACATCTCCATAGTATCAAAATATCAAAATAGATTATACGAGTTATGTAAGTAATGTACTTTTAGGAGAAATTATCATTATCGTCATCAAACTGTAAGAAATACATTGCAGGGCCACAGGCATCTTCCCGATAGAAGATAGGTATAATCACCACGCTAGCCCACGACGTATTGGCGATTTCAAACTCTGTGAAATCCACATCTTTGTCTGTATATTAGTTGTACTACAAGAACATTTCTCAGATTCAGGTTTCCTCATGATGTTTACTCTCAGCCGATAGTGTTACCAATTTAAATTAGTAAATCTACGCGAATTCCGAAAAATTCGTAGGTACATGCCGGCGTTCGAACTTGTGGACATCGGATTGATATTCCACCGGTCAAAACCATTAAACCACCACGACTCAATTAGGAAAAATGTATTAGTTCAAATATAATTAATATAAATTATGGTTGACACTTTTATTGCTAATAATATTGCATACAATAGTACGTTCTTGTGGACTTTGTATTATATTTTTCATAAAATATGTTTTTACACAACATATATTTTTCATAACATAACATATAATGGTGTGTATCGCAATGAAATATAAGTTTAGTAAATAAACAAAGAGTAGATCAAATAGTGTTCCTATATATTTATTGATGGCGGTAGAATTTCTATAGTTCTAAAATGTATAACCAACTTCATAGATATGTTAAGGTACCTAACCTACCTATATGGAACGAGAAGTGCATAAATAAAGAAGTGTTTGTAAGCAGTGAGAGCTAAAGCTCGATGAAACTGTGAAGGCCTTTAACAGTTGTGTCTTTGGTATTGAGTATTTTGATACAGCAATATGTAATTAAAGTAATTATTTTCAATTGTTAATTCTTCACTGTTTCTTTCGTAAATGGTTGTTGTCCTGTTGATTTATAAATACTGTAATAGAAACTACTAGGCATAACAAATTACAAGCGAACATACAACAAGTCACTATGACTAGATATCTAACACATGCCATTCATCACACTTTTCTCATTCGCTATTTTTATAGCTATTAAGAGTAATGATAATAATTGTGAACCATTTCAGAAGTTCAATAACCTATGCAACAAGACATGTTGGAGGCCGTTCTAATATTACGTAAGCAGAATTTTCGTTATTTCTGATTGCCCCCTTCCCCTTCAATGAACCATCAGTGTTTATGTAATACTTGCATAGCTGCTCGCCTTCATAAATTGACGCAAATATAAAATTAAATCAAGTTAAAGTCACATAATTATTATTCATAATTAATAATATTAATTACTCACAGTCATAAGATATATATAATTAAGGTCACAAGTGTTTTTGCGCTTGCACACTCGGGTGTAAAGCGGTTTCGACGCAAGATGTCGAGAGAACTGGTCATTAACATCCTATCATTTTAATTATTTAACTTGGAATTATTACAATAATATGTATAATTATTAAAAATATTCTATAGTATTTAAAATATTCTGTATATAATTGGAAATGCGTGAATATTATTATACTGTGAAAAGATTCACAACACAAATAAATTTATGCCATTTTGTATATAACCTTAAATGTGGCTACGAATAATTTCATATTATTTATGATTTGTAAATTTTTGAATTAAAAACTTGTTCAGGCGCGTCGAGCGGTATTTTTTGGCAGGAGTTAAACTTACAATTTCGCGTGATGACATGCTACTAAGCATGACCGGCCGTACTGCACTTGCATGGCTTGCGTCAGACTAGCGACGCGTGGTATAGCGGCTTGTGTACTTGTAATATTGATATATGGCAGCTCATCATAGGTCTGATTGATTGATTAACTTTACAAGAATGTATATAATAATTGCCCCGTCTACCAATAGATGCAAAACCGGACTAATGTTAATAATTTCAATATACAAATTATGAAATCTAAATAATTCATACTATAATTAAGTCCTTATGACTGCCTCAATTTTTTTTTAATTTATATATTTCTACATGTACTTTTTCGTATATTTTAATGGTGTGGCTTTAGTATTTAGTGCTTTTGTAGCTTTTTTGTCACTATGAACGACTAGCTTTTGCTCGCGGTTCTGCTTAGATTTGACGTATCTCTCAGTAATAATACTTTTTTGATCATCAATGTGATATTTGAGCTAATGCGCAGTCTTTTTAAAAATGGCATCTAATTCCGCAGTTTCGTGAAATATGAAAATTATGTATTGTATTTAGGCAGTACTGGATTACATTATCATGGGCAAGCGTATACTTATATTAATTTGAAATTGTCGTGTTAGTTCGTCCGTGCGTTTGATATTTTATACGTGTGTTTATGTACAGCAGATTTTGTCTGAAAATCAGCGCTGAAACGCTTGCACTTGCAAATCCGTTGTTTATGCTGAGACAAAGACCCTTTTAAATCCATACAACACCTATCTCACTTGAAATGTTTTATATATTTGTAAATATGAGCTGTATGTTCTGAATAAATTTATTGTTCTTTCGTTATTTTCTCTGGATGAAAGATACCCCATGAGGCAATGACCTTTTCTATATTCCGGACAGCATGCCTGCAAAATATAATGATGATCGGTCGAATAGTTAAGGCGTGAAAGTGTTACAAACGAACAAACATTCCCACTTATAATGTCTATATTAAGAATAATGTGTATGTCGACATGGTCCTCGTCTCAAACGCTTTGTTTCAGTATATTTGTACTTAAGCTGTGGTTAAAAAATACTATAACATACCTGATCCATTATATATAAAAATAGATGTTCATTTGTGTATATGAGATCGGTAACATCTATTACCGTTTGATTAAACGGTAAAAGGAAAAACGGATTAATATGTAAGTTGAAGTATTTTCCTACAGAGAAGTTCTTTATGCTAATCATTACAGCATAAACCACCACTAGGTGAAGCTAGGCTGTATTTTATTATTATTAAGATTATTACATCGCAATTGAACTCGGACAAAGTTACGGGCAAAGTCACAATTGAAAGGCAACGTCTATATGCAAAGTTTCTGATAAAATCAAGATCAAAGACCTCTTGTTCCTTTAAGTACAATTATATTATGGGAACAGTAATTATCACCTCAAATTATTTTTTCTTTTTATAGTTAGCGTACGTAAACCGTGCCTTAAGGAAAATAAATTCGCTACTGTATTGTTAATGGTGCTTTTTATTCTATAGTCTTACTTCTTGGAGTGTAGCATCGGATTCTTAATTGCGATTTCGCTAAAACAAAAGACGAATAGCCAAAATGCCTTAATAGCCTAAACAAAATTATGAATTTCTCGATGTATGCAGAGGCAGAACTGTCGCTGTTTTACTAAAACTTTGTTATGATTGGCAGTGACGCGCCAAGTATCTCCTTCGCTGTGATGCGAAATGCTGATAAACATTTATTAAATTAAAGCTTAATTGAAATAAAGTATTAACTTTGTAAAATGTTATCGTCTTTTAAGTTTTTAATATTACTAAATTTAACTTGACGGTGCCATTCACGTTTTAGCATACGACCTTGCCCATATAGACAGCGAGTCCCTGATGATTGGTATATGATTTGTTTTGCCAATAAAACTAATACTTACCAATATAACCAATATTTAACTATTTGTGCTTTATTCTTAACTTTTTTTCCAAAATATCTCATTAGGTATATATTATATTATATTAGGTACTGCTGTTAGTTCATTTATTTTTACAGTTTATCTAATATGAATTGATCTCTGAACTCCATATTTACGAATAACTATCTAATACATTGCTATCCTTTGAGATGAGTTACAAGGACCAGTTTGCTAATGAGTGTTGCTAACTACACCCGTTGAATCTTCACATGGTATAAACATTGCAGCTTTGCAGCAAATATAAATACGGCTAGTGATGCTTCTGAACTTTATGTAGATTCTCCAAGTCTTACTTGCATACGTTAAACTTGGACAATCATTGAGTTAATATTGAGATCAGATAGTGTAATGTGTATCTTGTTGCCAAGTAAATAAAGGCTATCGTGCATTTCATATCTGAGGTACATTTAAACGACTGCGGAAGCAAGCTTCTCGAGTAATTTTATCACTTACTGGGAAATGCAGTGTAGCCAAACTCGCTACAAGGTGGAATGGCGATCTGATGGAAGTTAAAGAAAACCCGTTATATGCTATCATCATAGGCCCTGCCGTTGTGGTGATCTTTACGGAATACTAATGTTTGGAGACTAATTTTGAAAATCTTTAGAACGAACTGATGGAGTAGGACAAGTTTTCTTCTCGAAAATAGTGGCTAGTCAAATTACCATGGTATTTGTCTTTAATTGAAATAGACCATGATCATTGTGAGATTCTAAAGGCCGTCGTTCAAAAGCCTTAGCGCAGTGCAGTGTATTGCGTTTTTCATTGAAATTGTCTCTAAATCCACATACTCTGATAAAATTCTCGTATGGTCTAAAGGTGGCGATTTATAACGCTTGTTTTCCGCATCTTGTTATATTTTTTTCTCTAGCGTATGAACTACCTTTGTAAGAAACTTTATATATTATAACTTTATACGAAAAGTATCGTTAGAAGAAGTACAATTTATTTTGTTTTGCTCATTCGGTAAACTGAACATATGTTTGTCATAAAATAAATATTTAAAACTTAAGTTCAAACATAAAGTAGTTAATGCAATTACATATCTCAGTACAAGGCACTTCCCTTCGCAATTCTTAGGTACTCTATTGTTCTTAAACCGAATAAATTCTGTTTTATAATGCTCAAATAGGCGCTACTGACTTTTGTATCCTTTATAAATATTTTATGGAAATTTAAGTCTTGTTACGTTACTATTAAATTTTAATTTAGATTGAGATGAAGAGTATCACTCTTTTTTTTTTTTTTTTTTTTTTTTTATATCATACGAGGCAAACGAACAGGTGGGTCACCTGATCTTAAGTGATCACCACCGTCCATAGACACTTGCAACACCAAAAGGAGTCGCAAATGCATTGCCAGCCTGTGTTTGGGGTAAGGGGGAGAAGGGGGAGGAGGGGAGAAGGGACGGGGCAGGGCGAAGGGAGGTGGGCCTCCGGCGCTCTCACTGACCGAACGAAACGCAACAATGCAAGCACTATTACTTCACGTCGGTTTTCTGTGAGAGGGTGGTACTACCCCGAGTGAGCCGACCCATTCATGCTGAAACCAGTAAATAGCTTCAGCGTGGCTCTACCACCTATAAAGCGTGGCTCTACCACCTATAACGTGGCTCTACCACCTATATTATATACTCTTTTGATATCTCAATTCATTCTCTTTAATGATCGTCCTACGTAATTCAAGCGATGCGATATATATATATACTAGCGGACCGGGCGGATGTTGTCCTGCCTTGAAAACAAAAAAAAATCCTAAAAGTCGATCGCAGCGCCACCTGCCGGGTCCAATTGTGAATCTAAACCATTCTCGAATCTCCACGAACACACACAAAAAATTTCATCAAAATCGGTCCAGTCGTTTAGGAGGAGTTCAGTCACATACACACGCACACAAGAAATATATATATTAAGATATATATATAGTTTTACTATTCCATTTAATTCTATCTTACAGATTCTCTCTCAAGTGCAGTTGGTTTTTAGCTTTTCCATAAACTGTGCTAAAAAAAAGGTGCAACTTTAAATAAAAGGTTGTATGGGTTTAGTAGTAATGAGAAAATTATATAACCTAATAAAAAGACAGCTCATAATTAATTTGTATAAAAGAAGTAGGTCTTATGAAAAACAAAATAGGAAAACGTAATGGAAGCCACATAGTATTTATTAAAAGAGATTTATCGTGTAGTTATTGAGACGAAATATTTATAGCAAGCGTCGCGTAGCTTCGTTCCAGAAGGAGAATGACAAAAACATATGGGCAAAGGTATTGAATGAAAGGATTAGAAGTAATTTGAAAAGGTGACTTTTTGTGCTCAATGATATTATCTTAATGTGTTTATAATAAAAAAGGGGGGTTGGTTATAATCTGTAACTGTCTAACTGTTGCCGTTTTATTATCTTTTTATTAATATCGTAAGCGAAATTTCGCACCTTTTTAGTGGTCTATTCTGGATATTTTTATGATATATAGATTGGAAAAATATATTTTTAAATTTTATTTTTTTATGATGTAAAGTAGCTCACATGTATGATGCCTACCAGATTCTAAGTGTTCACGGGGCTCTTATAACGTACTGAAAAAATAGCGCCATCCTGAATGATCCAATCATAGATGACAACTTTTAAAGACTCATATGGAACACCGAAAAAACAAAAGACTTGGATATAATAGTTTATATTTTTGGCAATCCTTTAGATTGTTACTGCCGGTACAGTAATCGAGAAGATAATAATATTACAAGTGTCTTGTGATAATTACAATGCTCTGACAAGATGGTAGCCGCCTTGTTAGAACTTTCCAGGGAGTTTTTGTGGCATCTCAGAATTCTTGTTCCATGATATTGTTTTCCATCCACTTTGTTGGTGCGCAATAACCGAACTACATTACGTAAAATACCATCACTGTTACAAAATATAGAGTCAAATAACATAATATTATGAATAAGATATAAAAGCCACTACATGACTTTCCGCCAAAAACTCCAGTAGGTTTATCACTGTAAGTGTCGTGGTGGCTATTCAGAATATAGATAGCTTATCATCTCGTTTAGTTAGTAGATAGATATATATATATCGGTTGATCTAGTAAGCGAGATCCAGCTAGACACAATGGCCATGCCTAATTACCCATTTCAAATTATTACTATTAAACTTCAAGGACTGAACTAAGTTGGTTATATACGATAGTGTGTGACATTTATTACTTAATATTAAAGTCACTATGTCACAACACAATGATATTATTAAATGAAACGCCACAAGAGAGATTAATATACAAATGTAGAACGATATCAGAATAGCGTAACAGTATACATCTGACAATAATTTTTTATATGGACGTCTGTTTATGCGACAACACGAGTCTCGTTTTGTCTCGCGTAGATATGGATCGTATGCGGGTTCGATTCCGTTTCGTGTCTTTTATTGAGATGTTAAGGGATGAATATAACGGTTTTAATAACATTGTTTTATAAATTCCAAGGGTTTTTTTTTCTTTACAGATGTTCTCTTGCGATTACTACTAGCTTTAACCCCTGACTTTACACATTGAACAACGATATTTATCAAATTCGTTTCATGATTCAACCCATCAACGAGAAATTAGACTCATATTTGATTTAATCATGATGATATTTGAACTCTAATACACGTAAGACTAGTCCATGGCTTCGTATGCTCTAAGTATTATTCGATATAGTACAATTTTAAAATTTCAGCAAAGTAGTTGTAGTGGAGCACCCACAGAGTAACAAGTGGGAGCGGTTTCATAATTCTATGGGAGCACCAATGAATGTTTCAAAATCGGATTTTGTTTCCTTTTGAGAGCGTCCGCTGCGTGTTAGCGTTAGCCCAAAGTATCTATTCCACGCGGACGAAGTCGCGGGCAGAAGCTAGTAAATAAATAAATTGTCGTGATGGTTTATTGGCTTAGTGGTTTGACCGGTGGAATATCATTTCGATGTCCGCAGGTTCGAACTTCGTCATGTACCATCGATTTTTTTAGAATTCGCATACGTTTACTACTTTAAATTGCAAAACTATTAGCTGACAGTAAAGGAAAACGTCGTGAGGAAACCTGTACTGAGAAAAGTTCTTGTAGTACTATCGTATGTGAGAAAATTTAGAACTGTAGATTTTCAGAGTTTCAAATCGCCAATACCTCATGGGCTAGCGTGGTGATTACGGCTATACCTTCCTTGGGGAAATTGCCTAATGATGATGATGATCTTCGAAAAAGAAAGTTATGTCAAATTATTTTTGCAATAACGGTCGTCTTAAATTTGTGAACGTCTCTCGAATAATGGAAAACCGTAAAATGTTCGCTAGATAGTTAGCAATAGTAACAGAGTAATAGATGGAGGTTGAGTTTATACACAGAATGAGATGTAAAGATTAGTTTAAAGGAAACTTGATTGTGCTTAAAATATATTTGATTATATTGATTAGCTTAACCCTCGACTACTATAACGCTTGAACTTAAGTAATAATAAATAGAAAGATGTTAAATCTAAAAAAGAGGCAAGCTCTCAAAGTGGCTGTTGGAACATACTGATTATGAGTACATTTTTGATTTGGATGCTGTCTTTCACTGAAAGCCCAGGTTTATTGTACAGCTCGTGCGATGTCCATTTTGAACCACTATCATCTCATTCCTTCGACTTATATGATACTGAATCATTATTTTAGAGGTATCATTGCTTGAACGTTTCGTCACATCCGGATACTGTTTTCTGTAGGCGTTTGTTATGATTTTGAATAGGAGAGGCTCAACGGGTACTTATGAATAAGTGTTGGAATCAATTGAACCTAACAAATTACCTGACAGTTCGTTGCGCTACCGAATTGAGAGTCACTGTGCGTACATATATTGAAGATTTATCTTTACGTAAGATTAAAATAATATATGAATTGAACAGTTCGGATATTGAAGAAGTAAATATATTAGTGTAATTGAAACATGTAATTATTTTGAAGTGAAAACTTCTTGAGGCGCGTTGAGCATTTTTTTTTGGTGAACAAAAACCGTGAAACTCGCGTTATCTTTACCGCACGCGAGCTAGAGCTATATCTATACTGTGTATATGTACATAGATATACCCCCGTGCGTTATTAGTATGCCTTATAAATAATATTTCAATTTGCATATTATGAAATTTCAATAATTCACAGTATAATTAATTTAATCGTTCAAACAGAACACAGTTATTCTATTGTGTTCAGTTTTCACTTCTGTCGGCAATCCTTATGACTACCTCGTTTATTTTTCTGTGAGGAGTTTCATCGTATAAATTATTGTCACTAAAATCAATGATACGGTTCAAAGGAGTAATATATAGCGGCTTAGAGGCGTTAAAAAAACTCTTCACAAGTTTTACTTCATTAATCTATCGATTTTGGATGAGAGGATTCGTCAGTGGCACTTTTTTTTTTGGTAGGAAATAAATTTATAATTTCGCGTCATGACTTACTAGTAAGCGTGACCGGCTATATTGCACTTACGCAGTTTGCATCAAACTAGCGACGCGGAGTGTTTGAATTTGATATTTTGTTCATCGTACCTTTAATTAATTAATAGATTTTATAAAAATGTATATAATTATTGAAGTTATACTTCTTTTGGCGCGTAAGGGAAAAATGATGAGAGTTAATTTTTTTAGATGCGCGCGCACACTGTCACGGCAAACCGACACCCTGAAGTTATAACGATGTGCGCGCGCGCACCGTCACGAAAAACCGACACTCTGAAGTTAGCTATAGTCAACATTTTGTTTCTTTGTATTTGTTGTTTGTATTTCTTTATATTAAAACTTTCAATGTATTAAATACCTTTTTTCTATTGTTAGTGTCGTTTTTTCTACAAACGTACAATAAGGCGAAAGATAAAATTTTTGAAAAGATTTTTATCTTGTTACGCCAAAGAAGTATAACTTCTAACGCGTGTACATAGGTATACACGCACTTTTTTTAACTTCGAGTGCTACACAATGATTTTAATAAAAAAAATTCTAAAATTTAAATATTGTCATCCACAATATAATTAATTTAAAAATTCAAAAGACAATATAGTTATTTCAGTGTTTTGCGTTTACACTTCTGTCGGTAGTCCTTATGACTGCCTTGATTTTTTTTTCTCTGTGAGTAGTTTAGTCGTATACGTTTTTGTCACTAAAATAAGTGATAGTACTCTAACATACGTTATGGTTCAAAGGTTCACAAGTCATTAGTAACATATACCAACGTATGAGGCGTTCCAAGTAACTCTTCATGCGTTAAATTTCATTAATCTATCGATTTTGGACAAGAACAAAGGTCCATTTTTTTATGGCAATAGTTTTGCAAATTAAACCGAAAAAGGGAAGCTTAAACCGATACAATTTCACGCATAAAATCGGTAACATGCGTACGCGCACCGAAACATAACGAATAAGATTACCGGCTTTCAACGCGCCGCTATTCAATTCTTATTGATTTTACCACCTCAATATTTCTCTATGACGTTTCAATTTTAAAACCAGACTGGTTGTACAATGGGTGGAATAAATACCAGAGAACCATTGTAAAATGACCTGTAGTTCAGAAAGCGCGTGAAAATTCTTTAGTTCTACTAAAGCTGGGCGTGTAAATCTAGTATAAATTGACCCTTTTTATCTCATGCGCATCTGACAGGTACAGGTCTATTTAAGTTGGAATATAACCAGTGTAAGAAGAACTGTTGCGTAGTTGACGAGGTGTAGACAGAAGTATCAAGATATATTATGGCATTGTATGAGATAATTCCTATTTGATTTGAACCAATTAGTAATGCTTACGAACGAACCTTCCTTCTCCTGTGAATTCTTTGCTTTTGATTAAATTTAATATTATCAAAAATAAAATATACGGAATAATAATTGTCTAGAAACGTTGTAAATGCTTTTTAGATTGATTAGTGAAAACTCAAGTTTAAGATGGATTTAGCTGTGTATTTGGAAATCTCTTAGTTTTTTCATTTAAACTATTCTCGCCTTTTCCGCCCGATTTTATATATTTTATTTTTTAATCAGAATTTATTACATTACTAACTTCTTAAGATTTAACGTTTATGTCCACCTCATATACAACTTTTACTTCTTTTAATTATATTTTATTTTTATTGTTCAATTAACTAAATCAGGAAATGGAGATAGAACTGTAACTAGCCTACCAATGCAAAAATCTACAGAAAAATTATAAAACTAAACGAAGTTCTTATCGGATATCTTAATTATATATAATAATTATAAACATATAATGGTACATATTAAACCTATAATTATATATTATACTTCTTATACACATCTGCATATATAAATGTATGTATGAATATACATATATATTATGAATATGTATATGTATGAATGTATGTATGAATTAAATAAAAAGCTGCTTTTATTGGTGCAATTTACTACTGTATGTTTACATGTTAAATGAAAATAATTATGAAATCGCTCGTTAGCTATATGAGTAACATTGTATTGAATTAATACGATAGGTGAATGAATAGATTTAATTAATTTCTTTTTAATTATGATTTGATAATATGTTGTTATTTATATTACGTATCTGTATTATGTAAGAGAATTTCTATACAACCGAACTTATTAAATGGATCGTAATTTAAATAACAGTGTTTATTCGACTGGATAAAATATCAGGTTTGAAAAAAATCTTTCGAAAGATTATTGGGTACAAATTTTTAACTTGGATTTTTTATGCGAATAATATAACAGTATATTCAAGTAGCTAGATTCTAAAACCAATAGACTTGATACGTTCAAGTCTTTTGGCTCAACATCTATCGACCACTTTACACCTGAGGTTTTTTTTTCAAACCGTAGTTTTTCAACCTGTGGTGGTAGCTAACCTCTCTCCTCTACACTTTTGGGTTGTTATATGTCGGAATGCAACCTGATATTAGAGTGGTAACTGTCAATATTTCTAGATCTCTTGGGAGTTACTGTAGTGTTTAGTAATTAATATATATTACAGTGTAGTCACTTCACAGTGATACAAGAAAAAAGAAAACTAAAGAATCGTACCACGAATTAAAATATACGAAACTATGTCATTCAAAACATCCATAGGTATAGTATAAATACAAATGTGGGTTGCTTTGTTTATTTTATTGTTACACTTCCAAGACTTTTAGTCATCCACAGAAACACCAGAATACATACAGAAAAACCAGAGGAATAGGTCAAAGCTACACGAACATGAGCAAAGCCGCGAGCAAAAGCTAGTCACTAATATTTAAATATTCTTTTCCCTTATAACCACGTGCCCCTAAACACATCTCCGCTACCTGATGACATATCAATTTAACTGACATGTTCCATTCAATTGTAAAGTTAAACTCTTTAGTACCGGCTGTCGGCTGTTCGCCTATCAATCTTATTGTATCCAATTTACTGTGCAAGGATTAGCGTTCGGTCCGCGAGTCATATATTTATTTAAAATTTGACACAGAGTAAGTAAATATCATATTGCATAGATAGGATTTCTTTGTTACTTGCCTAGGGTGATTGTGGGAAATAAATTTTCTATATTTTCTGGTAAATGATTTAAGTTAAGGAACTTTTTGCGAAGTTCAGGTTACATGTACCTTGAAATAATAAGTTGCGAACACAAATGGAGATAGATGATAAAATTAATCAAACAAAACACGGTGGAATGGACACATATATAATACTAGCCGACCCGACCAGGCGCTGCTGTGGCTCAGTTATTACATGTCAAATTGAAATGATAAAGAAAAATCTGGCGCCATCTATGAGATATCTATAATAGTCGATCCTACAGTTTTCTATGAACAAACTTATTTAAAGAGCCATCTGTTACAAAACTGATGAATATTAGAATTAATAACAATAATCAACATTGACAATCATGTAATTTGTAATTAAAAAATGTTGAGGCCATTAATCGAAATATAAATTATCCTATCTCTCAAGTTGGACCAAATCATACACAAATGCCAACTCTCATGAAGGTGGGTTGAGTAGTTTAGATGTTCATCATAGATAAATATCATGAGACTGTATTATATTTATTTTAGCAAGAGTTATGGAGCGAATCAATAAAGATAAATTTTATTGTTTCCGTAAATGATAAAATCAATACAATCCTCTGACCAGTGACGAAAAAAAAAAATGTATAAGATATGTATGCACATTTGACTATGATTATATTGAAAAAAAATGCTATATCTCCGTAAAAGTTATTTTAGTAGTCTTTAGACCCGTTTCACATTAGTGCGTTACATTTTAAACAATTGCTTTTAATAGGTAAATAGGGCACATAAAATGTTGTCTGTAAAGTAGTTGCCTTTTGTTGACTTTGTCGTTTGAATTGAATACTAAATATATGAACTTGTCAGATTTGAAACACGTATTTGTTTTTGCAACAAGCATCACGTTGGAGTTGGAGAGTTAGAAGTAATAGGATGTTGTTTCTTGCCGGTTTACTGTAGTATGTGATAAAGTGCTACTTATATATACTTCTTGGGACTAATAATTTTGAGTCTTTGTAGTTGTAGTCTGGTCAAAAACCAGTAACAGTTTTTTAGGCGCTAAGTTTTACAACAAAGTATTAAAGCATTTTACCGATTTGCCTTACTGTAAATTTAAGCGCCATGCCAAGCGGGATTTGGTGTCAAAAGGCTGTTATAGAGTGGATGATGGTGATGTCTGGAATTGACTCCTCTTTGTGCATCAATTAAAAACGATTGTAATGTATAATATATTTTAACTATATATGTTAAAAAAGATAACCCGATGGAGTTTCTTGCCGGTTCTTCTCGATGACTGAGTTGTTTTCCGAACCGGCGGTAGTTTTGACATTCATAAGCGCTGCCTTATTAAGTCCTACATTGAATAAAGTATTTTTGATTTGGTTGAGTTATCGTGATATCAATATACAGCGAATCACAGCCAAAACGTTGCGGTCAATCCTCAATAATTTATCTCCAGGTCTCGAAGTCTAAAGTTTAAGTAGATGCATTATTGAGAAAAGCCATAAAGTCACCGAGTTACGAATGAAAAGACATAGTGCGAACTAGACCACACTTCCTGGATGGAACGAATTCGTTGTCTGACCTAAGTCCGAGATAATAATCGTTTGAAAGTTGTCCTTACTTCAATACTGGAAGCGTTTGAATGTACCAATCGTCTGACATACCCATTTTATATTTATATTTTATTTTAATACATAGGATAGGATACATATGAGTTTTTTAAATCGGGCCAGTAGTTCTTGTGATTAGCGCGTTCAACCAAACAAATAAGCTTTAAAATATTCGTATACTCGTAGCTGACTACTTTTCTCTCGTATTTACCTCGAGCCGTCATTCAAATTACAATAACTTGTGATAGGGTGGACCGATTTTAATGAAACAAAGACTAAGTTACTCTCAAGGATATGTTTTATGGTTTTTTTAAGTTTTAGCAGTAATGCGTGGTCATACAAACAGACGGACAGACATTCCTAAAAATGATTGAAATGTATTCTATTACTTATTCCTAGACACCTGCAATAATTTTTTTTACGAAAATCAAAAAGTACAGACTCCTTAGATTTACATTCTTATTATATGTATAGATAGAAGATCAACATGTACTTTTTAATGTAAATGTATAAACCGGACAACGTGAGATATTTTCATTAATTATCTATATGTATATAAGCTACTACACACCGATCACCACCAAAGTTGACACACTTAAGTATTTTATAATAATGTACGGTTACGTACACTGCATGCCACCCTACATATATATTATGTGCGCATCAGTACATCTGAATTAAAATTATATTTATAAATACTTTGATAGTCAGCCGCGTTCAAGCATTCAGTTAGGTTTCACAACAACACCATTATAACACGTCAAATAAAATAGTTGTGATCCAATAAATAACTTTATTCCCACAAACAGGCACCCCAAAAACATGTAATGCAAGGATTTGCTCCTCACCTCTACACATGAATTTGATTTTTATCTACCCATTTCACTATATGACTATTAGATGGCGTTGTTGCGCGTCGACTTCTATACCGTTTAATTGATCGCCAAGAAAACTGCTATATATAGAAATTTGAAGACGGAGAATATTCATTTTACTGTAGCTTATCTATTTGTAACAAAAATAGTAATAACAGTACATAATGGTATTTTTATATAATAATAATTATGTGAGGAGTCGCGCGCAAGGCATATTATTGTGGTCTAGAAGTGTATGTATTCTTTTAAATGTTTTTCAAATTCAAATTGTATTGAATTGTAATAAAATTTGGCATTAAGAGACACGAGCACAGATAATCTTTATATACATCGTTCTTCTGTCCATGTGTATGTGACTGAACTCCTTAACGGCTGGACAAATTTTGACGAAACTTTGTGTGTGTGTTTAAGTGGACTCAAGAATGGTTTACGTTCACAATTGGACCCGGTAGGTGGTACTGCGATTGCCTGTTAGAATTTTTATATTATCAAGGCAGGGCAACGTCTGCGGGCCCGCTAGAATAATATGTATAAATACGAAATCATGCTTGTCTGAATGTTTGTTCAACTCAAATGTCTCAACGGATATTCATAAAAATTGTCATAAAAGTTTTCTGTATCTTAAAAAAAAAAAAAACAGAATATTTGTAAAGTCTTATATAATTTCTTGCTTCTGCCCACGACTTTGTGCGCGGGAAATAGTTACTTTGGGCTAACACGCAGCGGAAGCTCTCAAAAGAAAAATAAATCTCGATTTTGAAACATTCTTCATTGGTGCTCCGCTCCTATTTGCCTTAGCGTTATGATATACTCCTTCCTTGATAAATGTGCTATCTAAGACTGAAAGAATTTTTCAAATCGGAGCAGTAGTTCCTGAGATTACCCCCTACAATCTCACAAACTTTACCTCTTTATAATATTAGTATAGATCAGTAAACTATATATTTTCTGATGGTGAAGTACATATGAAGAAAATCCGATGCTTTAGTGATAATCTCGTAGTATCGTAAACAAAGACATAACATTTGAACACTCGTACAAGGATATACAAACGAAATGATACAAAGGTTAGGCAGTAATTAAAAGTTAAAATGTTGTTTTGATCATTTACGATCGTTATTTTTTTTATCCACCGGTAACATAATCTGTGATTATTATGAAGAATTAAGATCATTGATGTTATCTGAATCTACTATTTGTGTTTATACAGGTTGAGGAAATATATCTACGTCGAAAATCTCTCAATAAGTAAATATAATAGCCATTTCAGGTTTATTGCATAGCTCTGTGTAAAAACCACAATTACTAACTAGCAATTTACTGCGGTTTCACATGCGTTTCCTATGCTAGAATTATTTTCGGCTCTTTATTTTATGTCTTCATTTATAAGTCATGGTGATCTAGTAGTTTCACTGGTGGAATATCAACCCGATGTCCGCAGGTACGAACCCCGGCATGTACCAACGAATTCTTCGGAATTCGCGTACATTTACTAATTTAAATTGGTAACACTATCGACTGAGAGTGAAGGAAAACATCGTGAGGAAACCTGAACCTGAGAAATGTTCTTGTAGTACTGCTGTATGTGGGAAGATATAGAACTGTGGATTTCTCAGAATTAGAAACCGCCAATATGTCGTGACCTGGCGTAGTGATTATACCCAAACTTTTCTTCGGAAAGAGGCCTGCTGTGGGTTTCTTACAGGCTGACGATGATGATGATATAAGGAGACAACTGATTGACGGAAAAATGACGGATTATACATATAAACATTCGTTTCCTTCTCCATCCCCTGTCCAATCCCTCAATTTCCAAAAATCTTTCCTTAGTGCTCACGTAAAATATAAAATATTTATTTTCATGCAAATTATATTGCAAATTATGTATGCAAATTTTCACAGGTCTAACCCCAGTAGTTTGCTCTATAAAAAGAAAACCGTATGATGATCGGAACAGAAAATCTTTGTAACTATTCTATTTTCGTTTATACTTTGTTTGTACTGATACCGTGTGAACAAAAAGAAGGTTTCTATATTACCTATTTTACTATAATTCGCAACTAGGTAACACTTGACTAAATATTGGTATTATTTTACAATTTAATGTGAACAAAGACATGGATAGTTGCTAGTACAATACTTTAGTATATATTTGTGTATATTGTAAAAAAATGTTAATACATTGTATTCATTATTGTATATGTGTATGTAAACAAAATTTTTATAAGCACTTTTATGCCTTTGTTTGCCGTACCAGCGTTGCATAGTTATCTTCTTATTTCTATGTAAACAATGCTTGTTTCACTGGCTTGATATAAAATCGGTATTTTATTAATTATCCGTTATTAAAGCAGCATTCAATATGTTTTTAATATTACACAATCAAGAAAAATATGTGGTATACGATTGTGATTATTTTACAGCGTTGGCTTTGGAGTGTCATGCAGTTTTAAAACAGTATCTCGGTCAATGTATTTCCTCTCTTTTAAGACATCGCGTGCTGCAAGCTAAAGATAAAGAAGACCTGAAAAGGTTTACGTGTCTGGCTTGAAGGAAGGCGTAGGTTAATGTGGTGCCTCGCTTATCATTACAAAGATGAAGAACGCTTCCAAGAGACTAAGTTAGTTTTTTTGGCATATACACGATGCAATAAATCTGTCTCGAATGACGTCCAGAAAATCTAGCGTTAAAGGAAAAAACAACCTGAAACATTGAAATATATAGTAACCTAGAAATTAATTTTCGTAGATAAGAATTCATGTGAATAAAAATTATGATCAAATGCATCCTGTAATTGTTTAATACTCACGTACAAAAACCATACAATAAGCGGTAATAAAATATAAATATCAGTTATCAAATGAAGGTCTCGGTAAGTAATGTAGGTCATTAAGATTATGCGGAGATCAGTGTGGATTTTTTGTTTATTTTCATGATAATTGTGAGAGCCGACACGCTCGGCTTAACGTTGTGTTGTGTTTTTCGTACAAAAATATATATTAACAATTATTCATTTAGTTATTAGCTTTATATCAAGTCGTGGTGGTCTAGTGGTTTCATCGGTGGGATATTATTCCGATGTCCGCAGGTTCGAATCTTGGCATGTACTATGGAATTTTTCGGAATTCGCGTTGAATACTCATTTAAATTGATAACCTGAACCTGAGAAATGTTCTTGTAGTACCGGTGTATGTGGAAAAACATATATGTATAGATTTCTCTGAGTTTGAAATCGCCAGTACGTCGTATACAGGTGTGGTGATTATGTCCGTACCTTCCTTCGGGAAGAAGCCTATGATTCTGCAGGGTCTCTCTTATAGGCTGGTTATAATGAAGTAAGAGGAAAATAATTCATCAAAGTATAGAGATTTAAGTGGTGCAATCTAGTGAGAAATTATAGAACTAGACATATCTAATGTTAAAACCTGATTAATAATTAAAGAAGGACCATACTTGCGTTTTATTGAGCACAAGTTATTGGTTTGTGGTGAACTACCGCTGTGACCGGTTGTGGGACCGGACGGTTGAGGAGTGTTTAGTCATTATTATTATCTATTTTATTTTTGGCAACCAATCATCTAATACACTATTACTACCATTCTCGAATAGATAATGGTATTATAAGTTTCTTGCGATCATTTTAATGAACTAACAAGGTCGTCCTCTTGTTAGAAATTTTCAGGAAGTTTTTGTGACAAGTCAGAATCCATGCTCCGTGGTATTATTTCCGATCCACTTCACTTGTGCATAATAGTCAAACTATATTACGTAAAACACCATCAGTATTACGAAATATAGAGGCAAATAACACCAGATTATGAATAAAATATAAAATCATAACATTCCTAGATCCAATCAAAAACTCTAGCGTTTTAGTCGTATATACCAACAACTATGATTTATATATTATTTTTTTATGAAAACGTTTCCAGCTTACTGAAGTCACTATTATTAAAACGATTGAATAATATAATTTAATTAGTGACTTTTTGAATATGATAATTATTTCATATCTAGGAGATTTTAAATTCATTCATTTTTTGACCGTTGTCCATTGTTATAATGCGAGTGTTTTTTTTTATACTTCAGAAATCTAGATTACCAATTCTGTTTTATAATTCGCCACCTTGAACCAAAGATATACACATGCTTATATAAAATAATCGCTTTTAATACTCATAAACTTGGTAATTCTATAGATTACGACAATGATGAAAAATTTGGTATTTTGGAGACGTTTTTAATTTTTGTAATAATAAGCGAGGCATCACATTAACTCTCGCTAGTATAAGCCTTCTTAGGTCACTTTCATCTTTAGCTTGCAGTACGTGATGCCTTAAAAGAGAGGAAATACATCTATAACCTGAAGAAAAAAAAATATAGTCGAATTGAGAACCTCCACCTTTTTTAAAGTCGGTTAAAAAGCAAGATTGGGGCCATTATGTACCTATTTTCTCAGAAGTAATTTTTGTATTAAACATTACCTCTGTAACATTTTTTATATAGTATATTCCACTCTTGTAACTCAAAATTAGTTCGAACATAATTTAAGCCTCTTCAAGTCGAAAATTTACCTAAAGTGTCGTAACTTCTATGCACTCAGTTTTATCGCGTCTTCCTTGAAGTTTGAATTTGAATTACTCCAGTCTAATGTATAAGAAAAAGCTCTGATTTGTCTTTTTCTCATAGTATTTTATACGATGTTTTATTTGTCATGTTTCCAATGACCTTAAGATTTGTCATTCAAAGCGTCAGCAGTTCCGACGACCACGCTCAGCCGAATTTATTGTTTACAATTTTATAACAATGGCTGTTGTCTACGTAGACATTAGCTCTTGGCCTAGTTCCAGAACCTTGCACTGAATTATAATTACATATAATAATGTTATACAAGTTATGTCACAAAAGAATCGTATGATCTCTCTCACGGAATTATGAGGTCTTTGGAGTTCTTGTCTCTGTGGCCTTAACTTAAACAAAAATTGTACTGCGTAATTAAACGGTATTGTTTGACGATTAACGAATTCTTGAAACACCGATTGCTCAGTGGATAAGTTTCGGCGGTACGATGGGTTAAATTATTATGATGACTCAAAAGGCTAGTGTGATATTTTGTAGTGCTCGCCAGGTTAGTTAGTACCCTCATCTTGAAAATCCCTTGTCCAACCTAATTGAAAAACTTAGATAAACTGGATTTAGTAAAAGACCAACCTAATTTAAATACTAGAAACTATGTTGTAGGCTCACTAAGACCAATAACAGTTTGTTAAGTAATAGTGTTAGGTTTTATAACAAAGTCTCAAAACACATTACCGACTTCCTGGATAGTGAGTTCAAGCAAGTCAAGTGGGTTATTATCTAAAGGCGATTATAAGATGGATCAATATGTGATCGATGTTGACGTCTGAAAGTGACTCCAATCTCTGTACATCCACTAAAAGTAAAGGTATCTATGTTTGTAAAAATATTTTTTAATGAAAAGATGAACCAGATCGAGTTTCTTGCCAGTTCTTCTCGATGCCTGGATTATTTTGTAAAACGGTGGTAGCTTTGACGTTCATAAGCGTCTTCTTAGGATCTAAATTGAAGTATTATTGATTTTGATTTTGAATTATAAAAAGTCTATATAAATTCATATTAATTTATATTTATGATCATTAATTTCAAGACAATTAACGTACTTTGAAATTACCACGAATCTCTGACTTGCACCTAAGTCATGACTGACGAATCTTTGCGATCTTATTATATAATACTCATGCAACGCGTCAAGGGAAAGAGAAGTGACTCGTATCTATTTGCGACCACCTCTCTCTCCCTTTATATTGTTAATTCCATATATCTTTGTGCGAAACCAACAAAATTGAGAAAAAAAGTATATATAAATATATTGCTATTGATTATCGTATAAGCATTGCCATACAAGACAAGACCACCAACCTTCTAGAAATGTCTCTTCTGACAGCAAGAAAGATGTAACCCCCTACAATTAAAGATGATTTAGACATCGCAATTTAAATGATATCATTATTTTATTTAAACTTTGTTACATTAACAAAACAATAAGAGATAAGTACCAATAAATGAGATATAGTTAGAATACCTCAAAGTGCGCCATTGTAAAAGGCATTTCTATCTTTAACGACATGTCGCCAACACTTTCTTCATAAAATAGTAATTTACAAATAATTAAAGAAAGTTCCAGAAAACCTATGAGATTTTTTTACTTAATAGGTTTTAGCGTTTCGCTACAATTTCAAATGATGACGTGTTCTAAGATGGCAGCATGCTAAACCTAGAATAGTATTGGATATCTAGTGCAGCTATCAGAACATACGTAACAACAGATTTTCAGGGTGATAGCCAGCCAGGCGATATTAGCCCTAGAAAGATAACCTACGTCGCAGAGGCGCCTGCGCCGGAAATATATTGCTGTATTTTTTTGTCAGACTAGTGTATTTCCACGTCCTTCTCAGTCAATTCAGTCGTCGGTTTGCTCTTTCATAGGACGACTGTTTCCATGCTGTAAGTACTATAGTTTTATTTATATGACGAGTCTGTGCGCTCGCGAGGCGTATAGTTATCTTTTGTGAAACTTTTGAGTTAATTAATATTGCAGTTGTAACGATTCAAAGCTTATTTGTAAATATATTTTTTTTGGTTTTAGGAACGATATATTATGTATGCTTTATAGCACATAGGAAAACGTTGGTCGAAAATGAAATTTGCGCTTTATGCGTTATATAGCTATGGTACCATGAAAGCCGATGCTCGCCAAGATGGTTTGTTTATTATCATCGTGTGTTGAGGAAGGTGTCCTAAATCCACTAACTGATAAGCTTGAAATAATTAATTATTATAATCTAGCCAAAGAAGACGTGGACACTTTCGGCCAAATTTGCTTTTCGATGTCGTATTCAAGGAAAACGAATAGATGGCCAATGACTATGTTCTATGGCATATTGATCATAAGTTTTGTCAACTCTTACGTGGTACACTACCACAATGCCATGTCAAAACATAAAAAAAAACCCTTGAATAGAAGAGAATGACAGAGAAATTAGAGATTTCTACTTTACCGAGAAATGTTCTGATTATCATCTAAAATATTGTTCGAGAACTCTCTGCACAGGATCGTACAATACAAGAAGAGGAACCATCACGGAATCGGTCAAAAGAAGACGGTACTTTACGTCTAAAAATAAAATAATGTCAACCAGTACTAAGTACAAATGAACCTTTTGCGGCGGCAAAAATTACGTTTGCCATGAGTACATTTTTAATTGTTTTTTTATGACAGATGTTTTTAGACTGATTATATTATAGTCAAACATTTTATACGGAAAAACTCTTATTTTCATAAGATCATTATAACCGATTTTCTTCATGAAGCATAAAGATGTTGATGTTCGTTATTTTTTCCTAGAGGTCTACTCATTTTTAAATTATTTGAAATAAACGAATTAAAGTAAAATGTATTTTATTTTCATAGTTTTAAATATACCTTTTAACGTAATAACATAAATTATAAATATTTTTTAGTTAATCAATTAAAAACACGTATTATAAAAGAGTGCGCCTTTGAAGCGTATGGTTGTCTTTAACGTATGCCGTGGTATGGTTATCTTTCTAGGGTTAGAAAAAAAAACACTACTATGCCTACGGTTTCGCGATATCTTCTCTCACTGAAACTTCCATCGAAGTGCAGTAATTTCAACTTGCATCGCTTTTGGCGTTTAACAATTGAAAACGATATGAAAAGTTAAAAGAAAAACTGGCTAAGTCACGTTTACAAAACTTTACAGGAGAGACAATTTAAATTTTGAAAGCATTTTATGGCGGACTTGAATACATTACAATTAATCATTTTAAAAAGGAATTTTATATTTGGTATTATTTTCTGAATAAAATATGCCTAATAATAATAATAACCGACGTGGTCCGTTCACGGACTTAGCTAGTTATTTACTATCGAAGAAGAAATACAACAACAACAAAAAAATGTGACACGACGCGTTTACACTTGTTTCAGATAGTCATATTATGAAATGAGTGTTTTTGTGGCCACAAACTACAAAAAATGTATTTGAAAAAAAATATGGACTTAGCCAGTTTTTCCCTTTAGCCCTCCCTATGTTTTAAAATACTATTAAATATGTAATATACAAACTAATATATAATACGAATATTGAAACTGTAACAATAACATAATTATGACAAATTTTTTGTCCGCGAAAGATATCGAGTCTTTGGCTTGTTAACAACTTTTGAAGGTTAGTGTACAAAGGCGATTAAATTAATTAATAACAAATAATTTCATTAAAACATAACAATATCAATCTAACCAAATAAATTAATTAACAACAACAGAAAACTGAAGCAATTATAGTAATGTATATGAAAAAAAAGTTAATTAATAATTTTATAATGTTTCATAATAATAGTATCGACGTATTTCCAATCGTCTATCGTTAAATAAAAGAAACACGTAAAGTTTTAATCGAATAATTTATTTACACATGAGTAATACTCATGATACGTAGAACTATACCACATATTTTTTCATAAAATTAACGTTAGACGTAACATACAACCTAAACTACAATTATAAGATATTAATATGAAAAAAATAAATAAATATGAAACGAAGTTTACACGTGGGCGTGATAATTGTCTGAGTTTATTTCCATACGTACATTAGGTTTTGTCGTGAGTTCATTTTGATAAAAAATGGTTTATTTTATACGAGTTCTACTTGTAACTATCAATCACAGACAAGGCAGTTCGATAAGATTAATGATTTCTTGAGCTTTATCAATACTACGTTTTTTTTTACGGTAAAATTACTTTTATTAATTGATTGGCCCAAAATCCCAAAGTAAGGCGTTCTAAATGACATAATTAAATAAATGCTTTTTAATAATATTGTAATGTAATAACATTTGGATGTAAAATTATTTATTTTACATTGAACACGTTTAAAAAATAATTGTGATATGCTCATAAATATATAAAGAATTATAATAAGTAAATGTCAAGTAGGCATACTACCTCTATTGTAGATTTGAAAGTAGTACAATTTTCTAACCGCCCACGCCTAGCTATTCCACAGTAACTTTAATTTATTAAGTACATCAAGTTGAAGCATATAATTATGATTGCTTATCAAACATTTTGTTTCGGAGTTTCGTTATGTTGTACACATTTTTTTTATAAAACAACTTCTTGTGGTTATATCTTTGTCATGTTATGAAGTAGTAGACATATACAAAATCTAGCTTATGTTAAGCTGTTATTGCAGTTTGCTATATATAGCCGACCTCAGAAGGACGGTAGTCCTGAGGCCAGTTATAAAACGATGCTACTTTTGGGGGTTGATTTTGAATGGAACGACTCGTCTGCCATAAATTTCCACCCAAACTTAGACTGCTGTTTTGTGGTAAATTTAATAGAAATATGGCTTTCTGCTAGTAAAACAATTTTTATTATCTGATGAGCCGTGCCAAAAATTCTACATATCTCACTCATCATTAATATAGAGATTTCACAAACTAGCATTCTTAATTTTTTGTATTAAAAATATACATGTATAAGATAATAGTCGTTATACTTTACATAATTTGAAAGTTGTCTTTGAGTAAATTTTAATTTTATGTCTGATTTGCTCGATTTCTGGAATACATAGTTTAACGATAATTTTTACGTGACGTCCGAGAATGGGAACAAGCGACGTCACACGTACGCAGTCTTCTTTTACGTGGTCAATTAAGTGGTACAATTAGCGCAGTGTTGATACCACTCGATACGGTGCGTTGTCGATGGCCGTCCGGTGATCGTAATAGCGCCCCCCCGCGGATCGATATATAATTATTCATACTCTGTAACGTACATTTCATAAGTTATGCTTAATCAACTTTCAAAAGTTTATTTAGTTCTGTTTATTCTATCTCATTATCTTTTGATACTCTCGCGTCAGAGTTTATGGAATACTTTAGTGTTTGTTCATACATATTAATCGTCTACCATTTTAAGTCAAGTATATTAATTATTTGTCCCTTTGTTTCGTAGTTGGACGTATCGAATACAAATTGTTTGTTGTCAGTATTAGCATTTTTTTATTTGGGTATTGTTTATGTTAGTTTAATGAAATTGAAATACATTGTATTTTGTTGTATGTATTAGATTTGTTTATCATTTAGGTATTGTTTTAAAGTAGCCTAATGTAATTGAAATACATTTACCTAAGATCTAAGCGATAAATTTAAGCTTTTGGATCACCTCTATACAATTAATTTTAATCACAAAATCATCCCCCAGTCCAGTGGTCGGTAAATTGCGGCTCGCGCGTTCTAAGTGGCTCTTACTCGCCTTCGCTGTGGCTTTTTAAAAAAATGCTTATTTCAGAAATGTAATATTATTTATTAATTTGCCTAGTAGGGGACAAAGTAGTTTTTACAGTAAACGCAAACATACTAAGCAAAGGTAAGTTCAAGAGTGTGCTTTTATTCCTGACTAGCTCTGCCCGCGACTAAGTTCGCGTGAAATTTCAATTGTAAACACAGTGATTAATCAACTAATATGACTGTAATGTGTATTAAGACTCGACATCGGCGATTTAATTTGCTTCACCTTTTGTGAACGATTTTGTTTTCCGAGACGCAGCGTAGCACTATAACATCTAGTTATACATCTTATATATTAGAAAAACATTAGCTACATTCGTTTTTGACGGATTCACAGTGAGAGGTGTTAGTTCCAGACATCAAAATTAATCACACATTAAACCACTCTATAATAACTCTTCTCTTTTGTTTTTTCTTATAAATAAGATAAACATATATGAGAATGTGTTATATGTGTAAATGTTATACCGATGTATAAACTATTACAATACCAAATTTCATCAAAATTTGTCCAATAGTTTTTGCGTGAATGCCGTACATACGACCGACGGACAGACAGACAAAATTTTTAAAAACTATTTAAATGTATTCCGTCATCGATTCTAAGCCCCACTGAAGTATTTTTTCTTTAAAATATTATATGTACAGATTTATATATATATATATATATATGTATAGATTATTTTCAGAAAAATATAACTAATAAACAAAGTTTAAGTTTAAAAAAAGTTTTATTTCAATAAAATACATTTTTGTATCACTACGTATAATAAAACAACTTCTCCGCCGCGTCTGTCTGTCTGTTTGCGATAAACTCAAAAACAATTGAGCGGAATTCCATAGATAGAGTTATTCACGAGGAAGGTTTAGGTATATAATTTGTTAAGATTTTTGGTAAATTGGTTGAAATATAACGATAAATATTGAAAGTATCGGAAGAAGTCAAGCCTCCTGGGAGTTTTCGTCGAAAACGCTGCCTATAATCCCTTTGATATATAACAAAACAATTGAGATAATAAACAAAACAGACGAAGTCGCGGGAATCAGCTAGTTGCTTATATTTGGCTATTTTGGATGATTAATTTGCCGATCACTGCCCTAATCGATAAGAGCGCGCTTTAAAGCCGACTATTTATATGTACTTTATTACTATCCACTTACAATGGAATAATATTAAGTCGTGCTTGCATCTCATAAGATGTTAGTATCGTGTATTTAGCCATTCAGAATGATTTTCTATGTTTTATTTCAAAAACGCCCTTTTCGTGTTCACGGAGCGACGTCGGCCATATTTCATAAAACTGTTTGTAATACGCATTGTAATTTGAGAAACGTTTGAGATTCAAACGAGATTAAATATATTCACAGATGTGTAGGTCCGTGCATATGATAATATATGATACTTTCAGTACCAGTAGATGCATTATACTTATGATAATCGATTCGCTATCGATAAAATATTGGGTTAGAATGGAATCATATTTTAATGAAATTAAAAGAAACTGAAAAATAATGGACCAGATATTTGATTTTTGACTTTATTCCACTTAAGTATGGTCGTCACAATATTTTCTTTTCTTCCACTTTCCTGTATCAGCTGTCATAACATTATTCACACATTTGATACATATATCACATCATTTTTCAGGTAATTTATTTGTTTTTATTTTACTTTTCTATATTTTTCTATGGTACTCTAAATTATTATACCCTATACTCATCTCATATAAGGTATATATACATACACATACTTTAGACCGTTCTGACTTATATATGACTTTCATTCCTCCTCATGCCCATACAATTCTAATTGTTCATACTTAGTATACTCATTCCTAGTATTACCCATTCTAGTTAAACACACATTTATCTTAATATTCGCATCTCTTTATTTCATCTGTCTCTTTTGTAATCCCGCATATAATTCCACACATCACGAGCGATCTTATAATGGTTTTCTACATTTATACGATACCTCTACATCTGCACATTATCTCTCACAATGTAAAAACAGCTTTTCTATGTATAATTAATTTAAAAGCATCTACGTTGTCTTTATATAGTTTTCAATGAATTATCATTAGGTTGTTACTAATTTTGAACATTTAGTTAAAAAATCGTTTGTGTTATGCCAATTGAAATTAAAACAATAAGAAAACAATCATACTACACGTAGATACGCTAAAAGCTATAGCTAGCTCAGCCGGTGTATATCCAGCAACCGGGGGGGGGCTGTCCCTGACTGGGTCGCTTTCAGGCAGGCATGACAGCGGCGACCGGCGATAGATAGTATGTCTTTCGGTGGTCGCCATTGTTTTTGGATTGTACTGTGCTTACCATCACAGTACAGTCACTTTGCCGAGCTACAATAAAAAAAAAAAAAAGAGTTTTATATTTGTATTTCCCATAGCAATTTTACTATAGAAGGAATCTAGATGGCTAAATTATGACATACGTACATATAAGGGCGGAATGTAGAGTATATTTGGTACGATGATCGCAATTCAGACGGTCACGACTTTACTAATGTGACCGTTTTTTTGTTAATATCATGATATAGATACATAAATAAACTAAAATACATGCATATCTATTTCTTATTTCGATTCGTGGACAGTGGTCATGTAGGTAAAATTTATAATTTGGTGACACAATTCGAAGTGTCCTCTCTGAATTAAAATATACCGTATTTATTTAATCGTATAATGAGACTGTTTTAATATTAAATAGTTTATGTTCACTTTCCCTTAAACGATCGCACGTGTGGTCCCCCGGACACATTGTCATATCTCTGTTTTCTTTAAAGCTGTCTTTAACAGTTATAAAAATGTATGTTGCATGTTTTTAACTTAAACTGTATTTTGTTTTGAAAGTATGTAGTGATTTATTAAAAATTTCTTTGTTTTGTTTTTCGAATTATTTGAAGAATTTCTCGAAATCAGTTTTATTAATAATATTAATTGTTATTAATGTCCGTCGTTTACAAAATATATGTTCATCGTATAATAAGATTAATTGTATTTTGTCTTAAATAATGCAACAGTATTAACTAAAAAGGTGATAAATAGTGTGTATTCGCATCTGTAATTTTAATTTTAAAAAATGTTATGGCTCCTAACCATTTCCAACCATGGCGTTTGCTTCAGCTCCGAAGGTTAAGTACTCTTTTAGCTTGTTGCAATATACCGCAACAGCCCAAGTAGAGGCTGCCCATAGGCCCTTGTGCTAGTTGCTCAATCGTCTAAGAGCCTTAAGCACTCGCCGTAGTAGTTCGGTGAAGCAGCAAAAGGTCCTTAAAGCCAAACAGTATAATAATAGGTCAGCTAGAAAAAAAAATCAGATACTCTCCTATTGCTAATTAAGCCAATCTTGATTCGGAAGAAGTGTGCACTAAAGTATATGCTACAGTATCTACTCTATTGTAATTAATAATGTAATCGATTGCTGCTGGTAGTCGGAATTTTAATTCACACGTCTGACATCAAGTGCAGTATTTTGATGGTTTTCAAATGCTTTTATTCTGGTTTTTACTTAAATTCTCTACGTAAGTTCTTCGAACGTTTAACTGCAAGTTTCTCGCATTACGAAGGTTTTGTGTGATGTTTTAGCGCATTTTTATATCTGAGGAGTTGTCCGTCTTGCCTACGCTTGCCTTTCTCACGTTCAGAATAAAACATGCGCTTTACTAGTTCTCCTCTGCCATGCGTTAGACATGACCTCTTTAAAAATATTATAAACAGTTGATATGAAACTAGTCTAACGTATTCAGAGACGTACTTTTTAGCATCCCATGATTTGACTGTGCGTCCATCGCGTGGTAGCGAGCGAAACTCCGAGTAGTTCCCGAGACTTGTGACACGAGTATAGTTTTATTCAACACTCACCTTCATTACTCGTGTTTACATGTGCTACTGCAACTATAGATACTCGTTCTAGTATAGGACTTGCTACAGTTTTGGACAGACCAAGGTCTTTCAGCAGGTTATAGAGAGATTTTGCTGGTATATCTCTCGCTCCTACTTCTACGGCGTATAGATTAACTACATAACCGTTTTTTGTCATCTAATGATGATATATAGCCTGCGTAGTATACCGTACAAAATATAAGCCCCATCGACTTTTTTGCTGGTTCTCGCGATGACTGGGGATGTTTCTCGAATCGGTAATATTATGTTAATATTCATTTTATCTTAGCGCCAAATAGAAGAAAAAATTTTTGGTTATTTATTTAATTTTGGTTTTATTGTGACCACAACTTAACGTTAAAAAATAACATTTGTAATGTTAACATTTTGCTAATTTTTTTTTCTTAATATTTTTTCAGATTAAAAATACACCTGTGGGAATTTTTGGCAGCATAGATTTATGCATAGATTTATATCAGAGTTCAGTTTTTTTGTGAAAGCGGGTTTTTTTTAACAAATTACACCACAAGAATCCATCCCAATAAGGCCACTATCGTATTAATTCCAATATGCTGTATCTAATTTGTCTGCTTTCTTGTCCTTTTGTCTGACTATTAATCTGGGCCGATTTCGTTGCGAATCGCCAAAATTATTTTGCGTTTATTGAAATACAGTTTTGTATTGTAACTCGGAGAGAATAGAGCTTATATTATTTTATCTGAGTGTCAATTTAAGGTGGTGACAGCGGACTGACGATGTCAGCAGAACATTTTTCACTTGTACGAGTATATTTCGATTTTATAATGTCCATGTTTCGACACAAGTGTTAATGGTGATAATCAATTCGGAGTCTTTCCCGTTTGACACATCGGAGTTCGGTTTTTGTTTGTCCGCGATAAGGAAATTACGGTATATTTTCGATATAAAATCTTTCTTTTATATCGTTATGAATGGAGAGAGATGAAATTACCATCCGAAGACGTTGTAAAGTGCGATACCAATGAAACTAATGTATTCATTACAACAACAGTTAAATAGAAATAAAGAAAGCGATATCAATTTGACATATAAACAACGCATGAGAAGAAATAAATAAATAAAAATAGTTGTGTGGTTTTATGAAACTAATGAAGTGAAACTTTTTTCGTATCGTAGGCATTTAATCGATTTTTTTTTGGAAAATTAGTCTATTTAGGGTAATAATATCGTGTTTTTAATCTTACCTTCATCATCATCTTCTTACCCTTATCTCGCATAAGTAGGTTCGGCACAACATGTTTTCCTTTTCCACTTTCGCCTATCCGATGTCACCTCAGTATTCGCACTCATATTATCATTTTTCACACACTCCATTCATACCTGTTTCGGTCTTCCTCTACTCATATATCCACCACATACTCAAAGCTTTTCTAGTTACATGGTCTTCATCTCTCCTCATGACATGCACATACCATGCTAACCTATTACTCCTCAACTTCTCTGTCACTGGTGCTATTTTGAGCGGATTTCACTTTACCTCCTATTCTGCAACCGCGCCCCTGCTGTAATGCGACATGAGATAGGCGGACGATAAAATTTGAGGCGATGGAAATAAAGGTTTACTTTAATAAAACATATTATAAGTAATTATAACATATTTGATGCATCATATGTTCTTTGAGGTAATGCACAGTCTTTTGAAAGTGATTTATAACTTAATAGATTAAGCTACGGTATCTACTAACAAATATTTTAGAATTCAAGTATATTTTATATACAGTTGAGGCCCGCAACTTTGTTCATGTCACACTGGTATTGCTATCTCATTGGAATTACATGTTTATTGCATTCATTGTGGCATACCGTGTACATTTATTTGATTACTACTTAACCCGTATTGCTTTTTTAATGTGCTTATCTTGAATTTCTTAAATTTTGTCGCCACTTTTAACTCTCTATAGAAATGCGTGATGATAGCGCTCTAAAAGTTCTTTATCTAATAGTAAAAGTATCATTAATATCAGCTCAGTTCTTTCTAAGATTAACCTGGACAAACAAAAGACATATCATTTATTTGTGTACATTTCAAGTGCATTGGTTAACCTGTAGTGTGACGGTGAAACACAATATTGTAAGAAAATCGGAAAGCTTGAAAAATATTATCAAAGTATTATCATTACATAGTATAAAACAAAGTCCCCTACCGCGTCTGTCTGTCTGTCTGTTCGCGATAAACTCAAAAACTACTGAACGGATTTTCAAGCAGTTTTCACCAGTAGATAAAGTGATTCATGAGAAACGTTTTGGTATATAATTTGTCAAGGATTCTTTTATAATAAGGGCGGGACAACGTCTGTCGGGCCCGCTAGTTTAATTAAAAGTATAAAGGGCTATAATAGTTTTGATGCTCTTATTGCCGAATTATGGTTATGCCTTTTTGTTGGAGCTAAGCAGTAACGATAAAATTTAACAGAGGCAAGTTATAACCGGTAAACGAGTTATAGGTTATAGTAGTTACAATTAAAAAATAATAGAAATTCCATAATCAATCCAGATAAAATACGTATCCCTCCTAGAAATACAAATAACAATATAAAAAACATAACATAAAAAACAACAACAAAAATAACATTAAAAAACATAAAATATAAAAAAAAAGTTGAGGCAGTGATAAGAACTGCCGACAGGAGTGAAAACTCACAACAAGGAAATAACTGTGTTCTCTTTTGAATTTTTAAATTAATTATGGTGTGAATTTTAGAATTTGTTTATTGAAATTATTAACATTAGTGTGGTTTTCGTATCTATTGGCACTCGGAGCTATAATTATATACATTTTAAAAAGTCCACTAATCAATTAAACGTATGATAAGCTGCAAAATATCAATATTACATGTACACAGGCCCTTATACTACGCGTCGCTATTCTGACGCAAGCCGCGCAAGTGCAATACCTAGCATGTCATGACGCGAAATGATAAATTTATCTTTTGCTAAAAATACCGCTCAACGCGCCTAAAGAAGTTTTCATTTCAAAAATATATAAATATGAATACAAGTATTAAATACAAGTCAAGGGTACCAGCAACAAATAAATACATAATAGAAGCAATATATATACGAGTGTAACTGAATTCTGAACTGCGGTCATGTATTTGCTCAACTCATGACCTAATGTTTTCAGTGAAAGAACTATATTACTATACATATTTGAAGGTAAATACATTTAAAAAATGTCTTATAATATTATATCTAAAGTCCCATTAGCAAAAATCTGATTTCTAGGACTTTCGACGTCTGCTGATTACATCTAGACACGGCCATGCGTAAATCAAGTGATTATATCTCACGCCTTATAGGATGAAATATGAGACTAATTGTGGATGGATTTATTGTTCATCTGCTAGTTTCTAATATTACATTGTAATTAAGTATTAACGCTTATATTCAGTTTTTGGTGAATGCTAATTCTCGGGTATTTCTCCTGTTGAGATATAATACGTTAGACCATTTAACCTGTGTTTTTACTGAGCCTAGAACCATAATTATCGAAAATTATATCATTATGTACACCATTTATTAATTTTACATTTATATGTCTTTAAATATGATAACATTAAATATGCATGCTGTTAAATACATGTTTTTTGTAGTTGTAGGGCATTAGCGTTCGACTGAATTGAGACCACGTGGAAAAACTCGCTGTAGTGTTAATTATACTACTGGATTTATACCGTATATCTAGTCGTTTAGTGGGGCTCACCATAGTAAGATTGTAAGCAGGACGACAGTGACTAATGTATGGTCCTTATTTCGGCAGTCGTGCCAATCTTTGTCGCATATTACACCGATGTGTGTTTAGTTATAAATTGAAACGCTAAATAAATATTCGTCTTCGTGGAAGGAACGTACCGTATGCTAGATGAAGTTACTGACGCATCTCAGTAGCTGTAGTACAAGGCTGATCCACTGTTTTAATTTAATGTAGTATGTGTTGTAAGCTGGGTGTACGTGTTTTTTAAAAATTCTGTTTCTAAGCCTTAAGTAGGTGTTTATGAACGTCAAAACTACCACCGGTTCGAGAAATAACCCATTAACCGATTTCAACGTACTAGTGGGCGCCCATAGCTCGACCATAGTTCTTTTATCAAAGAGTATTATAACCTCTATAATCAAAGGCTTTCATCATGCCTACTCAGTTATTTGCCACTTTTTTTCAATTATATAAACATAAAAAAAATCGATGTCTAAATGAAAATTGAAATTAATTATAAATTTGAAACAAAAAACAGGCGGTTTACATAAGGTGGTAAGGCTCTTAAATACTAAGTAAACATAACTTTACGAAAATAAAGATATTTATCGGACCCCCTCATGACACAATTTTCAATTAATTTTACACGACACCATGGGTGCGTGGTATTTCTGGGTGATATTGAATTAAATATAGTCTGTACATTATGAGGAATAGTGATATGCCCAGTATCATCATTTTGAAAAGTAATGGATATACAATAGAATCAAATTATGAATCCAAAACAAAGATGTCTATAATACTACCATTAACTTTTGAAAATGAATTCATTTTTGTTCATAATTCATCATCAACTGTATTAAATATAATTGCTACATCAAGTTGAACTGCATCATTGTAACCGCGGAGATGTAAGTCATGGATTACTTTCATGACCAAACAAATTTTCTTATTTTGATTTTACAAAGTATTTTTTCCCTCATTTGTTATTGAATCATCATTTGAAGTGAGTACACCATAAAGAAATACTAAACATTAAAATATTGACATTGACTCTGGAAATATTGCTTTACTCTTATGGCAACATGAAGCAAAGTGACATGAAGTGAAAGCAGTCCTGTCACCTAAAAATTTTGACATTCAATAAAACCAAAGAGAATAATAATTATTTCAGTAGTTCCATAAATTTACTAAAGATAAATTATTTATCAATTAATATTAATGTATATTATAAATTTACATATTATATTATTCTAAAATTAATCTACAATTTGACCAGTCGATTTCAAAGGGCATATTGTAAGGTATGCAACGTCAGTCATGTTAAAAATATTTAAAAGTTAATTGGAACGTAAGAAGGTTGAAGGATGTTCGAAACGTCTTTTTCATTTACATGTGTGTATATGTTGTGTAAAATTCAAGCAGTAGTGTGAGTAATGTATATTTTAATTAATTTAATATGATTGTAATGCATTTTATATAAAAAAATAGCTTTGTGCACTTCTCTGCCATATAAACTTTAACTATGCTAAATTTCAAGTTCATCCATTCGCGCAATTCGCTTAAAAAGAGGTGCAAATTTTTGGCTTCACGTATTAATATATAAGATGATGATAAGCTATACTAATATTATAAATAGGTAAAGTTTGTGAATTTGTGAGTTTATGACGTTGTAGGGGGTAATTTCAGAAACTACTGGTCAGATTTAAAAAATTTCTTCAGTGTTATATAGCTCATTTATCGAGGAAGGTTATAGGCTATACATCATCACGCTAGCACCAATAGGAGCGGAGCACCAATGAAGAATGTTTAAATATCGGGTTTTTTTCCTCTTGAGAGCTTCCGCTGCGTGTTAACGTTAGCCCAAAGTAACTATTCCACGCGGACGAAGTCGCGGGCTGAGGCTAGTATCTTTATAAAGATACTTTTTTAGACGTTATAGGCGGTTGACCAATTTAAAATTTGTCTTCACGCAACTGTTATCGTATTCCGGTAGTTGTATTTGACAGCCCGTCACCCTCTGTGTTTAATGTATTCACTATCTTAGACCACACCGTCATTTAACATCAGAAGAGATTGTAGTCAAACATTGCGTAACGTAACATAAAACCTACGATATAAAACATATATATACGATATATATCACGATAAAAGTAAAACTTTTGTGATACAGGGCAACATTTTTTTTAATTGTCGCTCGGCGAAATGCCTGCTCTATGCCTGATGGTAAACACAGCACGGACAGACTATCCATCACTGGTCGCCGCTGTCATGCCAGTCTGCGTAAGTGTCTCTTCACGTTGCCCTTGAAGGCCCCCATACCATAGGAAGGAGGAAACACACTGGCCGGAAGATTGTTCCACAGCTTCACGGTATGGCAAAGTTAAGACGTTGCGAACTTTTTAGTTCCTGTCCAGATAGGATTTACCGTAAAACGGTGGCTCCGAAGACCAGCGCGCGTGCGTGGTGTGGTTATGAAAAGGAGAGGAAGGGATCAAATTGAATAACTCTTCAGAACACTCGCCATGATACAGACGGTAGAACACGCTCTGTGAGGCAATGTTTCTGCGCAACTGAAGCGTCTCTATAAATTCTGTAATGTCCGCATTATTAACAATGCGGAGATCCCATCTCTGCAACCTATCGAGGGTATCCAAGAGGTTCTTTGCCGAACTGTCCCAGAGGTACGAGCAGTATTCCACGCAGGGCCGAACTTGTGCCTTATAAAAGAGATACAGCTGTTCAGGTGTGAAAAACCGTCGCACCCTGTTCAGGATGTCGAGTCTCCGAAAAGCAGTGGAGATCACGCTCTCGATGTAATATCCCTGGGATTGAGTTTGCTGCGAATATCTATGCCTAAGATATTGAGACTGTCCCGCATTGCGAGCGAGACGTCCTGAAGAGCTGGAAGGGGGATAAATGGGGATCTTTTGCAGGTAGACGTTCTGAAGAGCTGGAAGGGAGGTAAATGGAGATCTTTTGCAGGAAAAAAATAGAACAAAAAGCGGCCAGGCAGTCACCCATCAAAGAACTAACCGCGTTCGACGTTGCTTAACTTCGGTGATTAGACTAGAGCCGGTATTTTCAACACTCTACCCGACACAGTGTTTACCCCGTCCACTTTTCATCAGACAAGAAAGTTGCCGATCGGAATTTCAAAAAGAATGTTTGGACAAATTGTAACTAACATTAAATACATAAGAAGAAAGCTGTTAAATACCAGTTCAATAGAAAGTATACAGTCATACAAAGGTTCGAAGGCAAGGTTACGGAACTGCGCCGATGCGACGTGTTGTTTATCGAACACGGTTAATACAAAGCCGATAGAATCAGCGCCAATAATGCACATTTCGTTGCCAAGTATGTGAGAAGTCTATATTTAATTCTAAAAGTAATTCCGTGATACCTATCGTATTGCAATAACACATATATTTAATACATTAATTTTAGTAATAACTGATTTCAGGAGCCGCACACCAAACTGCTTCCTCGATCTGTGTGCTGATGACTTTTTTTTCTGAAGTTCTTAGTGTAATTTCTATACGAAACTTGTTATTAGCGCGGAACATGTTCTGCAACGTACCTACCTATTTATTAACATCCTATTGATATAATAAACAAGGATGTTTATGAGGATGAATGGATGTTTGTTAGTCTTTTACGTAACGAATACTCGACGAATTTTGATGAAACTTTACTGTAACGTAGTTTATACAAAAGATTAACACATCACTACATATTATAAAACAAAATTTTCAGCCGCGTCTGTTTGTTTGTCTGTTCGCGATAAACTCAAAAACCATTATGCGGATTTTCGTACAGTTTTCATTAATAGATAAAGTGATTCACGGGAAGATTTAGGTAGGTATACCTATAATTTGTCAAGATTTTTTGTAAATTGGTTGCATTACAACGATAATTGTTGGAAGTGTCGGAAAAAGTCAAGCCGTCTGGGAGCTTTCATCGAATACGCTGCGTAATCCTTTTGAGATATAACAAAATAATGGAACGACGCAGACTATAGTAGGCTATAATCTATGAGGATATTATATTAGTCAAATTATAACAATACGTTTTTATAATCTTGCTATCCGAGAGCTATCTCACGTTCGCTGAATAAACTGATACAGTGTTACGAATGATGGATATGATGTTAACATTTATAACTACAGTCCTTTTCAATATTTTTGGTCGCTCTGAATACAGTTGTAACACCGCGCTTGCACGTAATATAAAACATTATTATAGGAATTTAATATTGGAATTTATATATCCTTAAATATTCTCGACGTTATGTATATAATATAATATGTGTTAACACATAAATTTGTGATATATTCAGAGCTTCAAAAATTTTGCCATGAACTGTATACTTATGTAGACTAAGTTGCTGGTGGTTTCAAGTGAAATATATAACAAAGTGAATTGTTTTTTTTATATAATTATTATATGCATAACTAGCAAGCTTAGTACATTTTAATCACGTTAAAGTAAATACGTGGAATCACTTATTTAATAAAAATAATAACATTTTACCTCATTTAAGACTTCGCGCAAATTGCTAGAAATTGCTAGAAAGAAAATCAGGGTGTATTAATTATTATTTAATATCAGTTTGTATCTGAAACTCGTGTTCTTAAAAACGGTCTCTTTATTTTACGCAATCACATATATTATTTATATGTGTACATTTATTGTTACATTCTTTTATATTTTATTGTAACCATTCCATTACTGCATAACTCCTACAACACTTTTACTTAAGTTACATTGATTAAATTCTATTATTACTACTTAATATCTATGGAGAAGCGTAATGGTATATAGTTAGGATAGTATAAGACTTCTATCTACCAACAAAAGTTTCGTCAATATTGGCTCGAATATTTTGGAACAGCCTAGGTAAATATAATACATTTGTAATAAAGTACATGTATAGATATGAGTTCAAGTTTAAGATAGAATTCGCTTTTACAATGACTCAAAATTTGTGTTATTGTATTTCAAAATAAGCCCAATACAATTTAAATCGTTCACATACCATTTTTTTTTAAGATTTCCCGTTTTTATACACCGATATCGAAGTTCAAATTTTGCCGTTTATAAAGTTTCTAGTTTTTTTATGATATTCATATTCCACGTTTACAAAATTTGAATATCTTCAAAAATAACGTAAAATATTAGGAAACGCTAAAATTGGATTTAGCTCATTATGAAATATAACGACTTATATATAGACAATTCAATAGGTCTAATTTTGGAAATATGAAGTAAATTGTGAGATATTTTCAAAGCATGAATTAAATATAGCCTTTTATAAAAGTCACAAACTTTCTAAGAGAACCGGCGGCCATCGGAAATTCTTTATCTAATCAAATAAACAATAATTCTATAAAAACACACGAAGAGATTTGATTTCACCGCATCCAATAAACCGTTTCGTGGTCTAGGAAACCAATAAATTTATTAACGAACCAATAAATCATATCCAGTTTTCATATCGCATATAAAACTTACGTACACAAACAAAAACGAAACGTAAGTTTGTGTATATTAATATAGAAATATTTCTTAAAGATTGATTTATTTCTAATCGTATTTCGAACATTCTCGATATATTAAAACGTATTTAAAGTTCCGTTCGATGTTCGATATTTGAATTATAAAACAACAATTCAATTAAAAAGTTTTAGGTATGAATTAAAGAGAGAAAAATTAAAAAATATTTTTTCGAACAACATATTTAGTTTATATCGAATGATATTAAAGTCATTCAATATTGTAAGAAGATGTATTTTTTCGACCTTGACGCTATTGGCCTGATGTGCTTACATAGCTTCACCGGACTAATAGGGCAAGCACTTATGGTGCTCAGCCGCTTGGCAACAAGCTCAAAGTGGTTCATCCTCGGCTTGCGTTGTTGCTTTGGATATGTTTTTTATTAACGTAGGGTAATCCCTTATGGATACCCACTTTCCCGGGGGAGAGAGTGGGTTATGTCCAACTCGCACGGTGTACCGACAGGCAGTATTTGTTGGGGTGGCAAGGGATTCTACTAGCTACTCAACCTTGGATAGCTGCCCGGAAGGTTACCGCCGAACTCCTGCCTAACAGGAGGATAGGCTGAGTACACTCCAGCTGCCTCCCCTTGTTAACCTGTTGTTGACCTGTGCAACGAGGAGACGGCCGCGGCGCATCCCCTCAGGTTCGGCTACGGTGGCGGAAGAAGGCGGGCGAATTGCCGCTTCCTCCTGCCATTCCTCCCACGCAGCACACTCGGACAGAAGCTATACATATACGAATTAGTACACATGTGTGCCAACATGCAATTATGTATTTTGTATCTGTCAACTCTTTTAAACTAAACTAAACCAAAGTCGAAAAACACGGGAAAGAGTAAAACCCTTTCATTATACGTGTACCTATATATTAGAAATTCGAAACAAGAATGTGCCAAATAAAAAAGTCTTAGTTATGGATGAAACAGTACAAAATTTATTTTTTTAAGCACTACTTGATTCATATAAGATGTGAGGAGATTTCAAATGAAGACGCCGACAAATACTAGTGTATATGAGTTTGTCAACTGAGGAAGCGAAAAAACCTTTAGTGATAGGTAATAAAATCAGAAAGTTTGCTATAAATGCACCGATATTGTAAACAAATGAATGGGCAGAATCAATACTGGTGCGAAAATAGAAAGTAAGACCTATAGAGAATGATTTGATGACAATATAGTTTTTTTTTAATCAGTTTTATTGTCGCATTCTATACTAGCCGTGAGCTGCTAATTTTTCAAATTCTGATTCATAACCAACGCAGTTAGGCTTTAAAAAGTCACATAAAATACGACTGAGCCAAGTAGCATAGTACCTTGTTGACATAGGCTGTAACAATTCGACAATACTCGGGTCTGGTCGAGCAGCTAAACGGTCAGGCCTCCATATCCAGTGCCACGAAATACGGCACGCCCTTACTTCGTTCTCAGTTAACAGATTTTCTTATATGTTTTTTTATGTTAATAACTTCGCTCCTAAATGAGGAAAGCATGATAAACGTCATTAAAAGGCTGTAAAGTTAAAAATTTAAATACCTCGGAATATAATATGATCTATTCTTTTCTATAATAACAATCATGTGTATTAATTACTTCTGATTAAATTAAATAGATCCCAGATAACCCGACCACAATGTGTTCCTTACGATATAAGGGTATACCAAGCTTGTTTTATTCGACAACCATTATTCACTACGTTAATACGTTGTTAATTTTAAATTACGTATTTTTATTTAATACCTAAATATTTGTAGTTTGTGGCATGGGTGAAACGTGTTAGTGGCCCGCTTAAATAAAGGGTTGAGTACCACTGGTCTAGATGGATATACTGGACCAGGTTAATTCTCACACGCAATTGTAGAAATTCAGATATTAAGGATTTATTTTTGCTGTGTAGGTTTTTTTAGGCTTTTGCCCACAATTTCATCTGTTGTTAAATGGCGATATCTAAGACGCTAAATATAGAAGTAGTTGGCTCTTAATTGCAGCTGCCGGAACACACCAATAGGTGTTTGGTGACAGATTTTCAATTTAGAAAAAGCCCTACCACCGTGATGTGTGTTATCACGGTGTTTTCCATCACCAAAAGCTCCCATATAGTTGTTAGGATTAGAGCTCATGTCCATCGACGCGGTTTCCGAACAAGATATCATCGCTTCAAAAACAAAACAATAACAAATGCAAATGACTTACGCCATTGGTTGGAAAACTTCATTTATATGTATTGTACCGAAAATGGGTAATATAATGAAACCTAATCGTGTAACCCAGTACTGCTTATTAGCTAAGCAACATTTTTTGCTTAAGTAAGTATAATTAATCTGTAAATCTAGACTACTCTTATAAAGAGATTTTTTTTAAATATTTGTAATGGATAAACTCAAAATATACTTAACCGATTTTTATCTAACGTGAGTGAAACAGCGAATAAAAGCTAGTGGTGAATTTACTTACTAAGCTTAATTAATAGGCCATGTGTATAGTTCGCCTACTGAAGCGTCACCGCTACACCTATTTCTGGTACAAAGCCTCAGTGATCGCTTTACTGAACGGCAGTCCGAAGGGTACGATTCGAAATTTACACTAGTAAACGAGCCATTTTAACACAACCTTTGGGAATAGCTAACAATTAAAAACATCAGTTAGAACCGTGGTCCTTTTAACACTGCTATTATACCTATAAGGTGAGGAGACCACGTAACATGTTTTGGAATGTATGCTAATTTGGCGCTTAATACAATAAAAACAATTTCGATGCCAATGTATTTTTTTCACCAATTCTTTAAACTTACCGCAGTCTAGACGTGCAAGGTCAATGATACCACGAGTCATATCGTCCACGTAAAATATGATAGGTCAGTGTCCAGTGGTCGATTGGGTATTGTAAAACCGTTAAGGTATTGCTTAATAAGACTGCAATTAAACAATACAACCATCACCTTAACAGTTAATTTATTCACACACTGAGCATTATTGTTACTACAGCGACCTAAACACCGTAGTACTAATATCCTGACATGGAGTCATTGGGTTTTTTTTGCATAATCTTTGTCTCGCTATCAAATGACTAATCCCATAAAACACAATGTGAAACAAAAGCTGCAGGTGAAGCGAACAAAAATGAGAGGTGTTAAAATTCAAGGCATACACTTTCGATTTCATCGTAAAATCCTTTGTTTCGGGGTGATTGGCATGGTTGTAATTCCTCTGGTGGGTACAACAGAAATCAAGCAGGTACGCTTGGAACAATGCAGTATTTCGCTCGTGTTCCATAGATAATCTTTTATAGTATAACAAATGCGTTCAGTGTACATGTTATCGAATAGCCACGATAACATATATATTTTTATTGTGACTGGAGTATTTAAATAAGGGTTTGTTGTACTAAAGAAGCCATTTGGATTTTAAACTCACTACTGTTTTAAATGCTTCGCTATATAGCGAAGGAAACGTACGTAATATTGGTGACACTATTATTCTAGTAGAGGATTAACCCAATGAATAAACAAAGAGTTTTGTGTTATTTCATTTATAAAAAAATCTAGTTCTCTCTCACAACTTTCTTTGTCCGTTTTTGGGTGTACTCAGGATAAAAACTAACGTGTGTCATTTTTCAGGTTTCAGGATAGCTCTGTGGACTTGACTGCAATCGGTTCAGAGGTTTGAAGCAGGTAAACAATCGTAAAAACAAACATAAGTGGGTTTATGGTTGCCTTCACGTTTATAATATTAGTGTAGATTATTGTATAAGAATAGCCAAATTTTCGAAAGTGCAATTTTAGTCGACTAAAACAATGTTAACCAAGAATAAATTAAAACTAAATGTTATTATAATAATCCAAATAAATTAAAAACGTTTTTATAACGGCGTTAATACTGTTATAACACAAAAAAATCCTTATAGTGTACTTATTACTCAAACATTTTAGTGCTAGCTTTCATAATACGATGCATAGAGTGATGTAATTAGTGTGTAGGTTATTAAAAGTACAGTTGTACAAAGTTGACCTTCTTTAGCCATCTTATTTTGTGAGCAATACGTTGCCGTGTCATATTATAAATGATATTAGTAAACCGATAACTCAGTTCGTATTTAGGAATCCGTCTTCGATTTGTTTACGGCGCGGCGCGATACATAACAAAGCCAGCTTGAGGATTAAATACTAATATGTGTATTACAATCCAACGTTATAAGAATATCATGATATTATAATGGTTTAACAGTTTTCCTTTTATTAGAAAATCTATCGCCAACTATTACTGATGATACATTTCGCTAGCTGCAGTTAAAGTAGCTCTCTGTTAAGACCTAGCTTGGTTAGTCTACTTCGCCTACTTCCATAGCCTAATGTCTTATGGCATTCTGTTGTGGGGGACAGCAGCTGAGGTAGACACCATATTTTTATTACAAAAACGAGCAGTTCGAGCAATCTACAATATGAGACCTCGCGAATCCTTAAAGACCAAGTTCAAGGAGTACGGTATCTTAACTCTGCCCTCCCAATACATTCTTGACAATTTAATGTATGTCCGTAAGAACCTAGAAAAGCTAGATTTCGTAAAATACCGGCACAATCTAAATACTAGAAACTGTGACAAACTGGTTGTCCCACGTTTTAGACTTAGTAAAACCAGTAACAGTTTTTTGGGAAATAGTGTTAGATTTTACAACAAAGTCCCAAAGGATATTACTGATTTGCCGGATTGTGAATTTAAGCGCCATGTCAAGCGGGTTTTGGTGTCAAAAGGCTATTATAGAGTGGATCAATATGTGAACGATTGTGATGTCTGGAATTGACTCATCTCTGTGCATCCATTAAAAACGTTTGTGAAATTTACTATTATATAGAATATATTATTATTCTAAATCTTAATATATATATTTCTTGTGTGCGTGTGTATGTGACTGAACTCCTCCTAAACGACTGGACCGATTTTGATGAAATTTTGTGTGCGTGTTCGAGTGGATCCGAGAATGGTTTAGATTCACAATTGGACCCGGTAGGTGGCGCTGCGGTCGACTTTTAGGATTTTTTTGTTTTCAAGGCAGGACAACGTCCGCCCGGTCCGCTAGTATTATATATATTTGTTAAAAAGATAAACCAGATCGAGTTTCTTGCCGGTTCTTCTCGATGACTGGGTTGTTTTCCGAACCGGTGGTAGTTTTGACGTTCATAAGTGCCTTCTTAGGGCCTAAATTGAATAAAGTGTTTTGAATTTGAATTGAATGTTCAAGATGTTTTCGGTTTATGCATTAGCTATATTGTTGGTTAAAATGTGTACTCTTCTATATCGACTTCTTTTATTGTAGCACAATAAAGTAACGACAAAGCATACGATGGCAAACGTAGCCTTAGTCAAAACAATCTTGTTTTCTTTTCCATAGGTAAATTTTTATAGATGAATTGATTTTTCCATTTATACTTGTTCTTTTGACGTGATAATGTATAAATCAATGAACGTCGGCTGCACGTACGAAGAATTATGACTTGTCACGTTCCGCCTGAGCCGAGCGTGCACGCGAGAGCGCGGAACTATTGATAGAGAGGCCCGATCGGCCTAAGCGTTCGGCTTGTGACGCATCTATCTTTCCTCCACTCCATCGGCCTATGCGTCCGAGTCATTACCACGTAAAATTATCGTCCGTAAACCGACTTTACAGACAACCAATTTTTTTTTTCAAATGTTTATCATTATTTAATGTTACATAATTTAAATTTTGAATATTATTAATATTGTAAGTTGTATCGTCGTAGGTTTTCAGTCTAGTATGCTCTAGACCAAGATCCCAGAGCTGCCAGAACCAACTTATTTTGAAATGGATGAAACCTTATTTTTTGAGTAGTCTTTTATGTACTTATATAGCTTTCGCACTCACGGAGTTTGAGACTGGGTGCGATGTATAGATATCAGGACTCAAAGGTGACTAAAAATAGGTACTACTTTATTTATTTTGATAATGCTGGATCTAGTTAAAGACAAGCATAATTTAAATACTCGAAACAGCAGCATATTGGTCATACCATTTTTTTTTTTTTTTTTTTTTTTGTGCGTGGGGAAATCCCTTATGGATACGCCACCCTCCCGGGGGAGAGGGTGGGTTATGTCCGACTCGCACGGACTAAAACCCCACGGTGTACCGACCGATCGTATTGTTGAGGCGGCAAGGGATCGATCTATGCTTCTCCCCTTGGAGAGCCGCCTCAACGATCCGCCCGGCGGAAGGTGACCGCCGGGCTCCTGCCTATAGTGAGGCAACCGGGTACACACCGGCTGCCCCCCCTCGTCCGCCGAACCTGTGCAATGAGGAGATGGGCCCCCCGGCCCATCCCCTCAGGTCCAGCTACGGTGGCGGGAGGAGTCGGGCAAAACGCCGCCTCCTCCCGCCGGTCCTCCGTTGGCGGAGAGGGCCACTTAGAGGATCTACCTCGCGAGCCCTCTCCGCCGCCTCCTTCTGCGAGATGACCTCTTCGCAGAAGGAGGCCATAGCTCGCCAAGCCTGTTCGCTGCCGAGCATGGCCGAAACCACACTCGGCAGCGATAAATTCCCCCCTACATTCCCCACCGCCGCAGCCAGAATGCGGCGCTGCCCCTCCCACGCAGCACACTCGGAAAGAGTGTGCTGCGCGGTGTCCTCATCAGCGCCGCACTCATGACATGCGGCGGTCGGCTCCCTGCGTGCGATATGGTGCAGGTACCACCCGAAGCAACCGTGCCCGGTGAGTACCTGCACCATTCGGAACGTCAGGGAGCCCCACTCTCGTCCCATCCACTCCCGCAGGACCGGGCGGACAGCGTCCACTGTATAACGCCCATATATTGGTCATTCCATGCTTAAGGCTCACTAAGTCTAAAAACAGTTTTTTAGGTAATAGAACACTATTACCTAAACCTAGCAAGGTTTTATAACAAAGTCCCAAAACACATTACCGATTTGCCGGATAGTGAGTTCAAGAACCATGTCAAGCGGGTTTTAATATCTAAAGGCTATTATAGGGTGGATCAATATGTGGACGATTGTAACGTCTGGAAATGACGCCCCTCTCTGTGCATCCACTAATAACAAATGTAACTATTTATGTTTTGTAAAAATATATAACATGAAAAGATAAACCAGATTGAGTTTCTTGCCGGTTCTTCTCGATGACTGGGTTGTTTTCCGAACTGGTGGTAGCCTTGACGTTTATAAGCGTCTTCTTAGGGCTTAAATTGAATAAAGGATATTTTGAAATCAGATTTTGATAACCTTGTTTTTCTTACCCTTATCCCATCTGAGTAGGGTCGGTACAACATGTTTGTCATGTTGTGATGTATGATTTTGACAACCCTGTTACATAAATAGAAGCAGCACTAGTTTTAGTAGTGTTAGTTTTAGTAGTGTTAGTCTTAGATAATTACGAAGCGAAGGTGATTTGGATCGATTAAAAATTAATAAAATATCAGCATTTCGATCCCCTAATCGTTAGGGCCTAACAGGTTCAAATCAAATAAAAAATACTTTATTCAATTTAGGTCCTGAGAAGGCGCTTATGGACGTCAAAGCCACCACCGGTTCGGAAAACAACCCAGTCTTCGAGAAGAACCGGCGTGAAACTAGATCTGGTTTATCTTTTCATGATACATATTTTTACAAAACATAGTTACATTCGTTTTTAGTGGATGCACAGAGAGGAGGTCATTGTCAGACATCAACATCGTTCACATATTGATCCTTTAGACATTAAAACTCGCTTGACATGATGCTTGTACTCACTATCCGGCAAATCGGTAATGTGCTTAAAATGAACAAAAAAAATGTAAATGATTTTTGACCTCGAATCCACGGACTGCATTACAATTCCAAAAATAGAATCAATCGCCTCTAATAATACATACAAATCCTCGACTAATCGGGGCATCAATCTAATATCCTCTCGATTAACCGTACACAGAAGCCTATTCTATATATTTTTTTAAAAACGGAAACACCGCCGTTTCAAGGCGAAGGTATACCTCGACCTCGCCGACCGAGTAGCATGCATTGTCCATTGCAACGGCTCTTTGGAACTTATCCAATATTGTAGTACATCGGACAATCGTGACCTCCAAATTGCACATTTGAATTTATCGATAACAGGAGAACGATGTAACAACACTAGACGCCGCAATCAATTTTGACATTTCTTCTCTTTATGTTTAAAGTTTATTTTTAAATGGTTCGTCACCGATGGAGTCCAGTGAGTATACCGATTAGTTTTCAGTATTATAAGCTAGGATGGGCAGATCGCTCGCCCATTGTTTTCCATAGCCTCGACGTCGAAAGACCGGTGGTAGGTGCCACGGTCTTCTGTCAAGGTTACACTGTTCACTGCCGTATTTGCAATGAATACGTTTTACTATTCATGCGTGTCTTTGCATGAAATCACAGTTAGCTATTACTAGGAGTATTTGTTTAAGGAATCCTGTGGTCACTTCTGCCTAGTTTAACCAACTTGAAGCGAAGTTGCCTAAATCGTGATTTTATTTTAATTTGTCACATCTCGGTATCGATATCGGTTTAATAGTGGCGATGTATCGATAGTTGATTTATTTTGGATCACACTACGAACAAATGTTGCTTTGTCGTTCTGTAATAAAAAAGAAGTGGACACAAAAGTAAAGAAATTGCAATTAGTTTGTTTACGGGAAAGATATCGATATTAATGTTTGTACTCATCCTAAAGTTTTATTTTTCCCTAAAAGAAATAGTAGATCAAAACGACTCGGTTTACGTGAAAATGCATTTGTTGTTCATTTGTTTTTCGCATTAATTTTGGGCTGCCTTTTTTATACAATCTTTTTACAGATTTCAAGTTACCCTTATTATTTATAACTGCCGTTTAAATCATATAGAAAAGCGCAATAATATGCATCCTAGTTCATACTTTAAAAAGTCCTCTAGATACTAGTGCTTAAAGTTGTCAAAATTGGTTACGCGGTTTTGAAAATCAAACAGGACAAAGAATATACACATCACTTATATTTATTTGTATAGATTGATAAGAATAAATAAAAGTATAACTCGGTATTAATACCAATAAAAGTGTGTGACACGGCATAAATAAGGTGCGGTTGTGCGATATCTGCGCATGCGTCGTTAGCCGATCAAACTCGCCTGTAACAATAAGTAAAGGCTATCGCGCATCGCGGGCGCACGTCTGTAAATCACAGGGCGCGCATGCGCGTACGTGTACAGCTTGTTCGTTCAGTTAATGAGCGTACTTTATACTTCGCTCCGTATTTTAAATAGTAAAAACAACCACGCTCTCTTTCAATGTTTAATTTTTTTTTTTATTACTAAGCAAGTGTAACACTCGCAATACTGACTATCCTATGTTAGCCTGATCAGCCTTCACGAGCCGCTTCACTTAATCAAAATAAACAAAATATTAACACATCACAGGGTTAAGTACAGTTTGTTAATAAAAATTATGATACTTTCAAATTGTATATAAAAAAAAAACTTATAAAGTGGGTAATAGTTTCACAGAAAAATAGACGTAAATATACATGATACGTAAAAATTTGTAACGTGATTGAAATGAATATGTCTATCAATTATAGAGATACTTTCGAATTTTACGAAACTGTTACAAATCGAAATATATAACGGACCAGTTCTCATTCGCAACGAATACGTTCACACAAATAAAATCTTGTTAAACTCACTTTAAATCCGACACGGTGTGTTGTTTAGTTTAGCTGTTCCTTAATTACCTCGGTACAGTTTTGTATATAGATTTCCGTAAAAATTGGACCGTTCACGCACTAGCTCGTTTTTAGGTGAACTTTAAATTTACTGAGTTAGTCAGAGTGCTAAAAACACCGGTTGTCGTACGATCACCGAAGTTAAGCAACGTTGGACGCGGTCAGTACTTTGATGGATGACCGCCTGGGAATACGGCGTGACGTTGTCTTTTTTTTCCGGGGGTCTCTCCCCTGCACTGGTTCGGCCGTCTGGGAGACAGTCTATGTCTGCCAAGCTGTCACTCTTCAGCGGGAGGCCCAGAATCACACTGGGCCGGCCGTCGGGGCGACTTGAGGAGTGCTCAGTCATCCCTTGTCCTCCATCATGGCGGTAGTGGACACCCATGAGATTTCTCTTCCCCGGGAGGGTGTTGTATCCATAAGGGATATCACCATGTAAAAAAAAGGTGGAGTTTAAATATGAAAAACAATTTTTGAAGTAAAAAGTTCTTTAGTCGTGTTGAACGATTTAAAAATACTTATGGGTTCGCGTCACCGTTGACCTCAACATGCTCGTGACGTATTGCGCTTGCACCTGACTAGCGCCGCGTAGTATAGCGGTCAATATAGATGTAGTGTTGATACTTTTTATTGACCTTGTGCAGCCCACCATATGTTTGATTCATTAATAGACTGTATAAAAATGTATATAATTTTAACTCGGAGTGCCAATAGATGTGAAAATCAGACTAATGCAAATAATTGTATAAATTATGAAATTTAAATAATTCAGACTATAATTGAATAATAAATTCAACAAAAGTACACAGCTATTACATTGTTTTGAGTTTTCAGTTACGTCTGACATCTATGACAACTTCTTTTTTAGCATTAAAATATTATTAAAGTGCTGATAATAAACCACCCGTTTGAGAAATTGTGCCCATAAGGATTAAGGCTCAGTTCATAGTGTATTTAGACATCGCTTCGATAGCGGTAGGTTGGGATTCTTGCGAATGAACCGGAGCTTTTGGTGAAAGAAATAATAGTGATAAAGCCATTGTATGGTGATAAAACTTTCTCTAAGCCCGCCTGACTTGTTATATCACCCTAAAGTTGAAAATCTGTCCCCAAATGCCTATAGGCGTGTTCCGGGAACTGCGCTTGAGAGCCAGTCCCTGTATAAGTTTAGCATATTAGGCTTAAATTACATCGCCATTTAACACCTCAGATTGTGGTCAAATACTAAAACCTAGAAAATATTAAAAAAAACGATTGGAATTCATGGATACCCTTTGACGTGGAATTAAAAAGTAAGATCCTAAAGTATTTATCTGTTTTTAATTTTTTTTTATAAACTTGTTTCTTAAAACGAATGATTAATTAATCTGAAAAAAACGAAAAAAGTATGTAAGAATAGCGAAAAATGACTTTATAATCGTTCTGCCTACATAAGTAAAGTCATCGTGTGAAGATAAATAGATTTAATATTATTTTTTGATTAGAGTAAGAATTTGTATCTTATGTGTTTTTGAGTATCAGCATGATTTTGTTTTCTGATGTACGTTTGATTTTATATTTAATTTTGAGTACTTCATTTATTACAATATTTTCATAAATATGACAGCTTCCATTTCAGCACAGACAAATGAGTTATTAATGTCATATCTATACCATAAAGTGGTCTTCCGGGCAGTGTGTCCTCTCGATTCTGCAACATCAGGTCTGTAAAATTTAAAATGAAGATATTTTTGAGCAGACCGACACGATACATTCACAGAGATACAGACGATTTCTTATAACAGTTTTTATACCCAGTGCGTATACCGTTCTAATTGATCCGTCTATTGATGTTATTTTATCGAGTGTATCTAAACTATCATATGTTAGTGATATGCGATTCGTTATTTTATTGAATCAATAAAATTGTACGGGTTCGTTATAATAATGAAATGAGTACGGTTTCCGTGATTATTAACATTTTTATTTATTTACTTGTTAGTTTTATGTTTACGTTAATAGCGTTACTGAAAAATATTGTATGGTAAAATCCTATACATATATATATTATAGAATCATTAAGCACTATGTCAAGCGGGTTTTAATGTCTAAAAGTGGACCAGTATGTGAACGATGATGACGTTTGAAATGACGCCGCTCTCTGTGTAACCCCTAAAAACGAATTTAATTGTCTGTGTTTGTAAAAATATGTATCCTGAAAAGATAAACGGGATCGAGTTTCTTGTCAGTTCTTCTCGAGGACTGAGTTGTTTTCCGAACCGGTGGTAGCTTGGACGTTCACAAGCGCCTTCTCTGGGCCTAAATTGAATAAAGTAATTTTGATTTTGAATAGGATTGGTTTTTTTACCCTAATTTTTGAAAGTACCCCTAGTATTTGAATAATTATACTAGTAATTTAGGAGAAAGAGAAAATTAACTATATAAATTAATAGGTTAGAAAATACGCTCTAGTGCTTTGAGTGATGAAATATCGATCCGATGTCCACAAATCCGAAACCCCGGCATGTACGGCCTACATGTTTTGTAATTTAAATTGGTAACACTATCGGCTGACGGTGAAGGAAAGCATCGTGAGGAAACTTAACCCTGAGAAATGTTCTTGTAGTAATATTGTATGTAGGAGAACATAGAACTGTGGATTTCTCAGAGTTTGAAATCGCCAGTACGTCGTGGGCTGGCGTGGTAATTATGCCCATACCTTCCTTCAGGAAGAGGTCTATGGCCCTGCAATGGGTCTGTTACAGGCTAATGATGATGTACATATTGACTTGGAACATTAAAATATATTATTATATAAAGTGCACTATACTTGAGCGAGTCGAGTATCGATCCCGGGTCGATAACGGGCCGACATCGCACGGGACGTGTCCCGGCTGAACAGATCGCGCGAGTGGCCGCGCCGAGTTACCGGGGACGATGCTAATTGATTTTATCTAACCACCGGTACCGGGACTAAAAGTCTGCAGATAAAACCGAACGAAACCTTAGAAGTTACTGAAATGCTTCCAATAATTTATAGAATATTGAAAATGTACTCACATCCGTTTGTCTACGGAAGCTTATACATAATTGTGTAGTTACATTTCAAAATGTGCTAAATCCAATTTTAAGCGTTTATATAGCGTTTCGTTTTTTTAAAGATTTCCAGGTTTTATACGCCGAGGACGAAGTTCTAATTTTGCCGTCCATAAAGTTTCTAGTTATTTTTTATGATCTTCATATTTTACATATATAAAATTTGAAGATCTTGAAAACTAACGTAAAATATTACGAGCGGCTAAAATTGGATCTAGCTCATATTGAAATGTGACGAATCATATAAAGACATGGGTGTACCAAAATACTGTTATTTTAATTATATCGTTTAATATTCACTAGTTAAATACAATGTTACATACTGAGCTACCTACATAAGAGACAGATGAGAGAAAATTACATGTGGCAGAGATGCGAATGTTAAGGTGGATGTGTGGTTTAACTAGAATAAATAAGATTAAGAATGAGTATATCAGGGGAAGTTTGAAAATAATACCAATGACAGGGAAGTTGAGGAGAGTTATAATAGTTGTTGTAATAAGTTAGCATAGTACGGGCATGTCATGAGGAGAGATGAAAGTTAAAAAGTTTTGTGTATAATGGTGGCCGGATATAAGGGTATAGTAAAACCGACCAAGGTATGGATGGATTGCGATGTGTATAAAATTTATCAATACTGAGATGATATCTGGCAGGAGAGAATGAAGAAGATAAACATATTGTGCCGACCCTACTTAGGTGGGACAAGGATAACAAGATGATAATTCATTATATACTGATAAATAAATTCGTAGAGTCTCATTAAGTCTTCTGCCGAGTTTGATACATAAAAACTTTTGCTCAGAACAATATAAAATTGTGGAAATAAATATCTTGTCTATTGGCGAGATATTTACATATAAATTTCCGTAAACAATTACATTACCTGTAATATTAAATAAAATCTTCATCAGAAATTCCATCTAACGTTTTGTTTGTCTACACAACAATAGATAACTTCACGTTGACTACGCAACGGTGCTGGCTGGATTCCATTCGATTCAGATCCATCACTATTTTATTACATTGATATTTCTTTATCTCTGTTTACGTATTTAGAAATATAAATAAAACCATTTAAAAACAAAAATCAAAATTAGTTCTCCAATTTAGGCCCTGAGAATGAGCTTATGAACGTCAAAACTACCACCGGTTCGGAAAACAACCCAGTCATCGAGAAGAACCGGCAAGAAACTCGATCTGGTTTATCTTTTCATTATTCATAACATAGTCCAACATATTTTTATAAACATATACACATTCGTTTTTGGAGAATGCACAGAGAGAGGCGTCATTTTTAAACGTCACCGTTGTTCATGATATATATTTCAAAGTTGTATGTATCTTAGTTGAATTTGTGTTGAAAATATTATAAAACAACTAACGGACACGGCGGATGCTGTCCTGCCTTGATAATAAAAATATCCTAAAATTCAACCACAGCGCCACCTACTGGGTCCAATTGAGAATCAATACCATTTTTGAATCCATATGAATATTCATAATAAATTTTATCAAACTCTGTCCAACCGTTTAGAAAGAGTTCAGTCGCATACACACGGACAGAAGAATTATATATATAAAGATTATTTTATTGTAATGGTTTAAAACTGCATTCACTTAAATAGACATCTCTGGTGCGAGTTAGTTACCACCTGAATGCGGTTGACCACATTTTTTGTCTAAAATAAAACAGCCATAAACATAAAAGGCTATAAAAATATAAGGACTATAAAAATTAACCGTCTAATACATAAACGGTATCTCGGTTTAATCGGCGAGAAATAGTGCGGGATGTTGCGTTGTTAACCCGGGGGTCGGGTGCGGTACTAAATTTATTTTAGTGATGTCATGCAGTCGATGTGTTATCCGCGCTACTGTGGACCGGCGAGATCCACTGATAATAATACCAAGGGACTAGTAATTTGCTGCCGATAGGAAAGTTTTGCTACTTCTAATTGCTAAGATTGATTGATTTCTTCTTCTGCTTTACTACGGTTAGCATACTCTCCTTATGTATATTTGTTTGATATACTTTAAGGAGACATATATACGTAGCCTAAATACGTTAATCTTTTTTTTTATAATACACTTCGCAACGCTTGACCTCAGTCATACTTAATGTAAAGTGAAGACGAGGCCTAGGTTGTAACGAGTTCGCGCAGTAAAATAATTCATTATAATAATTTATAAATTATATATAAATTCATGATAATCATTACATATTATAAAACAAAGTCCTCTGCCACGTTTGTCAATCTACCGATAGACATCTATTGGTCTGTTCGCGATAAACTCAAAAAATTTGTCAATTTGTTTTTTTATTATCAGGGCGAGACAATGGCCGCCGGGCCCGCTAGTGGGTATTAAAATATGAGATGTTAATAGATTCCAACTTATTGTGAGAGTAACGTAAGTTATCTAAGATTTAAATAGTTATAACCAAAAGTTTTATAATAAAAAGAGAAAGATTTTGCTGCCGGATTTATTTTCTTGATTTTCTCTATTAATAATTCTGCTTGATTTGTATTGTGTTATTGTATATTTTTGTTATCTAAAGGCAAATAAAAATAAGTAATTACAAATTACTATCTTTAACGATTACTTCACTTTTCAATGGGATACAGCAGCGTGATAGCAATCGCAGGTCGCAGCGGTAGAAGTGGTCTGCGTCATTCTTTCCATAATGAAATCTTACATACTTGTCATATTTAATTATTATTTGTGAAATCCAGGTCTGTATTTAAAACACAATCAAAGATGTCCATGAATTGTCGTTTTGTGTTGTTGTGTTTACTTTATTTTCTCAAAGGAAAAATGATTTATTGTTGATATGATATTATATTAAACTCTCTTCTCCCACCTTGTTACTAACGCTGGAAAAGCGAATTGACTAAAGCTAAGAGTACTTTTGAATTTTAGTAAATTAGTCTTTCCACCATACTTTTGAGTTTGACCATAATCTTTCCTGATATGAAAAAGTGATATGGCCCAAGATTCTAAAATACTGAGCTTAAAGTGAGACCGACACTTAATAGTCACTGCCGGAAGACATCTATAAATGCTTGTGGTTAATTTATATCTTGAACGTGATAACTGCCCATACTGGCAATACAAAAAACCTTATCTCTGTGATAATGATTCATCACAATGTTATTCTCCATCGAAAAGGTTTAATGTAGGATAGGAAGTTACATCGATTAAACACGCTATCCGAAGATAGTAGCACTGAGCCATTATCAACTTATACCTAATAAAGATATGGTTGATCATATATATACACTTACATAAATGTCAACAATGATTATAGAAGCAATGCGCGCGTAGGTATTTTTGAAGTTATACTTCTTTTGGCGCGTTAGGGAAAAATGATGAGAGTAAACCGACACCCTGAAGTTAGCTATAGTCAACATTTTGTTTCTTTGCATTTGTTGTTTTTATATCTTTGTATTAAAACTTTCAATGTATTAAATACCTTTTTTCTATTGTTAGTGTCGGTTTATCTACTAACGTAGAATAAGGCGAAAGATAAATTTTTTGAAAAGATGTTTATCTTGTTACACCAAAGAAGTATAAATTCTAACGCGTGTACATAAGTACACACACATTTTTTCATATGTCGTCTTATATTGGTTTACTGTATGTTCTCAGTTTCAAAATTTATGAGCGATCGCAATGCAATCACTTTATTTAAATTAGAAAATTAATGACCAGAATAGAAAGTTCACTTAACTTTTATGATGCATGGTCGTAGAGCATTACCTAATAACAGTCTGGCTAGCTACTAGCTTCAAATAGAATATTTATAGACTAACCCCTATAAGTGTGTATCGGCAGTGGCACTTGAGAGTTAGACCTTTCTAGGCGTAGTATTGTAACATTTTAAATAATATCGACAATAAACTCGTTTAGTCTTTAAGTCGTAAAAAATTTACGTTTGGTAATAATACCCCTGTCTGTGCATTCACTCCTCAATCCTTAAAGATAGTTATTTGTAATTACTAATTTTTATTTGCCTTTAGATAACAAAAATATAAAATAACACAATACAAATCAAGCAGAATTATCAATAGAGAAAATCAAGAAAATAAATCCGGCAGCAAAATCATTATCTTTATTATTAAACTTATGGTTTTAATTATTGAAATCTTAGATAAATTATGGTACTCCCACAATAAGTAGGAATCTATTAACATCTCAGATTTTAATATCCACTAGCGGGCCCGGTAGACATTAACCCTCCCTGATAATAAAAAAAAAACAAATTGACAAACGACAAATTATATATCAAAATATACCTCATGAATTACTTTATCGACTGGTCAAACCCACATGAAAATCCGATGAGTAGTTTTTGAGTTTATCGCGAACAGATCGACAGATAGACAGACAGACGTGACAGAGGACTTTGTTTTATAATGTGTAATGATTATTATGAATTTATATATAACTAGCTGACCCGTGCAACTTCGTTTGCACCAAATCGGTTATCACCGGTTCAATTGTATTTTTAAAAGCGAAAAATTTTAATAAACCTAAACCGATTGCGGCCACACTTACCGTTTCAAATTGTGAATCCAAAGTATCAAGGGACTCACTCAAACATATACCCAGATGGTATGTGAGAAATCTTTTAAAATAAACTTAGAACCCGTTCGTAGCATCATCTACCGGGTTCAATTAATATAAAGACTAATCTACATATATTGGCAGTAATGTAAAAAAAGCTTGAGGGGTCTATGGACCCCTAGTTGGAACGAAGTTCCTTTCCATTTTGTAGACGTTTAGTATACAGTCAGTATAGTATACATTATAAAATATCAAGTTGATATAGTTAACTTGTAAATTAAACGAATGTGACAGTTAAATTATGTGTGTTAAAATATATATCATGGAAAGATAAACTAGATCGAGATTCCTGCCGGCTCTTCTCGATGAGTGGGTTGTTTTTCCGAACCGGTGGTAGCTTTGATGTCCATCAGCGCCTTTTCAATAATGCATTTATAATTTTGATATTGAACATGTAGGTGAAATATGTAAAAAACGTATATAAAAGTACTTACAGAATAATACTAATGTCGAGGTTCATTTAATATTATAATATGAGCATTGCTTCCCAATATTCTATATATTATATTCCAATCTTCTTATTAAATTCCAATTTTCTCCTTTTTTGTATCATAGGTGGCAAACGAACAGGTGGGTCACCTAAGATTAAGTGATCATCACCGTCCATAGACACTTGCAACACCAGGAGAGTCGCAAGTGCGTTGCCACCCTGTGTTTGGGAGAGGGGGAGTGGGAAAGGGGAGAACGTGAGGGGAAGTGTGTTATTCGGCGCTCTCACTGACCGAACGAAACGCAACAATGCAAGCAAGCACTGTTACTTCACTTCGGTTTTCTGTGAGAGGGTAGTATTACACCGGACGAGCCGACCCGTTCATGTTGAAACCAGTAATAGCTTCAGCCGGGCTCTACCACCTCTGATAATGCGTCCACTAATAACGGATGTAACTATTTATATTTTGTAAAAATATATAACATGACGAGATAAACCAGATTGAGTTTCTTGCCGGTTCTTCTCGATGACTGGGTTGTTTTCCGAACAGGTGGTAACTTTGACGATCATAAGCGCCGTCTCAGGGCCTAAATTGAATAAAGGATATTTTGATTTGATTTGAATATAATTTCACACTGTGGTTTGTCATACTCTAATTTTAGAGGATTATTTGGATTCCTCCACCATTTTATTACACGCTATACTTAGCGTAAGTTATGTAGAGTTTCTTAAATCTACCATAAAAAACTACAATATGTCTAAACTCGGAACTATAATTTATTATTGAAAACAACGAAATGATCTTATTTATAATGCGCGAACGCAGTAAATCATCCAGTGCAAATAAATGCCATACACAAACCTGTGGTTTCGTTTTTATTGTTAATGCTTCATCTGGACCACAAAAATGTCAGAGATTTACGATAGTCGCGCGAGCCTGCGCGTCCGCAGTCCACCGGTCGCGAATAGTGACACCATGTTTTTAAGTAATTTGTTGAAAAAAAGTCGAGGCAGTCACAAAGACTGCCGGCAGAAGTAATTAGGTACTCAACACAATATGTTACCTGTGTTCTTTTTTGAATTTTTAAATTAATATAGTCTGAAAAAATGCGTGCATTGGTGTGTACACGGGGAGAAAGTAAAACTTCTTTGGCTTATATGCATTAAATATTATATCTACATGAGAATGCTTATAAACTATATACTATACGAAGTCCCGTAATATAAATACTTAAAAGTCACAGTACTTTTACTCATTTTGGTATACTACTACACCCAGACTTACATTTATACATACTTACACATACACACAAATACATACCTACCTCGTTTTTAAAGCGTAACACATTTTTTCCTTATAGTGCCACAAAAAGTTTCATTTCAGTTATTTATATTACAGCATTTGTAAACTGAAATTATTAACACTGTTTTCACCTCTATTGACACTCCGAGCAATAATTATATACATTTTTATATTGTTTATTAATTAATCAAACGTATGGTACTGCAAAACCTTAATACAAAATATTAATATTACATGTACACGGGCCGCTAGTCTCACACAGGCGTAATACGTCACGAGCATGTCAGAGTCATCGATGACGCGAACCCGTAAGTTTATCCCCTACCAATTTGGTATTTTTTTAAATCACTCCACGCAACTAAGTAAGGTTCATTTCATTAAATATTTCAAATTATCGCCTAATGCCAGTGTGCTTATAACCCACTTGTATTTCTGCAGTGAGCGTAAGCTTTCGGTCCTCTCCTGTCATTTCGATAGCAGTAAACTGTAATAGTAATTAGTAAATTGAAACTAAGACGAATAGGATTGTTTCTATGAGCAAGTAAGGGCGAAGAGGGCATGAGTGTAATTGTAGTATAATTTAGGTGTTACTACCGTTGTACAAGCAACCCACTAGAGTTCGAAGTCGGTTTAACAATTTCCAAATGGGTCATAATTTGTCTAGCTTCTGAACAAGTACCAAATTTTCTGCGGGTTCTACATAAACGGGTGGTGTTATTAGTTTTACCAGTCAGTTTCATTTGAAGCTTTACTGGGATGGTGTCTAGAATGTTAGTGTGATAACAATACTACGGCTTTTCGGTCAACTACTGTGTAGTTGATAAATATAGTGAGAATGTTATTTATTGTTTTTTTGTTTTATTTTTTCATACCACATACCATATTTCTTCGTATATAACACAACATATTTATGTAGCTAGCTTTTCGTGTATAAGCAAAACTTGATAATCTTTCTTGTGACACATATCTTTTTGTTTTACCAATTTTGTTATTTCCACACAAATATATTTGGAATTAGTAATATAAAGGGAGAGAGAGTTAATCGCAATTTGATACAAGTCAATTCTCTTTCCCTTGACGTGTAACATGAGTATTAAATAATAAGCTCAAAGATTTGTCAGTCATTATTTAGGTGCTAGTCAAAGAGTCATGGCAATTTCAATGTCAGTTAAAAGCCTTGAGGATAATGATCACACGCTTTACAAAATTATCAAATAATTTGATAACAGACTCCTTCTCCATCAAGCCCCCAGGATGGAAGGACATATATCGTTATGAGGTCGGTGTGCTGAACTTGTGATTTCTAGATTTCATAAGATGAGGCTATATTGTTATTTAATATAAGGTCTAATTGCGATCAAACTTTAAACTATAATATGAAAGTAAGGGTTTTAAATAGATTACGACTAAGTTAAAAATAATATCCCAAATGTTCATAAAATATTGTTACCGTAAGAGCGCGTGGTATTCGATCGCGCAATATGGCGTCCGACGCGCGGATACCCGTCGCTTGTAACATAACTCCAATCGGATATTCTTTCGGATATCGATGCGACGATAAGTTCCGCGTTATTTACACCGTCGATTTCCGATACTAATCGATATTTGAGTTGTCCCTAAGTTATGTCTGCGGTTTGCGGATAATGCGTTGAATTGTACCGTTCTTATTTTCTTTTACGTGCTAAGGTTTATATTATTGGTTATTCAGATATCATGTCTAATGTAATTTGAACTAACTTAATATTAGAAATTATTGGTAAGAATTTCTTCAATACATATAAAACCTCGTCAATTATTATCCTTTGATAATCACCCGAAAGTAAAAAAAAACTTTAGCGACGGGCATGTAACATATCCGTATATTGTTAAAAAGCCTACCACATAGAACAGGGGTTCAGTTAAAGTTATGCAATGTATTATAATAATGTTGCCATAACTTATTTTCATTATTGTAAATAAGTGAGTATCAACAACCTAACTTAAACGGAACTAGGGACCACCCAGGTAGCGACACGCGCGTTTCCCAGGCGATATATGACTATGACGAGCCGTGAGTGGATTAAACTCTTTCATAGTCTACTTACACTTTGTGATGCGAGGAGTTATCCATATTTATTAGACTATAAGCAAAAATCAAACATATGGAATCTATATGTTTAAAAATCAATTAACCAATGTATGGTCATAATTTCAAAACAGTTGCACATATTTGGCTAATTATTTTTTGAATGTATTTATAATTGTGAAAATTAAGAGTATATTTATATATATAATTTTTCTGTCCGTGAGTATGTAACTGAACTCCTCCTAAATAGTTGGGCAAAATTTTTTGTGTGTTCAAGTGGATTCAAGAATGGTTTAGATTCAGAATTGGACTCGTTAAGTGCCGCTGCGGTTGACTTTTAGGATTTTTTGAAGTGAAACTTTTTTATCGGCGTTGGAAAAAATTTACCGTCACATTTTTCCGTTACGCGCCATCTTTTTTGTATTCATGTCTATGATAATAAAATCCTTTTGTTTAAACTTTATCTAATTTAACTTTATTTTTTAATATATTAATGAAATTGTTTGCCATAAAGAAAGAAAGGGTTTTTTTTTTTTTTTTTTTAAGTTGCATATAGATCATTTTGCGAAAAATAAGGCCTTAAACAAGTTTCACTTCTTACGTGTGTACACTAGTACACGCACACATTTTTTTTTTTATCAAGGCAAGACAACTCCCGCCGGGCCCGCTAGTGTTAAATAAAATGTTTGAAAAATTATACGGAAAAGTAAAGAAAATATAAAAGAAAAAAGTGTGTAGTTTACATGCGGTGGAAGTGTAACATTCAAAAAGAAAGCGAAAAGAGCGTATGTCTCACTATTCTCCAATACCCGAAGCCAAGTAGCTAGTACGGTGGGTACTAGTACATGCTCTAGCACTATGCAAAATAAATCTTTGGATATATAAATTGGATTATAAAAAAAACTTCTGTTTATAGAAATGCATGGAAAAGGAAAGAAAAACATTATTAAAGAGATATATTTAATTTCAAAATGCAATAATAATTGCAAAATTATTACTCATACTCGTATATATTCGTTTACGAGCAATGAAATTAATGTTTGCGTAACTAGCATAAGAGCTTACCACTCGTTAAATAGTCTTATTAAATTTCATTTCTTTATACGAACAGTGGCGCCGTTCATCGCTTTACGACCGGACCGAATAAATATCTAACGATCTAAAAAATGGGATCAAAAGTCGATAGTAAATTATAAAATCGGTCGTCAATGTCCTGGGCTCACTCTAAATCGTTGTTAGACAATAAAACTCGTACTGTATCGTAAATAAACTGGACATTTTTAATACCGTATCATTTTAAACTGTTACCGCGGCACGGTGCGGCGCGGCGTGGTGTAGCGTAGTGACGTTTAGATCGAGTTGAGAAAAGTTTAATTTTTAAACGGGGTTAGATCGTAAAAGGTTTGGATAAATATTTACGCTGCTAAGGTGAGTATGCATTTTACAAACGCAAAAAAAGATATTAAACGGTTAGGAACATTTTCAAAATCTAAATATACTGTATTTAATTAAGGGCCTGAGAAGGCGTTTATGAACGTCAAAGCTACCACCGGTTCGGAAAACAACCCAGTCATCGAGAAGAATCGGCAAGAAACTCGATTTGGTTTAACTCTTCACCGTATATATTTTTACAAAATATAAATAGTAACTATTTTGTTTTTAGTGGAAGCACAGAGAGAGGCGTCATTTTTAGACGTCATAATCGTTCACATATCCACCCTATAATATATAGCCTTTAGACGTTAAAACTCGCTTGACATTTTCAAATTATTATTGAGTCGAAAATAGCATTTTCAGATACTCCTTAATCAGAAATTTTACTTATACGATTTAACAGTCGACTGTTGACATGAAAACGATTGCGTGGTTGATTGTGCGTATGTGCGTGCGATATGCGTATTTTAAACAAAACTCTGTTATGCGTCCTTACATACATAACCAACATAATATAGTTTAATTTATCTATCTAAGTTTAACATACTAGATGTTAGTTGCAAAGCTGTCTAACACTTTTTGAATTATTAGCGTTGTTTCAACAGTATTCCGGTCTTTTTTTATCATTATCACGCTTTTATTAGCTTCACCTGTATGTAACTGACCCCTTTGAGCTCGATTTTGTCCTACTTTGAACGATCAGATTTAATTCAAACTTTGCACACCTGTCAAAGGTCGATGACAATGCAATAATCCGAAAAAAAAAGTAAAAAAAAATTAACTAAAAAATGAAAAATAAATAATAGTTTAAAAAAACACGCTTTCATAAAAAATCCAACTAAAAAACAGAAAATAAAATTTAATAAATTTGGATTAAGAATAGTGTAAATTAGAAATAAATGTATATTTTTGTAAAATTTGCGATGCGTCACTGTTAATATCAGCACCTCCAGATATCAGTATTTTTATCATTTTTTTGTCACTTTTTACAAAAGTTTACATTTATTTCTAATTTACACTATTCTTAATCCAAATTTATTAAATTTTATTTTCTGTTTTTTAGTTGGATTTTTTATGAAAGCGTGTATTTTTAGTTTTTTAAAACTATTATTTATTATATCATAAAGAGTAGCATCTTACAGAAAAATATATGTTATTGCGTATGTTTTTGTTAATGACTTCATTTTTTTGCATATGTAATTTGTACTATGTATATAAATTTAGGAGACTGTACTCAAGTGTTATGCGTATAGTTGTTCTTTAAAAGTATGAATATATAAATTAAACTAGCTTCTGCCGGCAACTTCGTCCGCGTGGGATAGTTACTTTGGGGTAACACTAACACGCAGTGGAAGCTCTCAAAAGGAAAAAATAAAACGATTTTGAAACATTCTTCATCGTTGCTCAACTCTTATTTGTCTTAGCGTGATGATATTATAGCCTTCCTGGATAAATGAGCTATTTAACACAAATAATTTTACAAATCAGGCCAGTAGTTCCTGAGATTAGCGTGTTCAACCAAACAATTAAATAAACCGTCCTGCTTTATACATTAGTATAGAAAAAAATATTTTGTCTATCAAACATTTATATCGTGGTGTCACTAAAAATCAAAGCTTACTGTTCAATCAATAAATTGTAGTATATTGTTCCAATTGATTCACAGCTGTTTTCCAACGAATTGATTCGATCTTTAGAGACATAATAAAACGCGTGTGGCCTCATTTGCATAACAGTTTAATGTTTTAATAAATTTATTGTTCTATTTCATATTAAGTTCTGTATTTTCATGGAAAATTTAAATGGTTTGGTTTAACTATAACTTATATTAAGCATTAATAATGTCGAGTATTACTATTATTATATTTCTCCATAAGTCATTAAAGGTCTAAATTTTTGGAATGGAGATAATAGTAGTTTTTAATTTGATTCTTTCAACCGATATCCAATTTAAAGGAGCTGCCAAAACCAAAGGATTATTTAAATACAGGTTTTTGGTATTGTTCTTAGACTCGATTCTGCCTGCTAGTTATGAATAATAGGTAATAATAATGGTAAATTACGTCTTGGTCAACAAACTGAAAAAGAAAACTTTTTTATATAATAGCACTGCAGAATTATGTAACTGTGCGTAAAAGTGAGTACAGTAGGACATAAAAGTATTAGCGATCACTCAGAGATTGAATTTTTTTGACCTGTATGAATATCTCCAAACATTATGCTTGAAGAGTCCGTGGAAGGACGGTCACCTTCGCTCCCGCACATTGCCGCGTTCTTCCCTCGCAGTAACTTAAGTCTAAGCACGATCCTGTGCCATGCCACAGGCCCATGTGGTGGAGACGTATTCTGCCAATTCAATATCCACAGTTCTTCGGGAGGCTAATACCTATCCTTCCCCCACTTCAAGGGATTTACAAACTTGACCACTCAGACCGCAGTTGGGGCAGCTTAAGAGGTGTCAACACCTGTTTGGGGAGCAGATGTAGTGCCGGTAAGGCAATCCTCGCTCCACCAGCAAATATGTATGATGTATAGGTTCTGTAAAGAACATTTTTTTTCCTGGCTGGTTAGATAGTGAAAATAATAAATATATAAATTATATTATATACAGAAATTCAATTCACGGAACAACAACAGCTCCAACCGAGGTTCAGACGTTTTACCTTCCTTGCACTAGTTCTCATTTCGGATGAGTGCTCCTTGCATTAATCACTAAGTCCATCATTGAACGTGCGGTGCGGCCAACAGTGTTAGTCAGTTCGATAAAAAAAAAGACTGAAAAAATGTCATATCACTAACCGGGAGATAATGCCACAACTACACAGCTGTCGAAGTAAGTTAGGCTGTCATTTATTTGATTCTTTTTATAACAACAAAAATATAAACACTCCCTAAATATATCAATATTGAAATCTCAGTTCCTTATAATCAGCTTGTCTTTAGATCTCATAATTTGAAACCCTCTGCCAGATTGTAATTCATTTTAAATTCAACGGAAATAATTTAGATGTATGCGGAATTCGGTCGATCAATCCTCAGTCTGTCAGTACGAGGTGACAACACGTTTCGATGATCGATCAGTGCTACCGTTTTCATTGCTAACTATTAGCTAATTTTTTGCCACTGATAAAGGCGACGGTTTTTTTCTGTCTTCTGTTTGTTTTTTTTTGTTCATATCCGATAATTGATGAGGTGTGTTCCTTTCTTGGTAATCGTCAATGACAAATGTAAGTTTGTCAAAGCGTATGCAGTTTTTTTTTGTGTCTTCGATTAGTAAAATTATTACATTGCACTTGCTATGGCTAATTGTTAGAATTTGTCAAACGATTATAGTCAGATTATACGTTATCTTTTGTACTATATTTTTACTTGGTTATCTAGATTAAAATGTAATATTTCTTTTAGGATAAAAAAGTCTTTTTATGTATGGTGATACTTATTTAACTCAAAGGTTATGTGGAATTTAAGATCTTTTCAAGAAAAGATCTTCACCTTGCAATTGTTATTAATTCATTTAATTTAATTGTTAATTAATTAAATATTGTCATTTCTACTTGTACTATTATATACTACTATATATAGACTCTCTTTGTTTACTGTAGCTTCATTCAAAGCAATCACTTATAGCGTCGTATTTGGCATATCTCTTTTTACAAAAAAAAACCTTACCTAGTTTTTCAGTCCCAAAGTTTGAAGGTAATTGTTACTTAAGTAAAATATTGTCTCTCCTACACTTATTATTATATATTACTGCATATAGACTTTTTTGCTTATTGTAGCTTCATTTAAAGCGATCACTTTTAGCGTCCTATTTGGCATTTTTTTTTACAATAGAAACCACACCTACTCTCTAGTCTAGTCCCGACAATGGAAGGTTTGAAATTGCCAAAAACAATTTCTTGCAATTCGTATTCGTTTAATTGTTGTTAAAGAAATAAACAAGTTTTCCTAAGCTTGAAAATATATATCGTATTTCGCTCAGATACAAGTGCATATTAAAATATATAAATACCTATATGCAAGTTCAGATATATTACAAGGAACAAAAAAGGCAACGCTTCAACTAAATTATTCAAATGTTACCAAACAAATTCGTCAGAGGCGCACGCGCACACTGGCGGTGTTTATGTAGAAAACAAAAAAAAAAGAATAAACTCGTGTCTGTTTGTGTGAAATTTAATGTCAATTTGTCGAATGCCTTCGCGTTCGGGCTTTATGAATATTCAACAGTTCAGTTTGTTTTCCAGTTACGTGTCAAACAGAACACAATGCTCGGAGGTGATAGGTGATTCTAGTTTTTGGGGACGAGTTATTCTGCATAATTTTGTATTTTAACGCGTTGGCTGCGTCGGCGGCTGCGTCGGCGATTGTAATATAGGGTCGAAAGGACCTCATAAATATTTTATTGGGTAATGCTCTTAGAATCTAATTAAATCTAATTACGTAATGTAGTAGACGACCATGAGGTCATTTGGACCTCCTAGCGCAAAAAACAGTGACTATTAAAATCATCTGAATGTATTAAGTCCATTTACTTATCTACTGTTCTCTGGTACTTAAGTCACGTAGTCATTAAAATTACAATAACTTCTGAGAAAGAACCGATTTTAATAAAACCAAGACTAAGTGTTACTCGTGGTTTATAATATTTTTGAAGTTTTATCGTAAACGCAGTGCTTTTGCAGTGATGTGTGTTTAGATAGATATACATAGAAACAGACAGACATTTTTAAAAATGATTGAAATGTATTTTATTATTTATTCCAATCCACCTGCAACAATTTTTTTTCACAAAAATCTAAAAAGTACAGACACGTTAGATATACATTCTTATTACATGTATAGAAGATCTAATTCGGAATCTATAGACACAGTAATAACTGTACGGTGGTTGTCATTTGTAATATCAATCTTTGATATTTTCGTCATACGGCCAGAATATTGTCATTTGTTTTGTGCTTGGGCCAGAGGGCGGTCCTGGTTGACCTCTGCATGATGTGACAGGCGTAAATATGCTAGGTTTTATATATTCTTCCGTTTACGTTAATATTATTTTATCTACTAAAAACCAATGTAGAAGATAAATCAGATCGAGTTTCTTGCCGGTTCTTCTCGATGAGTGGGTTGTTTTCCGAACCGGTGGTAGCTTTGACGTTCATAAGCGCCTTCTCAGGGCCTAAATTGAATAAAGTATTTTGTGATTTCGATCATTAACAGTCTAGTATCCGAAATTTCGTTACCTTCAAAATGATTTAGCTGTTTATTTTATCTGAATTCCTTGTAGAGTGTTTTGTATATATGATATTGTAATTTTAGTTTTACTACTTGATCTCTAGAAACCCTTTACCGATTTTAAGCCGTTTCTGGTGAATCTTATCATTACTTCACAATCCCTATACAAGAGTATAATGATGTGTATCCTTGATTTTACTCTGAATAGTCTTCTGTGTCAATGGATTTACATCAAAATCGATTTATCCCTTTCGGAAATTTTCCCGATCATGGAATATACCACTTAAATTTTATTTTCATGTATAATAAAAAGTATGAATTAAGTTTCTAATTTTAATAAGTTTTGTATGAATAATACATACTCGTATGTCGATGACATCGACAGTCAAAAAATGTAGGCAGTTGAATATAAGCTACTCGTGGCCGTTCGAAATAATTCTAAATATATATTTATACCAGTACTCGCAGAGGGACATTAGCGAGAGCATATTGCACCCGCCGGCATTGTATGCAAATCCACGGGACGTGTACGTTCGTAGAGAGAGGGAGAGAGAAAAAAAGAACAAAACGAGGAGAGAAAAAAATTACACTACCGAATCGCACGACGTTATACTGTTTTAATATATTATCACAAAAACATAACACGAACTCGGGTCAGAATGCCCTTCGTTTGTTTTTCATTTTTCAAAACTGGTGCCAAAGTCACGCTTCAAGCGGCTTTTGTGTGTTTTTTATGATTTTTTTAATGAAATACTGTTTTCTTTAGTATAATATGCTTTATTTTTTTTTCTATCTTCGTTTCATCTATTATTTTATTAGAACTGAAAACTTCTTTTGGCGCATTGAAAAGTATTTTTTGGCAGGAGATGCACTTTTAATTTCGTGCAATGACATGCTAGTAAGCGTGACCGGCCGTGATGCGCTTGCGCGGCTTGCGTCAGCCTACCGAGCGTTGTATAGCGGCCTGTGTACATGAAATATTGATACTTTGCAGCTCTTCTTACGTTTGATTGGTTAATTGACTTTATAATAATGTACATAATTATTGCTGCGAGTACCTAGTACTAGTGTTAATAATTTTAATAGGTATACAAATAATTAAATTTAAATAATTCAGATTATAATTAATTTAAAAATTCAAAAGATAACAGCTATTCTATCGTTTTGAGTTTTCACTTATGTCGGCAGTCCTTATTATACTTTATAGGTTTTAGCGTTTGAACACAATCTTATCTGATGTTAAATGACGACATGGTCTAAAATGGTAAACACGCCGAACCTAGAGGGGAACTGGCACTCAAGTGCAGCTGTCGGAACACACCAACAGGTGCTTGGCGATAGATTTTCAACTCAAGAGTGGTAGCTATCCAGGCGGAGTTAGAAGAAGCCCTACCACCACGCTATGGTTTTATCACGGTGATACACCGTAAACTCCAACTCAGTTGCTAGAATTCGAACCTATGTCCATCAACGTGTTGTCCAAACACGCCATCGGCTAGTTATAGTTTCATGTTAGTTAGCTATAATTTATGGGTATTTTTTTAGTGAATAACGACATGATTTTAATGAACAATCCATTTGCCCAATATATGATTGTTGTATATCTGATATATATAATGTTACTATTGAAGAACTGATGGCAAGAATTTGCGATCGTCATCCCGATGGCAACAGACCATTCACAGGGAAACGCAAGGATGTATACAATATCAAGAGTTAATAAACGCCCACTTACTGTCCGTCGTTTATAATGACATCCTACAGCAATGAAGTTTTTACGACTATGCCAAGGTGCTGCAGACGGGCGTGTGAGCGGCGGTTTTTTATGTCTCTTTTCTACCGTAGAATGTGTTACAACACCGCCATTTAAAACTTTGAGCGTAATGATATCGATTTGACAATCTAAATTATCATACTAAAGGGTACCTTAGTATAAATTGTGAAATAATAAATATTTTAAGCTAAACTACATTCTTTTTAACTTCAGCAAATTTTGCGCGGGTTAACCGTGCAAGTTTGGACAATTTTAGGGAATAAAGTATCCACAAAGATTTTGTCACGTTTATTACATTTGCAGCAGATGGTAGCTTTTTTCTCGTCTCAAAGTAGCACGTTCGTTGTGACGAATACGTTCCAAATACGACATTAACAAGTTAATTCGTAGCGACTAGGGATTATTATACCATCCTTTGTACCTGATTAGGTTTGTTGAATGAACTGTGGTATTTTCTGCACCTTGTTCATTTTCTCCTGGAATGACTTATTTGCTAAATGAAAATGCGATTTTAATTCTTTTCGTATAACAATAACACGGGAAAAGAGACTTCTTTAATTGTGGTTTTCAGTGGTTTCAGTTTTCAGGATACTTATCACTAACTTGCTGTTACCACCAACGAATTTTATTGGGCGATAAAAGATTGCTCCAAAATCAACCGCCACTTGCGAGCACGCCACGCCTCCTGCACTAAATAAAACAACTAGGTACGAATCTAACTATCTCCCTGATTATCGAAAGGATGCAAATGTAATGAGAGACGTACCTCCACAAACCCGTCTCGCCGATAATGTCAAAGAGGAAAAAAGAGGTGTCTAAACGCCCCTTTTGTTTTCATATTTTTTTCGAACTGACCATTATTTATTATCATTATAAGCTATTGGCCTAATGGGCCTAATGTGCCTTCATACCGAACTAAAAACGCCCTCATCACCACTTTATTAATTTTTATTCCTCAGTTCAAAAAAGCCATGGAATAAATAGATCCTCCCCACCTGGTTAGCGGATCTGCCATTATTATTAAAATAAAATAAATAAAACAATATTAAAATAAAATAAAATAAAGGAAAAATAAAATAAATGATAATACGCATAATCTAGATGTTGATGGAGTACTAATTTCAAACAGTTCAGAGGTAGTGACTGTTTTCCAAGATTATTTCACAAATATACCTCTACAGGTAACAAAAAATATTAATTCATCAGCCCATGGTGCCGTATCATTTTTAAAAAGTCTGAGGGCACCTGTAAAGTCAAAATTTAATTTTACATCTATTAGTGCAGGTGAAATAATAAGGACTTTTAAACTTTTAAATTAGAAACATACTGAAGACATATGGGGAATGTCGGTAATGGTAGTGCAGTCCTTAATTACCAAAATATTTCACCATATTTAGCTAACATATTTAATAAGTGTATAGCACAAGGAACCTTCCCCAATCTAATGAAAATAAGTAAAGTAGTTCCTTTATTTAAATCAGGCTGTAGAAATAGTCTTGGAAATTATAGACCAATTTCTGTACTTCCGTCGTTAAGCAAAATTTTTGAGAAGATTCTGCTTAAGTAATTAGTAGGATATTTTAAAGCGCAAGAGATTCTGGATGATCGACAGTTTGGCTTCACAAAATCAAAATCGACTACTGATGCTGGTGCAACGCTTTTAAGTAATATATTACGGGCTTGGGAAGGATCGCAGGATGCAATTAGTGTGTTTTGTGATCTATCTAAGGCCTTTGACTGCGTTGACCATAGTACCCTCATTCTGAAATTAAAACATTACGGTGTTTGTGGAGTCTCTCTCGATCTTCTTGTCTCCTATTTAAAAGATCGCTGTCATAAAGTTAGTATAGACGGGGCAACGTTTGCGGGATCCTTGACTCGAATTGGCATTCCACAGGGTTCCATTTTAGGGCCGTTTTTGTTTCTCGTATATATAAATGATCTGCCGCTAGTGGTTGATAACTGTGCAGATGTAGTTCTTTTCGCGGATGACACTTCGCTTATATTTCAGGTAAAAAGAATAGATTCCGAGTTTACGTATCTAAGCAGTATTTTAAATAAAATTTCCGATTGGTTTGCATTAAATAATTTATTGCTAAACGCAGCCAAAACAAAGTGCATAAGATTTACCTTACCTAATGTTCCACCAACTGATAGTAAAATCGAGATCCAAGGGAATCTAGTTGGCTTAGTTGACAATACTATGTTCCTGGGTATCACACTTGATTCTAAATTACAATGGGGTCCTCATATAAAAAAATTGGCTGAAAGATTAAGTTCTGCTGCGTTCGCCATTCGAAAAATTCGCCAGCTAACAAATATTGCCACTGCTAGGTTGGTCTACTTCGCTTACTTCCATAGCTTAATGTCTTATGGCATTTTGTTGTGGGGGGCCGCAGCTGAGGTAGATACCATATTCCTACTACAAAAACGGGCAGTTCGAGCAATCTATGATTTGGGACCTCGTGAATCATTAAAGACTAAGTTTCAGGAATTCGGTATTTTAACTCTGCCCTCTCAATATATTCTTGAGAATTTGATGTACGTCCGGAAAAACTTAGATAATCTAGATTTAGTAAAAGACCGACATAATGTAAATACCAGAAACCATAACAAACTGGTTACTCCATGTTTCAGGCTTACTAAGACCAGTAACAGTTTTTTAGGTAATAGTGTTAGATTTTATAACAAAGTCTCAAAACACATTACCGATTTGCCGGATAGTAGGTTCAAGTGTTATGTCAAGCGTGTCTTAATACATAAAGGTTATTACAGAGTGGATCAGTATGTGAACGATAGCGACGTCTGGAAGTGACGCCTCTCTCTGTGCAACCACTAAAAACGAATGTAGCTATATGTGTCTATTGTTGTAATAATAAAAAAAAAATATGTTAGTTATTATGAAAAGATAAACCAGATCGAGTTTCTTGCCGGTTCTTCTCGATGACTGGGTTGTTTTCCGAACCGGTGGTAGTTTTGACGTTCATAAGTGCCTTCTCAGGGCCTAAATTGAATAAAGAGTATTTTGTATTGATTTGATTTTGATATTATTATACTACTAGCCTCTGTCCGCGATTTCGTTCGCGTGGAATACCTACTTTAGGCTAACGCTAACACGCAGTGGAAGCTCTCAAGAGGAAAAAAAAACCGATTTTGAGACGTTCTTCATTGGTGTTCCGCTCCTATTCTTCTTAGTATGATGATATATAGCCTATAACCTTCTTCGATAAATGAGCTATATAATACTGAAATATTATTGAAATATTAATATAATAATTCTTCAAATCGGACAAGTAGTTTCTGCCCCCTACAACGTCACAAACTCACAAACTTTACCTGTTTGTAATATTAGTATAGATAATTATACGGTAAATAAGCGCTCGTCTGTTAGCCCAATGTACAAATACACATGCATCGAGGAAGGCGTAGTTGGTCTTAGTTTTCAAACGCAAACCAATTAAGACCATTTTGGTGGACTATAAACAATATCGTATACCATTTAACGGCTTAAGTTCGTTATTTGGTCTGAAATAATAATAATCATCATCATCAGCCTGTAAGTGACCCGCTGCAGTGTAAATAGGTATCTTCCGGAAAGTAGGTATGGGCATAATCACCACTCCAGCCCACGACGTATTGACGATTTCAAACTCCGATAAATCGACGCTGCTATATTTTCCCACATACGGTAGTACTACAAGAACATTTATCAGGTTCAGGTTTCCTCGCGATGTTTCTCTTCACCGTCACACGATAGTGTTACCAATTTTAAATTATTAAATGTACGTGAATTCCGAAAAATTCGTTGGAATATGTCGTGGTTCGGACCTGCGGACATTTGATAGATATTCCACCGGCCAAACCGCTTGACCACTACAACTACTAAATAATATTGTGGAATATAGAGATAGTAACATTATTTGAAACTTTCATCTTTTTGAAGTTTATTGTACGCTGAAAGAGTGTAAATCAGAAGTAGGACACAAGTATATAAACTGATAAGGTAACGATCAAACGTTCGAATTTTAGGTTATAAAAAGTACTAGTATTGATTTCACTAGAAGATTTATCCCATAAATCAATGTATAGCGAGGAGACTCTCTAGGAAGGATAGATAAGAAATACAGTCTCAGTTATTCCAATATTGTGTTATTTTATATTTATCAATCACAAAACATCGTTTTAAATTATTTCTATATACGATGAGATAGATATACTATAAACATAAAAAGTAAAATAGTGACTTGCTTTTGTAAGTTCACTAGTATGAGATGTTGAGGAGTAATAAGTTAGCTTATTATGGGTATATAGTAAGGAGGGATGATAATCATATAGCTAATGTGTTTAGTACGTACGTGCCTAGGCATAGGACTGAAGGAAGACGGAAAAAAATATGGATAAATTACCTAAAGAAAGTGTACGTGCTGACTTGACGGACTTGTAATAAGTAAAAATACTGTGTCGACCTTACTTAGGTGGGATATAGGTAAAAAGTTTATGGTAATGATTTACGTAAAATGTTTTATAGTCGCACGGTCTGAACGAGCAAAACCGCCGCACGAAGCTAGTAAAAAATAATGCAAGCGTTCGATGTCCCCACTTCGGCTGTGTTTACGACCAGAGGGAAATATTATTGCTATGTAAAACAGCGTTTTACGGCACAGCCTGCGACAGGTATGCGCGCGCGCATCGTACAGATCAAAACGTAGATATGACATACTTTTGACATTTCTGAGTAATCTTTATGGGTATTAAAATGAACTGAGTTTTCTTTTTCGCGAAAATATGTAATCCGCAAACTACCTACTTGATGACTTGAACAGGTTCAAGAGACGGTTTTATTTGAGTTATGCAGATATTATTAGCTACATTGAGGCACTTCGGCTGCATAGAGACGTTTAGAATATTCTACTGCTTGTATAAGTCATCTGAAGAGCTGTCATACCTAATTCTATCTTCTCTCTTTCACAACAGGACACACGAGCTGGACTTCGGAACCACGTTTTTATAGTCACTTCCATCTTAGAAGATCTATTCAAGAAGCTGAATATGTAATATCTTTGAGGTACTGTGAAGTTGTGGAATCGTCAGTCAGTTGTGCAGTGGTCGGCAAACTCGTTATCCAAGAGATGCAAATATAAACAATACAAAAATAAAGTTAATTCGAAGAGCCATTTTTAGCACTTAACTTTAGTTTTACTAGTAAGAAATATGTATATTTTAAAAGCGATTAGCCGTGCTATTGTTGCTTAGAAATGTGCATCTTTTCCGTAGGTTTGCATTTCAAAAACAACTTTTCTCTCGCCAGGCAAGTTAATAAATAATATTCCGTAACTAAGCATTTTTTCGAAGAGACGCGCTGACATACAGAAAGAGCTACGTGCGGCTCGCGAACCACGGTTAGTTACCCAGGTTTGTTGATTCCCTCTTCCTATAGTAAAATATAGTCTTTAAAACATATGGTGAAGAGATTTTTCAGCAAACCAGCATGTCAGCGATAATGGGTGACGGATTATGAAACTCTTGGTTACCTCTGTTTCACTAAAGTTAAATTAACCAAATGTCTACTTTTTGCCACAGTTTTTGATTATTACAACATAATAGACACATAAAGCTACATTCGTATTTACTGGATGCACAAAGAGAGGCGTCACTGCCAGACGTCGCTATCGGTCACATATTGATCAACCCTGTAATAACCTTTATGTATTAAGACCCGTTTGACATAACACTAGAACCTACTATCCGGCAAATCGGTAATGTGCTTTGGGACTTTGTTATAAAATGTAACACTATTACCTAAAAAACTGTTATTGGCCTTAGTAAGTCTGAAACATGGAGTGGCCAGTTTGTTATGGTTTCTGGTATTTACATTATGTCGGTCTTTTACTAAATCCAGGTTGTCTAAGCTTTTCCGGACGTACATCAAATTCTCAAGAATATATGGGGAGGGCAGAGTTAAAATACCAAATTCCTGAAACTTAGCCTTTAATGATTGACGAGGCCCCAAATTATAGATTGCTCGAACTGCCCGTTTTTGTAGTAGGAATATGGTGTCTACCTCAGCTGCGGCCCCCCACATCAAAATGCCATAAGACATTAAGCTATGGAAGTAAGCGAAGTAAACCAACCTAGCAGCCAATGGGAAATTACACCGAGTGAATTGTTACGCTATGTCGAATCTGTATGCAATTGTGAATGTTGTTCTACATAACATTTTGTTCCGCCTAGCTCTATTCGTACCCGAAGTAGTCTAGGTTGTAAAATTGTAAGCAAAAACTGTACTGAGTCGATTGTTGTGCCGGGTTTACAATGAAGAACGTTTGTAAGGCATATCTCGGAAATATTGTTGCATGTTGAAACTTCGCTTTTTATTCTATATGTTGTATTAGTGAATGTTGAATTTAGTGGGTTCATCCCTTTATGTCTGAAGACACTTCTCCAAATAATTGACTTCAGTTTTTTTTCACTAGCATTTTTCACATTCTTCTTTTGAGAAAAGGGTATTCAGCTACAAAATAATCTATTCAAGATTTGGTACATGTTCCCTTTTCTTTACTCGGCTTTGACCACGAACGCACTTGGTGTTAAATGACGATGTCTAGGTAGGTCTCAAATGGTGAACAACCTAGAGGGGATTGGCTGTCAAGTGCAGCTGCCTGAAAACCCCTATGGATACTCGGCGATAGGTTGCAACTTGAGAGTTGCAATTGCAAGAGTTAGGCGGGCTAAGAAAAAACCCTACCACCATAGTATATTTTCATCACATGCTTTTTCGTCATTGTAAGGTCCGGCTCATTCGCACACATGTGAACCTATGTGATTCGACGCGATATCCAAACACGCTAATCCCTGAGCCATCAACGCTTCAACTTATAAACTTATACTACATCGCTTAATTTTAAAACTAAGTGGAATGTAATTTAACCAATATAATTTGTTCTCGAAAATTTCCATATATATCACCAAACTCATTCGCATATAATCAATAATATTATGAGTCATAATTGCCCTTAAGAATCCGTCACGAAAATAAAGTGCATTACACTCCAAACAAAACACGGGCCAAGTCACAGCCCTAAGCGGAGCGTGGAGCGGCGTTACGGCTTTTACCAGCGCCAAACATGTTAGACAAATATTTGCCAAGTGAGCGGCACGACAAATTTTCTGTGTCGGAACTGTCGCCCTGAGCCTTACAGCTCTCTCTTTTGTGTTTGTCTTGGAATAAAGGTATTTCGGCGTATTCAGGCTCTTTTTAGGGTAAGTCAATGGCGATTTCTTTGAGTATATCGCTTTTCGTGCCTACGTAAAAATATCGTGGTTTGTTGGACTAACAATGTCTGGAAACAATGTAATCGATTCAAGACAACCGTGTAAGATATTAATATATAAATGTTTCTATGCATCGCTCAATAAGTGAAATTTAGCAGCTACAAGCAAACAGAAAAAACACGGAAAGGCATAGTGTAGAAGGTTTTCACCAATTTCTGTGGTGATTGCGATGTATAAATCTTAGTGGCCAAATGATTAATGAAGAACGTATTAATAAACGTATATTTATACGTTATATTAGTATACCAATATATATATACTTATGTAATATTTCGTCATTTGCATTTGGCAATACGTCATGAGCTGACATAGTGTTTAAACTCATGTTTTAGTTCATGAAGGGGTTTTTACGCTGTCTTGGGACATCCACAAGCTAGTATTTACCATTTCATAGTCTCGATACAATTGGTAACGACTGTAACTAATTTATAAAGAAAACAGTGATTTATGTAGTTTATAATATTTGTCATTAATAATATTATAATATTTATTATTTATTAAGCGTAGTATATTCGACAACATTCAGATTTTGATTATACAGGTGTTTTTATCTGTTTCAAATTGTGTGGGTGAAATATGTTTGTAAATAAAGTTGTAAAAATCATAATTTTTGAATTTTCTGTTTATTACGTTTAAGTATTAATATTCATATTTAGGGCATAGAGCCCTGATTTTGTCATTATTTTTTGTAATTACTATTTGTTTAAATAAATACTTGAGTTATAGCAAAACGGGAAGAACGAAAATATTCTTTGTATTCATATCTATGTATAAATAGTTTTTATGACGATTGCTTGAATGATATAGAAGTTAATGTATTGTAGCACCATCTAGTGACGGATTGTATTGAAATAGATAGTATAAAAATATTCTCCACGATAATAAACTTAAATATGCCAAGTTTTATGGTGATTAGTCGAACGGTTAGCATTCATTTTTACATATTCATTATTTTATACCTTTTTAACAATGTAAAGATGTTCAAATGGTCCTTTTTCCGTTCCAAAATCTTTTTTATATTTAGATTGAGTCAACAATCCGTCAATCCATTTAAAAATCACATTAAAACACCCGAGCGACGAGTCGGTCACAAACAAATGCTACCTCACTTAATGCAACGCAAACAGTGTTTGTTTACTTACACGCTACCGCTTGTAGAGTGTGTTCGCTACCTTAAACTGTGCGACGCTATTGGAATTTATAATTTGGTATGATACATTTTGTTTATATCTTTATTATAGTTAGTTATATTTACTAGTGGCTGTCCAGATGACGATATTAGAAAAATTATTCATTAGTAAACATAAGGATCTTGAAGTATAACGAGACTTAATTTATCAAATCGACTCACCGATGGTAAAGAAAAACAAAATAAATTATTTTCAATTTCTTTTACTACTAGCTACTACACAAAAAAAAAATCTTTGACAAAGAAAAAAGGTACAAAACTGTTTTATATTGATCTAAATTTTTGGATAGGGATAAGTAATGCAATACTAGTTTTTTATTGAGTACTAACTGACATCCTCGGCTTCGTCTGCTTCGTTTATTATCTTAACAATATATTTTATGTATAGAAGAGAAATCATAAGCACTATACCGCTTGCCCCACTTCTTCACAGAAATAAAACTGTGTGCTTATAAAAATCTTAGTTTCTTAATACTTTAATATATTTGTATTATGTTAATGGACCCGGCGGACGTTAATCAGATCAGATAATAAAAATAGACCTAGTTACAGACCGCAGCGCCACCTACCGTATCCAATTATGAATCTAAACCATTCTTCAATCTACTGTAACATACACAAAAAAAATCATCAAAATCGGTCCAACTATTTAGAAGGAGTTCAGTCATATACACACGGACAGAAGAATTATATATATAAAGGTAAATATAAGAATTTACATGAAATGCTTAATGTAACTAACGTATTTAAGTTGATAAGTATTAATAATGTGTCCGTCTAAATAGTTTTCGAAGTGTAGGTCATCATTAAAAAAACCAGATATGTATAATGAGTATAGTGGACTTCCCTTAAAAGATAGGTATGTGCCGTTACAGACTTCTTTGTAGATCTATAAAAGAGGAATAATATTCCACCGTGCATTGCTTTGTTATATCTCAAATGGATTTTCAATGAAAATTCACAGGCGCCTTGACTTTTTCCGACATTTCCAACATTATCGTTACATTTCAACCAATTTACACAAAACCTTGACAAATGATACACTTAAACCTTCCCCATGAATTACTTTATCTACTAGTGAAAACCGCATGAAAATTCGTGCTGTAATTTTTGAGTTTATCGTGAACGGATAGACAGACATACAGACGTGGCAGAAGACTTTGTTTTATAATATGTAGTGATGAAGCTATCGTGATATAATTTTTTTAGATAAGGCTAAGTAGTGTCTAATATTTACCTAGTACTTCTAGAGTGACGCACGCACAATGTAAACCTTTATTATCTTATTTATATACTAGCTGTGCCCGCGACTTCGTCTGCGTGGAAGCTTATGTAAAAAAAAGTGATTAATAAAGTCATCTGAATGTCCATTTACTTGTCTACTTTTCTCTCGTACTTACGCCGCGTCGTCATTAAAACTACAATAACTTTTGATAGAGTAGACTGATTTTGATAAAATAAACACTAAGTTACTCCCGTGGATATGCTTTACGATTTTCTCGCTGTGGGTTTCTTGTGAACTTAGTACTTTAGCAGTGATGAGTGTTCATACAAACAGACAGACAGACATTTCTAAAAATGATTGAAATGTGTTCTATTACTTATTTCTAGACACCTGCAACAATTTTTTTCTCGAATATCGAAAAAGTACAGACTCGTTCAATTTACATTCCTATATGTATAGAAGAAGAAGATATAGAAGAAGATAAGCAGTACTGTCCAAATAAAAATCAGGTAGCAATCTATGCAACATTTTTTCCGAATAAAGACCTAAAAAGTACCTACTACTACACTGGCTTCTATTAAATAAACATAAATATTGTTGAAGATATTTTATTATAATAATTATTTTATAACTATTTATCTTTAACTAGTGGGCGCCAAGTGGTCGACATTCTACCATACTTCATTGATTTTTTAAAGTTTGAACTTTATTAGGGTTCCTGTGTCAAAGGGATTCTATAATCAAAGGTTTTCATCATGGCTATTCAATTATTTTTCACTTTTCAAATTATATAAACATAAAATATCTATGTCTATATGAAAATTGATTTCTATCTATCTATATATATATAAGAGATTCCCACCTATATATTGACTCATCACGATATCTCTGGAACCATAAGGCGTAGCGACTTGAAATATGGTAGGAATATTCCTTTCGCCGAGTACAGGTCAGCTAAGAACGGATTTTACGAAATTCCACCCACAAGGGGGGTTGCGGGGGGGGGTAATCAGGGCGGGACAACGTCAGCCGGGCCCGCTAGTTAATTATAAATTTGAAACAAAAACAGGCGGTTACATAAGGTGGTAAGGCTCTCAAATTGTAAGTAAACATAACTATACGAAAATAAAGAAATTTATCGCAACTCATGACACAACTTTCAATTAATTTTACACAATACTATGGGTAGTATTTCTGGGTGATATTGAATTAAAGTTAGTCTCATTGCTTGGAAAAGTAATGGATACACATTAGAATCAAATGATGAAACAAAAACAAAGATGATCTAAGTCATGGATTACTTTCATGAGCAAACAAATTTTCTTATTTTGATTTTACAACGTATTTTTGGCTCATTTTTTTATTGAATCATCATTTGAAGTGAGTTCACCATAAAAAAATACTAAACATTAAAATATTGACTTTAACTTTGATAATATTGCTTTACTCTTATGACAACATGAAGCAAAGTGGCATGAAGTGAAAGCAGTCTTGTTAGCTAAAAATTTTGACATTCAATAAGACCAAAGAGAATAATAATTATTTCAGTGGTTCCATAAATTTACTAAAGATAAATTATTTATCAATTAATTATTAATGTATATTATGAATTTACATATTATATTATTATAAAATTAACCTACAATTTAACCAGATTTCATAGGGCATGTAAGGCACGTAACGTCAGTCATGTAAAAAATATTGAAAATGTAATTGGAACGTAAGAGTAAAATGACGGGTGTCAAAATGTCTTTTTCATTTACATGTGTGTATATGTTGTGTAAAATCCAAGCAGTAGTGTGAGTAATGTATATTTTAATTAATTTAATATGCTTGCAATGCATTTTATATTAAAAAAATAGCTTTCTGCACTTCTCCCTCATATAAACTTTAACTATGCCAAATTTCAAGTTCATCCGTTCGCGCAATTCGCTTAAAAAGGGGTACAAAGTTTTGGCTTCAAGTATTAATATATAAGACTAGCTGACCCGCGCAACTTCGTCTGCACCAAATCGGTTATCACTGGTGTTAATTGTATTTTTAAACGTGAAAAATTTTAATAAATCTAAAACCTTATTGCAGCCACACCTACGGTTTCCAATTGTGAATCCAAACTATCAAGGGACTCACTCAAACATATACCCAGATGGTATGTGGTATGGTTTTAAAATAAGCCTACAACCCGTTCGTAGCATCATCTATCGGGTTCCATTAAAATAAAAACTAACCTACATATATTGGCGGTAATGTGAAAAAAGCTTTAGCGGTCTAGGGACCCCCAGGTTCTAACGAAGTTCCATTCCCTTTTTTGTAGACGTTTACTATACAGCCTTTAGAGTTTACATTATAAAATATCAAGTTGATAGAGTTAAATTGTAAATTAAACGATAAAATATATTCATAAAATAAATAATGATAAATGCAACACTGAATGATATCATAACTATTTTCAACTTGTATTAAAACTTTTTCACACTCCATTGTATTGAAGAAAAAAATAAATATTAAAAAGATATGAGCACGATGCATCAAATGTCACTTGCCTGTAACTATTTGTCTAAGAGCTAGGAACGGTTCCGACAAAGAACTTCAATAAGCTAGTTTTTTATATATATTTATGTTCTTCCGAACAGCGTGCGGACTACCTGGCTGCCGGTAGGTAAACGTTGCGCTTATTAGTGCATATCGCACCTTTATAGGCAAAAAATATTGATTTTTATATAATTTTTGAATGTTTTGTTTTTTACTAACTTTGAAACGCCACTAAAACATGAAATTATTATTGCCAGACATTTTTGTTATTAACAATAATGTTGATTTAGAACGCTCATCAAAGTATTCCTTCCAATTCGAGTAACAGCTATTTTTAAATACTGAGCATACATCCAAGTTGATAAAATATTAATAGGAGCACCTTCGGAGGATCCTTCTTTATCTAAAATATCAGCGCTTTCATTCCCAGTTATGCCTATATGAGAAGGGATCCATTGTAAAACAAATACTTTGTTCTTTGCTTTGAAATCTAGTAATTGCTTCAAAATATTGTAGGCTATTGGTATTCCTCGAAAATTCGAGGTACATCAAGCTACGTGTTGAAGAGCACATTTTGAATCGGATAAAATAACAATCTTAATGGACTCAGTTGATTGTGCAAATGATAAGGCCTCTATAATTGCTATCAATTCAGTGTGCATAATTTTCATCAATTTGAAATTTCATAAAAGTTTTGGAATTTGACTCAAAAAATGCGGCTCCTAAATAATTATAATTAACATAAATATAATTAATAATGGTAATTACCAGCTTTAGATCCGTAAGTGTATATTTTAACAAAATTTTGATAATATTTATTTATATATTGGAGACAAATTTTTTATTTTAAGAATATCATATTGACGCTTTGGCTTCCAAATACCGTCTACATTTATTTTAATTATATTGTGCAAATCAATGTTATCGACCCAGGTGTGTAAAGTGAACATTTCATGTTTTATACTTGTTTGAATTGGAGTATTTTTATATTGAGAAAAAATAGAAACTAATAATGGTTTTTTTCTGTTACGCCAATAAAATGATTGGAAAGAGATGGACAGTTCTTCTAATACATTAGTTAGTTCGTTTTTTTCGAATGACTTAAATTTGAATAGAATTTTGCCAGCTAAATATTGTCTCCTAAGATGTAACGAACATATGCTCAATTCGCTTTCCATAACATGGATTGTAGTACTTTTAATGAAACCCCCGATAATTCTCATGGCCTAGTTTTGGACTTTTTCAAGTTTATAGAGGTTAACCTGAGCACTACTATCATAAAGAAAGCTCGCATAGTCAATTCGACTGCGTATAATATTGTATAAACGAACTAAATGTTATGCATGAACACCCCAATTAAAACTGGCTAATGCTTTGAAAACGTTTAGAAACTTAGAGCTAGATCCTACAACTGCATTGATATGTTTACCCCATTTTATGTATGATAAAGATAGTGATAATTGTGGAAGCGCCTGTTATAGACGCATGTATTCAAGATGACGTCAGTTTCAAGTCATATGTCTACGTTTATAGTTGTTTTTCAGTGTTTACGGTGAAACCTTAATATTGTAATGGTATATAAAATGAAATATGTTCTTTGCAATGGAAAAAATAAAATAGTTTGAAATTAATTATTTTATTTATAAAGAATATCATCGGACACATTATTGTCAATAACAAAATTGTCTGTCAGTGATAAACTCATGTTTTAATAAGTAACCGGATTTTTTTTTCCTAAAATTATTTATATATCAAAATTTTGATCTTTAAAGGTGTGTTGTGCATTAAAAAATACAACGTTAACCGGCTACCAGGTATCCTGAATCCTGTTTGGAAGGGCATTATATATCTTCATATTAAAGAATCAGCTTTTCTAAAATTCTCGTTCTTCCAACATTGCTGGCTCTTTTACTAAGGTGTCGCAAAAAAGTCTAGTTACATTAACTACAAGTTTTTGTCTTTCGTTATCCTGGAGAACCCCTTGCGTTTTATGGGACAAAAAGTATCCTAAATGTAATCTTAGAATATTAGTTATTATTGTGTCAAGTTTCGTTAAAATTGGTTCAGTACTTTCAGCGTGATGCGTGTTCACAGGGACAGAAAGACAGTCAGACCGACAAAAATTGTAAAAAGATTATTTTTGGCTTCTATATCGATAACAAAGTCTACCCCGATCAAAATTTTCAAAAAATATTTAATGTACAGATTTGACCTTGCTACAGTTTTATTATAGTATAGATAGATAGAAGATAACAAGATGCTAGGTTAGATTAGGTTGAATTAACGACCTGAATTTGAAAGATTCCTTGATCGCCTCGGTGCCTTCGTCACACAGTATTTGTCCTGCCCCATGTTAGTGGCGGGAGACTTCAATGCCAAGTCGTCGGTGTGGGGCTCTCCCGTCACTGACATGCGAGGCAGAATAGTAGAAGAATGGATGACGGAAACAGGCCTCTCTATCATCAATCGGGGGTCAGCAAACACCTGCGTGCGGCAACAGGGTGGATCAATCGTGGACCTAACGTTCGCATCCCCTGTTGTCGCTCGGCGAGTTCAGGGATGGCGAGTGGTGCAGGAGGTAGAGTCGCTGTCCGACCACTTGTATATAAGGTATGATGTCGTCTCCTCTCTGCCGATGTCAGCTCCTAGTACGGACACTACGTCACCTCCGAGATGGGCTCTGAAGAGGCTCAATGCTGAGCTGCTGGCTGAGGCCTCTATTGTCGCGTCCTGGCCATCTCCACCGGCTGGACTGGTCGACGTTGTCGCGGAAACCAGTTGGCTCCGGGATGCTATGGTGCGCATCTGTGACGCCGCCATGCCCCGGGTCCGACCACAACCACCGAGACGTCAGGCGTATTGGTGGTCTCGCGAAATTGCGCAGCTGCGTGTCGCATGCGTGGCCGCGAGACGCCAATACGCCAGGCACCGTAGACGGCGTTATGGTCGGGACGCGATCGTGGAGGCCCAACTATACGAAAACTACAGAGCGAAGAAGAAGACCCTTCAAATAGCCATTAGAAAGGCCAAAGCAGAAGCAAGGCAAGAATTGTTGGAGACTCTGGACGGTGATCCGTGGGGACGCCCATATCGAATGGTGCTGAGCTTCCTGCGCCCCTGGGCTCCTCCGATTACGCAGAGTCTCCAACCACAACAGCTAGAGGACACCTTGTCTGCACTCTTTCCGTCCAGGGGAGAACATGTGCCTCCATATGCGGCAATCCCGCCACGTACCGAGGATGACGCTGCTCCTCCAGTGACAGAAGCCGAATTGGCAGAGGCCGTGCGACGGCTCCGGGTGAAGAATACCGCCCCGGGGGCCGACGGAATCCCTGGGCGTGCCTGGGTACTGGCACTGGAACATCTCGGTGACAGGCTCCGGCGCCACTTTACCTGTTGTCTGGAGTTAGGTGTGTTCCCACCACAGTGGAAAGCAGGCCGCCTCGTCTTGTTGAGGAAGCCGGGCCGACCGGCGGACTCCCCGTCGGCGTACCGGCCCATTGTCCTCCTTGACGAGGCCGGTAAGCTCTTCGAGCGCATCATAGCACGTCGTCTAGTAAAACACTTGACTCGGGTAGGACCTAACCTGTCTCCGGTACAGTTCGGATTCCGAGAGAATCGGTCGACGGTTGATGCGATCTTGCGCGTCAAGGCCCTCTCGGAGGAAGTGGTTTCCCAGGGGGGAGTGCTATTGGCAGTGTCGTTAGACATTGCCAATGCGTTTAATAGCCTCCCCTGGGAAAGCATTAAGGAAGGTCTGAAGTACCACGGAGTACCCCCGTATCTGTACACGATCCTTGGGTCCTACCTACAGGACAGACACGTGACGTGTATCGGGCAGGATAGACGCACGTTCAGGAAGGAAATGGCATGCGGTGTTCCACAGGGATCGGTCCTCGGCCCGCTCCTGTGGAACATCGGCTATGATTGGGTGTTGCGGGGTGCTCTCCTGCCCGGTGCCACGGTTACGTGTTATGCCGATGATACGCTCATCACAGCGCGTGGCAATACACTGAGAGACGCCCTTCGGTTAGCGACGGTGAGTATGGCGCAAGTCGTACAAAGAATACGGCTGCTGGGGCTAGAAGTCGCTCTGAACAAGACTGAGGCCATCGCCTTCCATGGGTCACGCAGAGCTCCCCCCGCGGGCACTCACTTGATCGTGGGCGGAGTGCGTATTGAGGTCGGCGCTACCCTCAAATACTTGGGTCTGGTGCTAGACAGCCGCTGGTCTTTCGGCGAGCACTTCAGCCAACTGGCCCCCAGAGTCACGCGATGTGCATCGGCTTTGGCGGGTCTTTTACCAAACATTGGCGGCGCCGGGACCAGCTGCCGATCCTTGTATTTGGGGGTAGTTAGGTCCATGGTGATGTATGGGGCCCTGGTGTGGCACGAGGCCCTGACGGCCACCGGTTCTGCGGTACTGCGGAAGCTACACAGGGTGATGGCCGTCAGGGTCATCCGTGGATACCGTACGGTCTCGTACGAGGCGGCGTGCCTGCTGGCGGGCTCCCCACCATGGGACCTGTTGGCCCATATGTACGCGGCCATGTACAGGTGGCGCAGTGAGAGACTGGCACGCGGAGAGCGCATTGCGCCCAGAGAAGAGGAAGCCCACAAGGTCTTCTTACGCAAGGCGGTGCTGACAATGTGGAAGGAGAGGCTATCCTCGCCCAGTGCTGGTTTGTGCACGGTGGAAGCCATCCGTCCTGTTCTGGCGCAGTGGGTGGACAGATCCCATGGAGCCCTCACCTTCCGTTTGGTGCAGGTGCTTACAGGGCATGGCTGTTTTGGCAAGTACCTGCACCAAACGGCTGGCAAGGAGGGTGACTCGCGATGTCACCACTGCGTCGGATGCGACGTCGACACGAACCAGCACACGCTGGAGGAGTGCCCGGCATGGTCTGCGGAGCGCAGCGAGCTAGCGGCGGTAGTGGGGAATGACCTCTCGCTGCCGGCCTTGGTTAGATCCATGATCGACAGCGAGAGGTCATGGAATGCAGTGCTCGCATTCTGCGAGAGCGTCCTGCAGAAGAAAGAGGAAGCCGAAAGGCTCAGGGAGAGGCAGGCAGATGCCCCGGCGATACGGCGCAGGAGAGCCGGCCGCGGGCGGAGGAGAGGCGCAAACGCACCTCACCGAATGCCTCCCTAATTAGCCTTCAGGCGATGGACGCGGGGGCGTCCGTTGCCGCGAAATGAAGGCCCGTGGTGTGAAGCACGGTCTCGGCCGCCGCTTCAATAGGAAGCAGGAGGGAGGAATTTCCTCTCTCGAGGTGTGGGTCCCCCGTTCGACCATCTACGGGGACCCAAGCGCGTGACCAGGGTTTGGAGGAGCACGTGCTCATCGCCAACCCTCGGCCCTGGATCACATACGCGCAAAGGCGGCACAGGGGTTTTTAGTCAGTAGGAGTCTGACATAACCCTCACGCTGTCCCCCGACAGCGTGAGGGTATCCGATGTAGGATTTTCCCCTGTATAAAAAAAAAAAAAAAAAAAAAAAAGGTTGAATTAACGACAGAAAAGCGCGAGCTAATGTGGTAGTACTCAGACCGTGTCAAGGCACTTCTAAGCAATGCATTATTTATTTACCATTTTCTTTTAGGCGATGCATTATCTGATGAGTAAGTAATTAGCGAAATTACAATGTATTCACAATTATATTAATAAAGTATGTTATAGTCTCGTTATTTCGGTGGTTGGAAACTGTGACAATCGCAAAACTAAGTGAGTAGAGTCGTTATAATGATTGTTTTCGATCGAGTTAAATATTCCATGTGATGTATTGAAGTATAAGAGTACCAGGGAAACATAAAATGGTAAAAGTTTATTAATAAGCCGAAAAGGTTGTCCATATCATTACATTATTACAATAATAATGAATAATAACACCCAATGGTAACAAAATCCAATGCAATAATTATTAAGAAATATGTAACACGGAGTCAAAGCGGACCTCCCTACCTACCTACCTGCGTGCCGACAATAAATTACTATATTTAATTATTAATTTCTTTAAGTACGATAGCGAGATATATGTATTTGTATAGGACAGCCGGATCGTATGAAGCAAACGATGTTATTTCTTTTCAGTTGTCACACAGAGTAGTACAAAATTGTATGTATCTGTTTCTTTTTTGTTTTGAATATCATTTATAATTCAACGTCAGTTGTTACTGTAATATTTGCCTGCAAGCTGCACAGCAACTGGATGTCCACTGGATAATCTCTAAGCGTGTTCAATAAAGAGTGGTCACTGTGATGAGTTCATCACCATTTGAATGAAATATGCTAGAAACCCAGCTTGATTTCTGAACATCTTAATGCATTGTTGCAATTCGGTGTAAGAGAATCATAATTTTCATTATCAAAAGATATTTTTTTAGACAACCAAAGCCAAAAGTGGTACAGACTCACTATTATAGAGAGAACGGTCTATACAGTTTCACTGTTGTCGTTTGTTTTTTTTTAATGGACTACGCTATGTGTCTTACGGTTCTTTCCAGCTTCACCGGATTACTATGGCGAGCGCTTAAGACACTTCATCGCTAGGCAACGAGCTCAAGGTTATCAAAGTGGCCGAACTTTTTTTGGCTGTTGCTTTGGATGTAACACCGCGAATAAGCTAAACTAAACTAGCTATTCATATATATAAGAATTCGTGCGACACACATGTGTACTGGCGTGTATGCCTGACGAATTCAAACGTGTATTTCGTATCTGACATCTGTCTTTCTGTTGTTGCGTTTACTTGGTATACTATTCTGTGGTTGTAATCTAATTGTAGATTTCATTCGATAGCTTTTCTCCCTATTCATTTCGATTACAGAATAGAACTGTTCTTGGTCACCGTGTGGAGCGCTTATATAATGTTATAAAAACGATGGGTAGAAACTTCTGGAAACCATTACAACTTGATTTATTTATTTATTTAAGGTCCACAAAACTGAGTTCTATGAACAAAAATGGACACGAACCCTTTTATATCATAATATTCATAGTAATATATATCATAGTATTAATACAAAGAAAAATTAAATTATATTGATACTGATAATATGATATATGATATACAATATGATACTGATAACGGTTTATAGGAGGATGACTTCAAAGTAGGCTGTTTTAGAACTTCCTTGTTTGTTGACAATATTTAAATCGTTAAGATTCCAAAGAGTGTGTGTGTATTTTACCACGCATCGATGAGTCACCATGCTGTCTTATTTGTTGTAACAAGTTTGTTTGTAATGTCTGGAGAGAATACTCAAATTATTCCGACTTTTTTTTCAGTTTTCGGCAATAGTCTAATTTTATATAAGTTGTAATAAAAATAACGATGAGTCTGTGACATTGATGTTACTCTGTGCACGGATCGGACGTAGAGAGTTCGAATGCGGGCGTCGCCGAGAGATCGTATCAGATGATAACTCTCGTATGAACATTATAAATTATATTTATTACGTTATATTTGGGATCGACATGTATTTATTTAATTCTATCAAATGTAGCTGAGGGTTTGGGTGAGAAAGTACCTGTGATACGCGGGAACGGCATACGAATGCCCATTGTATTTACTTCATGTTATTTTTTAACAAAAGTTTATCATTCCATATTTTTATTCTCTTATATAAGTATAGTGTAGACCTGTAACGGCCGTATAGTTAAAATAAGAATTTGATCACTAATAATTAAGAGTCAATGGAAATCGAATAACCATGTCAAAATCTTTTTCAATCGTTTTGATAAAATAAAAGAAAAATGAACGTGTAACTTACAACCCTAAGGAGATTACAGTAGAGGTCAGAGACTGGTGTCGTATTTTATTTAACCGTCAGACTTTACTAGCAAATATAATAATCTATATATAATTTTCAGATAAAAAACTCATTTTTTTTTCTCATAACTCAATCTCATATATTTTTAAATAATAGAGGAACCAAAACGTTAATAATTAAGCATGTTTATGCTTAATTATTCTTTAAATTAAGTTTTTAGTACAATGGACCCTCCATTATTTGTCCAAATTGGGTGCTGTAATATTTTAAATCTCCTTTGTGTTGTATAGACTTGGTCTAGATTTGGTATAATTGTTAGTTAATCCAGACTAATGACGTCATCACTAATAAAGAGTTTACATTATATAGGTTAGAAATGTTGCACAGTAGGGTTGTTACGCAACAAGATATGTTGGGCACCGCATTGACTTAAAGTTATGTATAATCGAATTAATAAATAAAATTCTATATTTTGTAATTGAATGATAATGTAATTCTTTTTCATAATATTGAACAGAAAAGTTTACTTCCATTATTTTGTCAATTATCAATGTGACTGTTAAAGGCCGGCAAGGCACTTGCGACTCTCCTGGTTTTGCTAGTGTCTATGGACGGCGTTGATCACTTACCATCAGGTGACCCGCCTGTTCGGTAGCCCGCTATAATATAAAAAAAATATGATTAAAGTATTTTGTATAAAATAATACAATATAAGCCTCTTTATATACCTTGGTTTAATGAATGTAATTTAAATTGATAATATATGAAGATGGCATTATACTTCGTTCATAGCACTATCCATCTGGTAGTTCAATATATCTAATAAGAAAAACGGAATTTCTCAACTACCAAGAAAATATTGGTGATGTTCATCACTTGATGACAGACTATGCCAAGGACAATACCGAAAGAGAGTCATTGATGAGTGGTATGAGCGTTAGATGTCAAAATATAGGTATATGTTACAGCATCTTGGCAGAACCCTGTTCGCATGAAGCCAAGATGTTGTATGGCCTGGCAATAATGTTTCATAAGGAATATTAAGGGTGATATGTTTGTTAAAATAAAAACCCCTAAATCTATCCAAATAAAGATGATGTCTAAAGGATCGCTCTTAATTTCAACTTTAAGAGGTCCTCCATCGCACTTTAAATTTTCCCATATAAACAACAAAGAAAAAAAAATTCTCAGATTGGAGCGAAAAATTCGTACAAGCCTGCAGCCCCAGCGCCGCTATCAAATAAACATGAATTCAATTAATTCTAAAAACGCCAAATGGCTTCCAAGAATAAATCCCGATGTGAATATCCGTCGATTATTAGTACGAATAAATCGAAGACAATCGTATGTTGCGACCAATATAATGTTACATTCGGGTCGGATTTAGACCACTGTCCTATTAATAGCGAACAATATATTCCTAACCAAAAATATAGTTGTGTTCATCGTATATTTTGCACGGATAGCGCATTAGTTTTATCGCATCGCCGCTACCAATGTTGCCCTATCTTGTAGGACCGACATAATCTAAATACTAGAAACAATGACAAAGACCAGTAACAGTTTTTCAGGTAATAGTGTTATATTTCATAACAAAGTCCCAAAGCACATTAACGATTTGTCATATAGTAAGTTCAAGCACCATGTCAAGCATGTCAAGTCAATATATGAACGATGGTGACATCTGAAAATTACGCTTTTTTCTGTGCATACATCAAAAACGAATGTAACTGTATATGTCTAGAACAATATGTTGTGTTATGTTTTGTATAATGAAAAGATAAACCCGATCAAGTTTCTCGCCAGTTCTTCTCGATAACTGGGTTGTTTTCCGAACTGGTGGTGGTTTTCACGTTCATAAGTGCCTTCTCAAGGCCTAAATTGAATTATTTTTGATTTGATTTGATACATGACAATTATTCGCAGATTACGTAAATAACGTTTACGTAATCTGCGAATCAAATTACGTGAATGCTCACGTAGAAAATTCAACACCTTAACTCTAGGCAACCATGGATTCAACAAACTTTTTGATAAGGCAACCTAATAAGTTTCTTTGGAAATAAGATAACTTTTCATTTGATATGTAACACTATTAAATAGTTTATAAGTGTCTATTAATAAGGATTACTTACCTGTCCACTTCTGGCAACTCCACTGTAAAGCAGAGTGGGCATTCTTTATTTTTCAATTCCTTGAGATATGTCTATTCTCTTAGCTGATTATTGACTTTCATAAATAACTGATAGCGGAAGCTAATAAAAAAATATTTGTCATTTTGTAATTTAACATCTTAGGCACGTGATTTAACTAGGCGACCTATTTGCTATCATCATATCATCATCAGCCTATAAGAGACCCACTGCAGAGCCATAGGCCTCTTCCCGAAGGAAGGTGTGGGCATAATTACCACGCCAGCCCACGACGTATTGGCGATTTCAAACTATGAGAAATCCATAGTTCTATAATTTCCCACATGCGGCAGTACTATATGTCAATTGTCATATAGTATATCTATATGTATACACATTATGTAATATATATGCTTTATTATTACTCAATAACAAAGGAAGGTATATATTTCTTATACCAGATCTTAGACTATAAAGGGGAACAATGAAAAAACACATAGAGGTATAAGTAATAGAAAATAAACCACATGGGAATAAATTCTTTGTTAAATACAGGGAATACGTATGGTACAAATGGTAACATTGACTTTCATAAGCGCCTTCTCAGGGCCTAAATTGAATTAAGGATATTTTGATACGTATTTGTTGATTTTTATAATCATGTAGGAAGGTTTTATTGGCTCATTTGTGATTGTCATTATAACTAAAAATATTACAGAAGAGTTGTTTTTTTCTTTCATAGAATAAAAGTTGAAAAAAATGTGTACTGATTTGGTTGTTTATCTTATTTATTAATGCGGTTTTAATACTATATTTATTTGAATATAGAGCAGTTCCATCGCGTCGCTTATCGTTGGCGTATTAACAGTAACTTTATGTTCTCGATTGTAATCGATTCACATGAGTTCTCGTGTTGTTATTATCATTGATATTAATGTTAACACAATATAAAACAATAAATATCAGATCCTATCGATCATGTTCGACTTTGGATCGACATTCTCGAATAGGGACGTTGTTTCCTAACTTACTTTTTGTGTTTGTCTTTATTTTATCCTCATATATAATACTAGTTTTAGCCCACGGCTTCCTTTATATTTTTATTTATCTATTGGGTTACAATAATTGTTATATTCGCTTATTCTATATAAGTATTCTCACTGAAATATTTGATTTTGATGTACCATTTCTTAAATGCATTATATTGAATGATTATATGCAATAAATTGAATATATATTTATGTAAGATTTGAAGGCGTAATCTTGAAGATAGAAGGGGTCTTTCTAATAAGATATTAGACCATAAACTTATTACTTATTGACAATATAGGCATATTATATCATTATGATGACATCTTTAAGTCATTCTTTAATTAGTTCTTTATACCGTGTAAGTGAGCACTGAGTTATATGGTGGGTTCCAATTATGTTGCTGATGATAAACCTCATTTGACACACTGTTAGTATTTAAATATCAAATGTATACGGTACATGTTACTGCAGGTGCTGTACGTGTCGCACTTACAATTGTTTTTAAAGAGCATTTTTATAATTGTACATGGTCTCACAATTTTATATATTCTTTAATATAATTTACAAAAAAACGCATGCAGAGCTGCGTGTACAGCTAGTTATTTTAATAAGTACACATTAAACCTGGTAACGATTTTCAAATTCTCAAACTCAAAATGACACAGCGCTGCTATAAATACTTCCTATAATTATAAAATGTATATTTGAAATATAATAATAGAAAATGCATCGACTTTACGACAAACGTAACTTTTACGATTCTGCCCACCCAGGAACGGTTATGGTGTGAAATTAATGTGACAATTAACGCCCGGAACAATAAAATACAGTTAGTATTTCTACAATATTGACATGTTGAATTCGTTTATGAAATTTGATACGTGATAGAGAATACATAACTGTGTAAATAGAATGGTAGTTGTACGCCGCAATGCACGTGTCATCGGAAAGCTACTAGACAAAACTGAAACAATTTTTTCAGTTGTACTTCTTAGACACTGTGCCTTTATATAAAATAAAACATCATGATATTCGATGTTTTAAGAAAATGTGATTTTTTAAGCAGTACACTTTTTTTAGGTGGTAGAGCCACACTGAAGCTATTACTGGTACCACCTAATCCACAAAAACACCGACGTGAAGTAACAGTGCTTGTATTGTTGCGTTTCGTTCGGTCAGTGAGAGTGTCGAAGGCCCATATCCCCTTCAGTTCCCTCTTCTCACCCCTGCCCTCCCCCCAAAACATAGGCTGGCAACGCACTTGCGACTCCCCTGGCGTTGCTAGTGTCTATGGATGGCGGTGATCACTTAACATCAGGTGACCCGTCTGTTCGTTTGTCTCCTATGATATAAAAAAAATTACAAAAGGCTTAAGAAGTTTTGTAAGTAATAAGTATATTTCTGGCTTAATTTTTTATGTGTTTTCCTCTGTATATAAAAAATATTGCTAAAATAATAAAAGTAGACTAAGTCGTAAGTACCAGCTAGTGGACAATACTCCTATATCAGTATAGACGGCTTATAATTCACTCGATTTTACTGTCTATCTTTACATATAAAAAAGAACTGTTTAAAGGTCACTATAGAAATTGAAAAATATAAACTCTTCATAGAGAAGGGTTTTACTAGGTTTAGCCATACACGCCCACTGTGTTTGTCGTTGACTGAGCAAAGCGGCCTTTGCTTTAGGTGCGGGCAACCCGGCCACAAGCCGCTGTAGTGTGTAGCTGTGAAGCTGCACCCCACCTTGTGCGCCAATACTGGTCAATTAATTGGAGGTCCTCCAGGCAGACGCAAGCCGCCATTAGCGCCAGCGTAGACGTTGGGTGAACAAGGGGAGGCGATTCTTTCGCCTTCTACGTTCGTTCTTAAGCCGAATCAAAGAGAGATGCTTTTGGGGGCTGGTCACTCCATTACACTGGTTCGGACATCTAGGACACAGTCGGGGTGTACCAGGCTATCTCTCTTTAGCGCAGGTTAGGCACGGCACGTAGCTGGGTCGGCTGCCGGGATGATATGGTGCTAGTTAGCACGAACCCGTGTCGTCCCAATATGGCGATAGAGGGTACGCCGTGGGGTTTTAGTGAGTAGGAGTCTCACACTACCCACTCTCTCCCACGGGAGGGTGGCGTATGCATTTCCCCATGTTAATAAAGAAAGGTGGCTACAGCATATTAACTTCTATCATATTTTGTATGTGTAAAATTTGACTACAAGTAATAAAACTACAAAATATATTCTGCTTTGTTCCACATGAGTTATGGTGATGGTGTAAAAGAAGATAAAGTATAAAATTACGCTCGACAATGAAGGAAAAAATTGTTTTTCTTATTTTTAAACAACAATTCATATTATACGCTTAACTAGTGATCCGGCCCGTTTACCCAGGAACGCCATGTGGTGTTCTATATAAATGATTTATATTCATTTTTGTAGCTTATGATATTTACAGTTTATCAAAGCCATAATACGTAAGGATATTCTTACGCACAATTTTTCACTTTTGTCAACTTTATATGGATGTAACATTCATAAATAAGACACTAGTAGGCCCGGCGAACGTTGCCATGCTCTGATAATAGAAAAAACCTAGATAAATTCTATACATAAACCTTCCTCGTGAATCACTCTATGTACTGGTTAATATCGTATGAAAATCCGTTCTGTAGTTTTGTGTTTATCGCGAACACATATACAGACGTGGCAGAGGACTTTGTTTTATAATATGTAATTGTATAAATCTTCCGGAAAATGATCTTTGGACTATAGTGCAAGCCGTATCTTAATCTATTGAGTAGTTTCGAAGAACTAAGTGAATTCAAAGGAAGACGTTCAAAGCGACGTTGTTTTAAGCATTTATTATTTTAGTGTTAATGTAGTGGTAATGTTAAAGTGTTTCTGTAATACAACAAGGCAATAAACTGATGTAATTCTACCATCATCAGCCTGTAAGAGACCCACTGCAGGGCCATGGGCCTCTTCCCAAAGGAAGGTATGCACATACTCATCACGACAGCCCACGACGTATTTGCGATTTGAAACCCCGAGAAATCCACAATTCTATAATTTCCTACATACGGCAGTACCACAAGAACATTTCTCAGGTCAGGTGTCGGTGTTTTCTTTCACCGTCAGTCGATTGTGTTACCAATTTTAATTAGTAAATGTACGCGAATTTCGAAAAAAAATTTTGGATATCAATTCGATATTCCACCGGTTAAACCGCTCGACCACTACCACTTTTGTAGATCTATACATTGGCTGATTCTGAAACACGACGTGTCGAAGTGGGAGAAATGGTTATTAATAAATAAAAAATAAAGCGAAATACGTTTGTCAGTACAAAGTCAGAGGTCGTGTGAGGATCACTATAAAAATTAACTATCGCTAAGCGAAGTGACATGCGCGTCCGCAATGGCATCGTTTATTCGCGGCGATGTGTGCGGTCTACGCGAGCGTTCTATCGGACGGCGTTATACAATAATAAAAAACCTATAAATAAATATTACTTTTTTATAGCTAGATACATGGAAATTTATCTACATCTATAGTTTGAAGTGATGACAACTACTGAGCTGTTAGAGTATTCCGACACCGTGTCAGTCACCGTAGATTCAAATCTATACAAATGAGTTGGAGTTTTTCCTTTCGGTCAAGGAAATTATCGTAATAAGCCTTGGTGGTAGAGTTTTTTCTAGACTCACTTGGTTAGCTACCATTTCAAGGTGGAAATCGGTCGCCATTTCGATATTTCTCTCGGTTAACGTCGTTGTTTTTGGATTGCACTGTGCTTACCGTCAGGCATAGTGCAGTAACTTTGCAGTGCTAAAATTAAAAAAAAAATCACCGATAGGCGTCTTTCGGTAGCTGCACTTGAGAGCCAGTCCCATTTACATTCATTATATTCTTATTTAACACTTCATCAAATCACAGCGTCATTTAAAATCAGGTAAGATTATGGTGAAACGATAAATCCTAAAATGCATTAAAACAGCTTACAATTTTTTGTACTAATCTTTCAAAATACCTGTAGATTACGTGGTTGAAAATATGGCGTAGTCTAAATAATATTAGTGAAAACTGCGCATCGGTGCTAAGTTTTATCGAATTTTACCGCCGCGTTACGCAAACTTACTAAAATACCTTCGCAACTTCTTTAAAAGTTCGTATATCGTAATAGGGAAGAATACATTAGCTGGGAGGCGATTCTGAATCTCATTACCATTATGTTTTTCACATTGACGCCACTATGGAGCTGAACTTTTCTATGACATAGTCGAATATAGTTACATTCAAAGCCTAGAAATATTTCTGAATATCAATACATCCACTGGTAACCTACCGGTAATTGCTTAATAATAGATAAAGTTGGTAGTCAATTTGGCGAGTATCAGAAAATATTTTTTTACTATGATCAAAGTCACTATACCAGTGACTATAGCCTAGATTTAATTGCGGTTGTGAACTCAAAACCAGAAGGCTTTAGGATTTGTAATACTAATGTGAACACTTTTCCGCATTAAAAGTCTGTTTCATTATCTATACAATGTTCAATATTTGATGCAATAGCAAAAAGCAGTTGACAGCAGCTGTCATACTTCACATACTCCTCAAACATTAGAACAACAACATCTCGTGTATGTGAAAGCCGTTAAGCCATTAAAATCGATTGTAATCGCGGTGTTTTATTAAATTATAGCAATCTGATTCTGTGTTGCTAGATTGCGACAGGTGCTGCAGCAGTCCACGGTACGTGGTGCATTGTATTTGCTACAGCTCAAATGTAAGTATCGGACATAAATATCGTAACGTTCTTTACTCAGAGTTGCTAGGCCACCACGGTACGGTGCGAAGGCTACAAATTCGTAGAGATCTATTTGGTAATCTACAGAATTTAAGATAACTTTGAATCACCTTCTGTCAATGATATGATTATAAATAAAAAGCTGTAGATACGTTACTTACATGATATTTTGACAAAACAAATGGCACGATAACGCACACATCGCAATATTGTATCGCCACAATGTATTGTCTCAAATAAAATGTGGAAGTAAGATGGCAAATTCTCAATATCTGTGGTGAAAAAGAAATAGTTATATGTTGCGGATTGACGCGCAGTCATCAAAAATAAGCTGTTGAAGCGCTTATGACGTATCTACAGATTTTTAGTTAAAATCATTGCCTACTGTATCATAAAACTCGGTTAACGTCGACACAGTGATATTAGTTACTTGTTCACTTCTGTAGATATTGTCTTTGGTATAAAGGTGACACGCGTACAGTCCGCGACAAATGCTGTCGGTCGCGTGTTCCTCTCGAGCAATACGTCAACGCTGCAGTGACAAATATCACCACCGTTGGCGAACATTCGCACGCATCGAGTCCGTCGACTTTGAATAATTGTAATTGAATTTAATTTCTTTTGTACATTACTGTCTACATCTTAATGTTGGTCATCATTTTTTTCTCATCCTCTTCTAACTGGCAGTACTGGGCCTTTATTATTTTTTTATATCATAGGAGGCAAACAAACAAACAAGTGCGTTGCCACCCTGTGTTTGGGGGAGGGGAAGTGGGAAGGGGGTTGGGAAGGGGACGGGGAGCGGGAGGGGAGGTATGTTATCTGGCGCTTTCCCAGACCGAACGAAATGTAACAGTTCAAGGATTGTTACTTCACGTTGATATTTTATGAGATGGTGGTACTTACTACCATGGACGAGCCGATCCATTCATGCTGAAACCAGTAATAGCTTCAGCGTGGCTCTGCCAACTATACATTTATATATATTTACCACCTATTACTTATTTCAAGACACCTGCAACAATTTTTTTAACAAAATCTAAAAACTACAGACACGTTAAACTTACATTCGTATTATATGTGTAGACTATATAGATTATAATATATCATTACATAGTATAAAATAAAGTTCCCTACTGCGTCTGTCTGTTCGCGATAAACTCAAAAACTACTGAACGGATTTTCTTGCGGTTTTCACCAGTGAATAAAGTGATTCATGAGGAACGTTTTAAGTGTCAAGGATTTATTTTTAATCAGGGAGGTACAACGTCTGCCGGGACCGCTAGTATATAATAATTATAGTGACTATATAATCACTAATTTAAATTTATTAGGTTCCTTTTACGCCAAGATCTGAGACCAATATTTTCGCCTAAAGGGAATATATTTCTTCTAAGTCAGAATTATAATATTTTCTTTCATCCGATTAGCAATGCGAATTGCCTGGTTAAATACAATATTAAATCAATAAACATGTGAGTAATATCTCATTTCCATAACGAGGTGAAGGGCGCTTGTATATTTTGCATTGTGTTTTGGCTGGAGATCGTACGCTGTTCTTTGTGTGTAAAGTGAGTCATCTATTTTATTTATCTAATTAAAAATAGTGTCTTATGATTAGTGTTTGAAGTTTCAACACTTTTCTACACATGTATTAAGTAATGAAAATCGCAACTCCGGAAAAAAAATATTGTATCGTTTTATGAAACCACCGATGCCATTGAAACTTTTTTTCGGGTCGTAGAAATTTAACTAAAAATTATTTGATTTAGGGTATTAAATTCGATTTTTTAAACTTAATAATTGGAAAGTGTGAATGATAACGGGAAATCAATAAATAGTATACAAGATATCCAACTATAATATAAATGTAAATTTGCGTTTTATAGTACGGAATACATCTATACATATAATAAGAATGTAAATCTAACGTGTCAGTACTTTTTTTTTTTTTTTTTTATATCTTAGGAGGCAAACGAACAGGTGGGTCACTTGATGTAAGTGATCACCACCGTCCATAGACACTTGCAACACCAGGGGAGTCGCAAGTGCGTTGCCATCCTGTGTAGGGAGGGGGGGAGGAAGGGAAGAGGAAAGTGGAAGGGGAGGGGAGGTGGATCTCCGGCACTGACCGAACGAAACGCAACAATGCAAACACTGTTACTTCACGTCGGTTTTCTGTGAGAGGGTGGTACTACCCCGGGCGAGCCGACCCATTTATGCTGAAACCAGTAATAGTTTCAGCGTACGTACTTTTTCGATTTTCGTAAATACAGTTGTTGCAGGTGTCTAGGAATAATTAATAAGACACGTTTCAATCATTTTTTGAAATGTCTGTCTATCTGTCTATCGATCTGTTTGTATAAACACGCATCACTGCGAAACTACTGGGTTCACAATAAAACCACATAAGACAATCATAAAGCATATCTTCGAGAATAACTTAGTCTTTGTTTCATTAAAATGGGTTCTCTCTATCAAAAGTTATTGTAATATTGATGACGATGCGGCGTAGGTATGAGAGAAAAGTAAATAAGACTTAATACATTCAGATGACTTTATTAATCACTGTTTTTTACATAAGGTTCCACGCAGACGAAGTCGCGGGCACAGCTAGTAATAAATACAATAATTTAGATGTTACACATATTGGCCTTGGCTACTCTGCCAAGCGTCTTTCACTTTATCCCTACTTCGCGATAGCCCTATATGCGACATGCGATAGATGCACGAAAAACTTTGAGACGATGGAAAAAAAGTTAAAATGTTTTCACCATATTAAAGTATCATATAAACTAGCCTAAAACTACGATATTCTTTCGCGTATTGTTCCCGTATTGAATCATGACTGTTGCTATAGATATCAAAACGATAAGCTAGCAATTGACCTATCTACTTTAAACTATTGCCAATTATAAATATCTAGATGATCGCCAATGTTGAAGATGAAGCCGTTGATATGCGGAAATCCATCACAGATAGTTTATTCGATATTTCTCTGATATTTGGCTGCTACTATGACTGTCTGAAACAAAAAAAAATGTGTGTGTACTTATGTACATGCGTTAGAAGTTATACTTCTTTGGCGTAATATGATAAAAATCTTTTCAAAAATTTTATTTTTCGCCTTATTATACGTTTGTAGAAAAAAACGACACTAACAATAGAAAAAAGGTATTATATACATACATTGAAAGTTTTAATACAAAATATACATTGAAAGTTTTAATACAAAGAAATACAAAGAAACAAAATGTTGACCATAGCTAACTTCAGGGTGTCGGTTTTTCGTGACGTTGTGCGCGTGCATCGTAAAAATTTGCTCTCATCATTTGTCCCTAACGCGCAAAACCTCAAAAACTCAAAACAATAGCAGAACTGTGTTCTCAATTGAATTTTTAAATTAATTATAGTGTGAATTATTGAAATTTAAAATATCTACACAGGCCGCTGTACTAGGCATCGCTAGCCTGACGTAAACCGCGCAAGCACATTACGGTCGCCACACTTTACTAGTATGTCGATGACGAGGAATCATAAGATTTTCTCCTGTCAAATGCCGCTCAACGAGCCTAGAGAAGTTTTCAATTCAAGTATGTTTATTTTATTTCTTTCTTTGTCAGATACTGAAAAAAGGTGGTATTTAGTAGTAGTATACAGGTATTGCATAATAAAAAAAACAAAACCAATACTAAACCAGTACCAGGGTGTCAAAAAATCCTAAAAAACGCCTCACGTAATTAATTGACGATCCCTAAAAGTGACACTATAGCTGGTGTTAGACTTGTGTAGTGCTCGCAAACCACTTCGACACGATTACCATGGGAGTGAAACCGCGGGGCATAGCTAATGTATAATATCAAGTATACTAACAGGCCTTTTACTTTATTAACTTAGAGACGATCGAATTCACTTAAAGCAAGACATCTGATGTAGGCTTAGATTGATTGCGATTTACGTTGCAAAGCATCGAGTCTATTGTTAAATCTAAAGATTTAACCGGAGATAAGGAAAATTGATGCTCCTGTATATCTAAATATGAGATATTATTTGAAACGATTATTGTGACAGAGATTCAGTCACATTGTGGGTGAAGTTTGCATATTTCCGTTTTGGTTTTTAATTTTACTGAACACAAGAAAAAAGTAAATTCGTGAAAAATAAAAATAAATCGTGGTGGTGTAAACGAATTTTTCGGAATTCGCGTACACTTACTGATTTAAATTGGTATCAATATTGGCTGATGGTGAAGAAAAACATCATGAGGAAACCTGAACCTGAGAAATGTTTTTGTAGTATTATTGTATGTGGGAAAACCTAGAAATGGGGATTTCTCAGAGCTTGAAATCACCAACACGTTGTGAGCTGGCGTTCAGCTCGTACCTTCCTGCCGGAAGAAGTCTATGGCCCTGCAGTGGGTCTTATACAGGCTGATGATGATGAAGAAAAAATATAATTAAATTTAATATTGCATCTAAGCCCACCTGACAGTTGTAATAATATGGAATCCACTCTAACGTTACGTGACCAATTTAATATACGTGGAGGAATGCCAGCTCTGGAGGGAAGCAAAAGAAAGAGTTTTTGTAGGTGTTTAAAAGGCAAGGGTTTTTTACATAGAGAAATCCGTTATAGACCAGTCCCACCGGGCTACTAAGGGCGGTTTATGCCTGACTCCAATGGACTAAAACCTTATGGTGTTCTTCGCACACCTTGTTGGCTGAGGAGGGAATAGTGTCTATGCATTACATTTTCTCGGGAAGGCAAAGGCTATCAAAACCTAAAGATAGCGAAAACGAAACATAATAATTTAATGTAAATTTAATAAAAAATATTATTTCAATAATTTATAAAACAAGAGTTGTAATAACATGAGATGTCTTCCTAGATAAAGGTTTAGATATAAAAGAATCTAAGATTCACAGAACTGGCGGTGGACGCGAGCACCTCCGCCATCCTGGCAGCAATGCCCAAGCCCTTGAAGTTTGAGGCGCACTCGTGTTCGTTGTGTCTTCCATTGATTCGTCATAGGGTGTCACCATTTCTGATCCCTCAGATCGCAAGACGGAAGCCCCTGATGAAAGGCCGACATCCGCCGGGTAGAGGGGATGTGGTGCACGGGCAGTACCTCCTCTCCGACCGAAAGGTGTGTGAAGGACACCATGGGGCTTTTAGTCAGTAAGAATCTGACATACACACCTCCGCTGTCCGACGTTGAGGTGACAATCTTATGTAAGGTTTTTCCCATGATAAAAAAATATTCATATGGAACTGAATTATGTTATTAAAGAGATCTGTTGGAATAATCTACATTGTTCACACGGTTTCATAGAATCTCCTGATTATCTTCAAAAAATTCCCAACAATGTGCCACATATAAGGAGTCGTTTATTTAATCGGCAAACTTTTAATTTACCATTAGCAAGGACTAACATTAGCCTTTGTATCGCATGTTTATTTTTCGTAATAGTCTTCATTTAAAATTTTATATATTCCTTTGTGTTTTTTTTGGCCTCAACTAGAAAAAAATACAAATTTTTAATTTTTTAACTTTTCTTTTTTTTAAGGCTATGAAATACTTTCTCTTATTTTGTACATGTTGTGTTCACATTTAGCAGGATTCATATCATCGGTGTTTGTTTATCGAATTCAGTTTAGACCTTAAATTAATACACTGAGCAGTATTCCATAAGAGCGCAGAAGATCGTAAGTAATGTTAATTGCACGACCATGAGGAATAAAGTTCTCTTTCATGTCTCTACGACTCTAGAAATAAGAACGTCTTATATGTTATTTCGTTCACATTTGTTATATTTTAAAAGAATCTCGTCAGACACACACGATCTCAAAAACGAGATGAATCTTTGTAGACAGCTTCATTTGAGTGCCAGTTCTGTGATTTGAATTAGTTTAGTATTAGGCTTCTATATAAATCACATAATATCAGAAATGACTCTAGTTTAATGCACAAACTAAAAAGAGATGTATGAATTTATATAAGAAAATATATGGAGTATATAACCGATTTAATGAAACTTGTAGCTACTTTAACAGCAAAGTTATGTTTTCAACACTCTTATTTCACTGGTAGTAACTAAAAACTACTATGTTTTAGTTTATTGCGCTATAACATATTAATAAGTCAGGTGTATGAATTATACGAATTATAATATACATATTTTCAGATTAATTTACGGAAATGAAAAGTAGCAGTGGTACAAAGTCATAATATTATAATACTACTAGCTGACCCACGCAACTTCGTCTGCGTGAAATCGGTTATCTACCAGTTCTAATTGTATTTGCAAACTAGCAAAATCTTAAAAAAAAATGCGAATTGCATTTATCAAGCAACAGCCCAAGCCGAAGTGTGCCGTGCACCCTTGAGCTAGTTGCCCAAATAAAATCGGCTGAGTGCCTTAAGCGCTCGCCTTAGTAGTTTGGTGAAGCTGTTAAGACCTTGCTAAGTCAATAGCGTAATCATTTTAGAGAAAAAAAATCATAAAAAATCTAGAACCCGATTACAGCGACTCCCACCGTTTCCAATTGTGAAACCAAACAATTCAGGGACTAATTCAAACACATACCTAGTTGGTTTAGTGAAATGATTTAGACGTGGAAGAAATTTCGATGGGGCGGACGTAGCGCCATCTGTCATTCAGCAATATCGGACCGTTGAATTATTTGGATATTGTTCATATAAAAATATTAAAATCGCGAATAAAAAATAGGAGGGTGGGTTTAGGGAGGTCAAATTTTGGGGTTGTAGGTATTTTTTGATGGCAAACAAAAAAAACACAAAACATTGACAAAAAAAATCTAGATAGAGACACTCTAATCACCTAGAGGTATAAAATATACTTTATGACCTATTCTCATACCTTCCAAATATATATTTAAAATTTCATAAAAATCGGTCCAGCCGTTTCGGAAGGAGTTCAAACACTAACACCGTGACACGAGATTTTTATATATTAGAATTTATTTTTCATTACATGAAAAGTAGCAATAACATATGAAATGGTCTATGCCAACACACAATTTTATATAATAACATTTTCCATAACTTAGTAATAAACTGTCCCTTAGGTTCAGTGCCAGAACGGTTGGGTTTTCCGTTTAGCTCTCTGCCCATCTGTATGTAGATTTATCAGCGATACGTCGCGCGTGCGCCTCTGTGATTGACAGTACAATGTGTCATATGCAAATGTGTTAGAGGGCGCAACCGGCCCTGTATACTTAGTATAGATTTAGCGAAAGTTATAAGTATAATAAAAAAGCCATCTTGTTAAGATTTCGAGTAAGGGCTACAACCAAATGCATTAGTTGTATCATATAAAATCAAAATTAATTTATTCAATTTAGGCTTTGAGAAGGTGCTCATAATCGTTGAGACTACCATTGGTTCAGATAATATTGCCTAATCGTCGAGAACATCCGCCAAGAAATACGATCTGATTTGTCTTTTAAGTGGATGTGCAGAGAGCGGTGTTATTTCTAACATCACTATCGTTCCCATGTTACTCTATACTAGAATAGAAGAACAAGAAAAACAAAACAATGAAATTATTGGTATACAGAGGAATAAAATATATCCAACAACTGGTAACATCGTTCAGGAATATGCTGCAGTACAAGAAATACTACATTGCTGATTTTTCATTGGGATACAGGGACGTACAGCCTACAGATAATTATGTAACAGAAATCAAAAAAGAAAAACTTCATATGTAGTTAGAAACAATTATACAGACGACAAATCACCATTGGCAAACCATTAATGAACTCACTATATCAGACAATTTCTAGAAATTTAAGGCCAGACCTGTCTGCATCAAAACCATAATTAAATTAATATCTTTAACTTACTCAAGTGCTTGAACTTACTATTCGGAAAATCGGTAATGTACTTTGAGATTTTGTTTTAATATTTTAACATTAACACCTAATTATTAATGGCCTATACAATTAAAAAAATATATTTTTTAAAACATTTTTTGAAGAAGTAATATCCCCAAATCATTTTTTTTTGTTTTGGTGTTATACATACATATAAAAACAATAACAATATATAATATATACAAGTGAACTAAGTTGATCATAACATACCGTGTTGGATTATTTAGGTGGAACCGAGAGAGAGCTTACGCATTTTATATGATGATTTTCAATACAGCTGCTAGCAAAACAATAAAAAATATTTCATAAATTGGAAGAACTTTTGCTGGAAATAGCGCACTGATTTTTTTTTCACCAGATGGTAGCATTCTTGTTGGTAGTTAATGTGCCGACTCAGAATTCTTGTTACATGTCTGTCTGTTTGTTTTGTCTGTGTGAACTTTGAAATGGCCTCATTGATGTTATTTCTTCCATATTTGTACAATTATTAGCTGTAAGATCACCTTTTACCTTAAAAATAAATAAAATAAAAATGTTATTTTCCATCCACATTCACATCATTCACAAGTAGCCAATTAGTATTTCGTCGATATTACAAAATAAAGTTAAATTACGCAACAGTATGAATAAAAGATAAAAATAAGTACAAACATGACAGACTATAATCTTGAATTCAATCATTTTTTATTTCTGTTACTAAGGAACATACAATAGTATCCAGCCAAGACAGGTGTCACTTCATAATTTGTGTTTTTGAGAGGTCAATGCCATGTCTTTAATATTATCCCGCCAAAAACTTCTGTGATTTTTAACCGATGAGTAAATAGGGAGGAGCACTGACAACGACGCCAAACAGCCTAATATTAAATTTAAATCTATACTAATATTATAAAGAGGTAAAGTTTGTGACGTTCTGAGTTTATGGGTTTGTGAGTTTGTGACGTTGTGGCGTTGTAAGGCGTAATCTCAGGAACTATCGGTCCGATTTGAATAATTCTTTCAGTATTATATAGCTCATTCATCGAGAATGGTTATAGGCTATATATCATCACGTTAAGACCAATAGGAGCGGAGCAGCAATGAAAAATGTTTTAAAGTCGGGGTTTTTTTTCCTTTTGAGAGCTTCCGCTGCGTCTTAGCCCAAAATAACTATTCCACGCGTGCGAAGTCGCGGGCAGGGGCTATAATCTATATACTAATATTATAAAGAGGTAAAGTTTGTGAGTTTGTGACGTTGTAGGGGGGTAATCTCGGGAACTATTAAACCGATTTTGAAAATTCTTCTACCAATATAAAGCCACGTTATTAATGAGTGTCATAGGCTACATATCATCACGCTAAGACCAATACGGGGTATTTTTTCCTTTTGAGAGCTTCCGCTGCGTCTTAGCCCAAAATAAGTATTTCACGCGTGCGAAGTCGCAGGCAGAAGCTATTAACTAATTATATTATCTATAGTCTATACTAATATTATAAAGAGGTAAAGTTTGTGAGGTTGTAGGGGATAATATCTGGGGAGTCGGAGAAAAATGGTCGAACAAAAACGTTTCTTACGAACGCTGCCTTAATTATGAGATATATATGATTGAGTTCTAGAGAAAAGTTGTATCTTGATAATGCCTATTACCGCCCAACGAAGTGGGCACGGGTCGGCTAGTATATAATATATAGATACTGAATATTTTTGTACATGTATATAACTTATATTTATTAAATTATAACATTATTTAATCTATATTTATTTATTACATTAAAAAAAAACTAACTTCATCACACAATAATATTTTTTATTCTCCAAATTATTTGCTATTTCTATCCAATAAAAATAAATAAAAGAATGTTGGTGTTGTAGTACAAAGTAAAAGCTCCATTAATAATAATCTAAAAGCAGTGATATAAGAGCACTTTACCGGTAAGTATAAAGAACATAATTTAAAAATTAAAGAGTGCTAGTACACATTTCGGGTATAGAAAATTGATATGCATATTTCTCTTCAACAATTATTTCAATCAAAAAGACTATGTCCAGATAGCACTTAGCTATAGAAGCTAGGAGTGTTTCAGTTCAATTTAATTGTAAATATATTTTCAGTTATGGGGAATAAATCATAATGGGTGTTCAAAATACCAAAACCAATACTAATATTTAGATTTATAGTAGACTAAAATTACAAGAGCTGCTTTTTTCATTTGAATATCGAATTTCTTGGGATTATAAAGAACCATTCAAAAGTTGTCAAGTATCGCCAACAGTTCCCGTGCACTTTACTTCTTCAATCGAAGTTAGCACGCTTGACTTCTGTATGGAAATACTGTCAAATAATAGAGTATTACAGCTAAACCGTTTTGATAATTGATCATTTTTTTTTGTAGGTTCATTTTTTTTTGTAATACAATTTTATATTCCTCCGATGGTTAGATAAGTAAATTTAAAGTTTAAATAAATGTTTCGTATTCCACGTATTTAAAAAAATGTAACTCTGTCAGTTATTGAGAAAATCTGAATACTTCAGTAATATTTACATGGATTCTAGTGGCGTTGTGTGATTGTAGTCACGAGTAGGTAATAAATTACTCTCACATATACAATTTATGAGCTAATTATTTCTAAAATATGTTGATTAATACCATACTTTGGATGATACGTTTGATCCTTGTATGGTTATTTGGTAGGATATTATACCTTAATACAGCCTATTTTGATTAAATTGTTTACCGAGAGTTAGAGGAATTTATAAGCCAGTTTTAATCTGTTTTGTGAAGAGACCGCCCGCGTCGTAATTTTTATTGAGGTATGAAATGTGTTCAAATTATCACTATAATAACTAATTTAGACCAATGATAACGTAATGCAATGTTTACGTAGAAGGTGAAAATATTTTAAATAATACGTGCGTTAACCCCGATTTTGAAACATTCTTCATTAGTGCTCCTCTCCTATTGGTTTTAGCGTGATGATATATAACTTATAGCTTTCCTCGATTAATAAGCTATCTAACACTGAATTATTAGACTAGTTGTTCCTGAGATTAGCGCGTTCAAGCAAATAAGGTCTTCATCTTTGTAATATTAGTATAGATAAATAAAATATGTAATATATAATTTCATTATTTTAATGAAATACACTCATTTAACAGAGACACATCTTGATCTGTAATAAATAAAAATATATAAATATCAAGATCTTTTATTCCTTGTAGAACCATTTACTCGCAAGCGCCGCGTGTTTGTTTAGCGAATGAAGCGAAATCCCGATCCCTCGAGTTCAACAGCACATCGACAAACATGCTAATATGGACTGATATTTGAGATTAAGTGTATGCACCCTCCATTTAGGATATTGGAAGTACTTACGACAATACATATTTTTTCGAATTTGTGTATTTATTTTTTTCAAATGCCCATGCTATGAGATCTCTGCATAATTACTCAAAGTATCATTTGTCAAATTGTCATTATCTGGTTTATTATACGGTGAGATATTTAGAGAGAGTATCTGAGATATTAAATGACGTTTCTTACAAATTTAAATTTCCTTTTTACATACTACAATAATTTAGCATTCATAATTACATGTTCATTAAACTGCATCTCATCACGAAACATGAGTCATTGAAACTGATTAATTTAGTTCTGTTACGAGGCTTAATCTCATTCAGTGAGTAAAACAGCGCCCGCGCACGCGTGGGCGCGAGGTTGCCTTGTGAAATTTGACCTGACAGGATGACTCAGTTATAGTTTGTTATGATATAAATTTTAAATATACATATATATCTATAAAACAACTTATTAATGAATGAACAACGTTCTACTGAAGTTAAAAGCTTGAAATTTGAAAACTATTTGGCTCATGTGACGTAGGCGTAAGTAAAGAAAATTGAAATAAAATCTTTTAAGTAAATTAGGGAATGAGAATTTTTAAGCAATTCTTTCTCGTTTGATGTTTTTTTATTCTTATGTCTCACACAATCTATCCATAGTTTCTTTGGTTTTCCTCTATTCCTGTACTCGTCCGTTTGCATACTTAATACTTTTTGGTTACATGATTTTTATCCCATCGAACCCATATCGTAGTAACCTATTTCTTAATTTCTCGGTCACCGTTGCATTTTTTGTACTTACTGTCAAATATCGATTCCTATTCATAATTATTCTAGTTACATCACACATATATCTTAATATCTGCATCACTGTTACGTGTAATCTTGTTTCATTAATCTCTTTGTTCGTGCGGCATTTAGATTCCTACAAAGTGACAAATCTTGATGATTTAGATTCTTTTATAGGTTTAATAAGTTTCAAGAACATACATTCATACATACATACTTTGAAGTTATTAATATGGAAATTACTGAATAGATTCTTGGTCCGAAATAAGAAAATTTGCATTATATGTTTCAATTTTTAATTTATATTTTATTGACGGTTACTATGCTTTTGTATCAGAAATATTAATTAAAAAATATCGATTAACATACATAAAAAAATACATACAACCGAACATAGTAACCTCCTCCTTTTTCGAAGTCGGTTAAAAATACAGACTAGCGACTTTTTCGTTAATATTTTTCAATTTAATTAGTATGCTTATGTCACTTTTCTAGATGTAGTTGCAAAATCTGTACTTTTGGTGGAGAGACGCTTTGTGATGTAATAATTTCATTATGATGGTATATTTTATAATGACCTCCAGGTAAAAATGATGAAGTACTCTAATATATGGAGATATTGAAACTTGAAAGTAACATAATAAAAATGAATGTAGATATACAATCTATCCAATTTATGATTGAAATTCTATTAGAATTGAGAAGCTGCATTAAATGATTGTAGTGGAACAAAGAGAGAGAGAGAGTCAATAACAATTATAAAAAGTACGTTTATACATACATTACATATTACATATAGACTATAGATTATTAGATATAGACTGTAAGACACAAAAACGTGAAGGTATCAGAACAGGCGCGGATGCATGATCCTTTCTGCCAACCATAGTTAGAATATAGCACGATGATACATGATAAATCTGGTGTAAATAAAACGCCTTCTCTCTCCATACATTCGACCTACACTATATCAAGTGAAACTGTTCGAAGTTATCATGTAATTTTGACGTGGGCTTAGCAGAGGGAGTTAAAGAACCAGTACATTGTCTCAACATGACTAGTTCAAGGTTGTGTCGGTGCGTTCAGGCCGTTCTTTTGTTCAGAAAGGTTACGTTCGCATCGTAATTGATTTATTGTTAGGATTCTAAAGCTCGTCTCGATGCGTTTATGATTTCAATTGTACATGATTTGTGTAGTGACTAATTTGATTTTAAGCGTCAGGTACTCTGAAAACAAAAGCAGGTGTAAGACCTGTCTTCATTGTTGTGAGGATATTGATGGACGGACGAATGTTTCTATAGTAATGGTCTATGCGAAATGAAGTTTCAGAAGTTACGTTATTAACGTTGCTGTAATTACTGAGAAACAGTTTTGATATTATTCTTATTGCAGAAAAGTCAATGGGACTGTCCTATGTTAGCGAGAATAAAGAATAAACAGTTTGGGATAAATATACGCTAACTGTAATATATAATATATCTACACGTAAATGCGCGTTCTACCATCAAAAAATATTTGTACTGATGTAAATACAGTAAACAAACACACAATATACAGTACTATTAGCTATAGTCAAAGTATATTCTATGTATGAATATTTATTTACTAATTTTTCTGTAATTAATAGCGGCTATTAACACTTTTTGCTATATCTTTGAGTTTAGCCAGGTCACAACACAGAGACAGATGATTCACCATGCGTATACTCTTTTGTTAATCGGGGCATTCATCAACACATTAGTTGGTGCTCGCGGTTCTCATATCAGTGGCGGTTTACGTCTTCTCATGGCCGTTTGGTATAGACATCTAAGAGACGGGTGCTTCCTCGCGATATTTTAATTAGATACATAGCCAATGCGACGTCCCTCGTTACCTCCAACCTATTATATCCGACCATGCGTAATATTTTTGGTTAATCGGCTAATTCCTGCCAGCGTCGAGGTTTATCGTCATAGTTAGTTGGTTGTAGTCTTCCAGATGTTTTATTTTGCGAATCAATAAGACACTTTTCACATACAGTTTATTCTATTGACAGACGAATATAATATCGGATCAGTAACATGAAACGTTTTAAAATGGTCACCGTAGTACTTGAGCCGTATTTGAATAGTAAATGTATGTGTATAGAAAACAAATGCAAAATTGTTATCTCTTCTTAATTTTTAGGTTTAAATTTCGCGAGTCAAACTCTTATTACCTGAAAAAAAATCTGGGGTTCGATGTATGTTTCTCTCTCTCTATTTAGCCTTCTCTTTCTAGTGTCTAAATCTAGTCGTCAAGAGTAAAAAATAGCACGAAGCAATGATGTCACCCGCCAAACGGTCGCAATCGAAACGAACGCGCCAAAGGAACTTTGTGTTGAATACAGTCGCAAATGGACGCAACCTGTACGCAGTTTATAAGGTACAGCTGACTCACTTGCTACGGACGGTGGAAATTTAATAAGGATTTACTCATTGGTGTAAATAACGTTGTAGAATGCTCAAACTGTTCTTCCATAATGTCATCTATATATACGATGGAGAAAGAGTGGAGTTATCAATTTTAGTCTCTTAACTGTCACCAAGATAGACACCATCATGGGTAGCACCATATTATAGATTTACTATACATTAAATTCCTATATATTATGTGAACGAATAGTCCCTCTTCTTGTGTGATATACCTTCTATAAGTCTCGTCAATCTATTTGGCCGCTCCGAATATAGCTGTAAGTTTGAGCTTGCGCATAATATAGTAAAGAGTTTAACACCGAAAAAAAGTTACAATATTATCATATGAATTTAAAAATAGCATTTATCTATCCTTAACTTATCTTGATATTATACATACTAGCCTCTGCCCGTGACATCGTTCGCGTGGAATAGTTACTTTGGGCTAACGCTAACACGCAGCGGAAGCTCTCATCAAGAAAAAAATCCTGATTTTGAAATATCCTTCATTGGTGTTCCGCACCTATTGGCCTTAGCGTGATGATATATAGTCTGTTACCTTCCTCGATAAATGAGCTATATAACACTGAATTATTAGAATTTTTCAAATCGGACCAGTATTTCCTGAGATTACCCCCTACAACGTCACAAACTCACAAACTTTACCTCTTTATAATATTAGTATAGATAATATAGTAAGTATTCATATCTTAATTTATGTACTGCGCATTTATAATCAGAGAGTTCAAAAAGTTTGGTCAGGACTGTAGATCGTTGTACTATCTGGATTGGAGGATAGGAAGGAATGAATTTCATCATAGGAGAAACATTTGACCTGACGTATATTGTAAATTTGGCAACGTCACATACACTATTTTGCTTGAAGAATTTTATATTAATTATGGCACAGAGTTAGGAATTTTTACGAATAATATAACTGAAAATTTAGTTACAAGAACCGTATAAAGCAGATACAGATTATGATTTCAGTTGAGTGAACAAGCTGGTCTTGCAAATCTATGTCTATATATGAAGAGCAAGTGCCGTCGCACTCTACGTGATCTCGAATAATTCTAGCTTGACTTTAGGAATGCGTTGTTATTTTCTAGTGACACCATCATTAAAGGGTGGACAATTCCTTTATATCATTTTTAATTCTGTATAATCATAGGATATATTTAATCAATCATCATCACTTTTTAAGATTACGCATTGTATATTTATCTGCATATGTAATACCTAATTTGTTACTAACGTCCTAAACGTGGTAAAAATGGATAAAATTACATAAACTTACCGCGGAGCATTGGATAATTACACGAGATTTTTGTTATTTGTAAATATTAAAATACGGTCGTGATAGTCATTTCTTGTCTCCGCCCTAGATAAAAAAGATGTTAAAGTACTTATTGTAACAGCAAGTTTATATTGTGAATTATATACACGATCTTTTTACTTCGATAATTAAAATTAAGATGAAATATGAAACCTTTTTGTAGTCCTTACTAATATTTTAAGTGCGAATGTGAGTTCCTCTGTTCTTTTGTGAGACTTTCAAGTCTTAACTACTCAACCAATCGTGATGAAATTTTGCATTGAACTTTTCAAAAGAACAGAAAAGGGGATAAGGTACCATTTGTCCAGAATAAACTATTGTTTCCGAGACATTAGGGGATAAAGGTGCGATAAAAAGCTGGTAATTGTGAATTCAGAATAGTCACGGTGCTTGACTTTTCGCTCTTTCTGTCATGATAATGTTAATTTGAAGGTTTCTTGCATGTCCACGACATGATCCGTTCATGGTTGCCGTAGCGATGTCCGCGCGACACGTGCGGTGATTGCCAAACCGCGCGTACCTACCGCGCACGCGCTGTCTCCATATTGATATGAATTTAAATTGGATTAACTATACAAAACCGTTGTAGGCACTTAATGTAGTGTCTGCTGAATTTTGATTAGTCCCAAAAACTGGTATATTTCAAACAGAATCGTTGCTTCGTACAACTTCGTAGTACATATGCGTTGAATTATTACATGAGTCAACAATTTTTATTTTAAGTTCACGGAGATATAGATTATGAACCGATATTTTAGAATAAAAATTAGAATTTATGGCGTCTCTTTTTTGTGCTTGGTTATTTTTTAAAAGCTAAATGCTTGGTATTTACGCCAATTTAGTTCATTATTTGATTTTCAATATTAAGACAAAAAAAGAGAACTTTTTTCACATTTTTTTTATTTATAACGCTAAAGCACGTCAATATTTACTAAACAAATAAGGAAAAACGGTTGAGAAACAGAGAAGTGAGATATACTTATGTATCTGTCTACTTTATATAAATATTATGTTTCAGTGTACCCCAGATTCTGATATAAAAGTAGATTAAAAATTACGTTAGCACTGATTTCAAAGCAATAAATTGTGAACTTAGTGGTATCTATGAAAACAACAAAAGGTGTGTAGGTATTAATACGTAATTTGGATAGTAGACTTATTTTATGCTGCAATAGTGAATAAAGAAAAAGTTATTTTTTAAACCAATCTTTATTGAGATTTCCTTTTATAAAAATACTAGCTGTGCTTTGCAATTTCACTCTAATTAATCATTTTCTCTGCAATATTCTGCGCTTTGCCCCTATTACTTCCTTTTCGTTAAGCGTCTTTCCTAACTAACACTTTCTATTATATGTATCGGTAGTATGTTCATAGCGAATCCTTGCTTCATAGCATAAGTAGTGTGTTCTGATCATCTCGTAAAAACGAACGTGTAGGTGTCAACATGTTATCGAGATATAGATAATTTGGTGAAATAATATCTACGCCTTCGCATAATGCTGCAGCGTTTCGCGCGTGGGACGTCGTTACACTGTAAGCCAAAAATATTGATCAATGTCTTGATAAAAAAACCCTTCATACTGTAACTATATATATATGACGTTACAGTTCATATTCGTGTAACGTTCTACTGTTCATTTTATAAAAAAGAAAACAAAGAGTATAAACCCACCATTACTTATATTCCGGTCAAAAGTCAGAGCGAACGGGAGGCACGTTGAGTAGTTCTAGTTCCATGACGATGGATTTAAATCCAGTTGAGCAGCAATTAGTTACAATTGGATTATGAATACAATGCAATGAGTAAATCGGACGGAGTAATGACCGGCAAGTTTATTGGCAGACCCGTTTTCCTCGAGCGTCCGCAATAGAATGCCTCGCTCTCAAAATCAGCTCTTTTGCAACAACCCCCACTCTCGTAACCCACTCTTCATATTTAGATGGTGGTACGGTGTCGACATTCTTAATTAAATAAACTACTCTAAGTATTAAATTAATAACAAAATTTTAAAATAATTATCATCTGATACGATATATAAGTATTTCCTATATTTAGTTATTAGAAACATGGAAGGAAAACTAAAAAAATAAAAGGAAAAAATAGACACCACAAAAATATTGAAAGTCATAATATCTACAAAAAGTTTATCATACAATAGTCGTTTCGTCTACCTCTTCGAAGTTAGGAAAAAGGCAGTGATATCGGTTTTATTAGGAGAATTTTTGAGGCTTAGTCTATACAATATCATCTGAAGATAGGGGGAGACGAAGTAACGAAAGTACGACGAAGTAAAGAAATCCTAAGCTTATACAAAGGGGGATAAGATTACTTTACAGTATAAGAAACTGTAATTATCTGAAGGTTTTGCTTTTGTGTTAGGTTTAAAAGTGGTGAGCTGATAAATCATGTCATCTACTATCCAAGATACTTTCTAACTCTCTTTGTCGTCTACTTGTAAGCTGTTCAAGTGAAGAGTAAAAGTTATTTCTTAGGTAAGTGCGTTCTATTATCAACCTTATATTTTCTTATAATCAGGCGAATCCTCATGAATCATGCGTATACCTGTAAAACATAAGGAAAGATATAGTGAAGGCAATGGAAATTCTTTTTTTTCATTTTTAAGAGTCTAACCTGATACTCAATTACGATGCCACATGGTCATCTACATGAAGAAGGCAACACGCCTATGATAGTTAGCTTATAGCTAAGTGACAATTAGAAAATTCTCTGTTGTAATTATTATATAGTTTTACTAAAATCATACGGGTTACTCAGAACTCAGATATATTTTGGTATTTGAAGCTATGTTCTTAGTTATTTATATATATAGTTTATGTAGTTATTCTAAGTTTTGGTGTTCGACCATGCAACCAATGAGCCATAATAGCTTCAATTCGGTATTTATAGGTAGTTTTGTAAAATAGGCATATTTTTTCACACCAAAACATTTCATTTAACATCGGCCAAAAGTGTATTAAATTACTAATAAAGTTAATTGTCATAATAAATATGTTTTTATTTAAAGAAATCATTTAATTTCGTTTACCGAAAGCAATTATTTATTTTAAGCTCCGATTTTAATCTCTGCCTAAATTTATTACTTAATAGAAAGTTTTATATTTATGATAGTATTAATGTTTTGTATCTGCGTTCAGTATGAGACACGTCCTGTGATCTTATCGGATTTTTAGATACACTTGTCATATAATTTAAAATATGACCATGAAATCTAAAACTTATAAAATGAAAATTACCCGAGTCGATAGGTATTGTGAGATAAATATGATCTCTATTTTCTTATGCGGAGTTGTTAGATTAACAAATCATGTTTGAAAGTAAGATATTACTTGGAATGGCTGATAGAAGAGAGATTCATCAATATAATGTTTACAGGTTACATATTTTGTTGATTTGGGCTAATGAAAATGAGGTAATAGGTTTTCTGCAGAAGGTCAAATAAATAAAACTTCGAAACAATTAAACAGAAATTAAAACCATCATAATATAGTAGAGAGACGACAAACTCTATTGTTTCTGCCGGTACTTCAAAATTACGAAAATTGAAGATATTTGTGTGTACGTTATTTGTTTGATTAGACGCGCTAATCTCTATTAATAGCAGTTACATTTGAAAATCCCTTTTTAAATTTAAAATCGGAGCAATAACAGTGATAATTGTGAGTTAGAAAATACACAAAGTAATAAAGCACGCGGGCCGTGTATCCCGGAACAGGATATCGGGTAACAACTATTTGGCCAGTGGATGTGGATTGAGGCATTACCGAAAAAGTCCAAATTGTGAATGCCAGAATTGTAGCACGCCGTGTAGTTCAGTCGCGTGGTCTGCTTTATACAGAAGCGTTCACATTGATCTATAATTTTAAAAATAATATATGAATGAAACTGCGTGGTAAAGCTAGTAACAAATAAATAACTCAAGAATCCCTACCAAATTATACTAACAAAGTAAGTCGGCTACTGTAAAAAAAGTACTCCTTAAAAAACAAGTCGCACGACAGTCAGATAGACAGACAAACGAACCAGTAACTGCCGGTGTGGTGCATTGAGTGAAAAAAAAAACAATCGCTTTATTTTTGATCCCATACTTATTTACAAACTTGCATACAATACATAGAGAATACTCATTACACTAATTTATTTTTACACCACATAATAAGCAATTTGAACCTTCTGAGGAGAGCATTAGGCTGACACAGCGACGTTTTTGCTATGGTATTGAGAACATTACTTGTGACACGGCAAATTTATGTTTACCGTCGTGTCGAGCAAATCTATAAGTTAATTGGTCGAAACGAATTTTACAAGAACGGTAAATATAATTTTGCGGTGTGAAGCATGCGTTTGTGACTTTGCCAAGTGGAAACAATGAGTTGCTGAACATAAATAGTTTAGTCTTGGATGTAGGAAGAATAAGGGATTAGAAAAAAATTATAGAAATTGACGATATAAAATTTAACAACAGAATATACATTACTAAAATTCTATTATACAAAAGTATGGTAATTTTCGCTTGTATGCCTACAGCTGACATTCAGCCTATTTTAATGCTTATATTTTCATATTGAATTATACTCTTCTGACGAAGTTAATTCTATACATAAGGGTCTTTTATATTATGCATTATTTAATTTCTTAAATTGTCTTGAGGTCTGTAGGTAATTTTTTTAAAGAAATTTAGTAATTTCAATTTTTTTTTAATTTTTGTTTGTGGAGGGAATAATTTTTTTTTAATATCATAGGAGGCAAACGAACATGTAGGTCACCTGATGTTAAGTGATCACCACTGTCCATAGACACTTGCAACACCAAAATAATCGCAAGTGCGTCGCCACCCTGTGTTTGGGGAAGGGGGAGTGGAGAAGGGGGAATGGGGAGACGAGGTAGGTTATCCGGCGTTCACACTGACCGAACGAAACGCAACAATGCAAGTACTGTTACTTCACGTCGATTTTCTGCGAGAGGGTGATACTTACTACGCCGGGCGAGCCGACCCATTCATGCTGAAACCAGTAATAGATTCAGCGTGGCTTTACCACCTCTCAAATTTTTAGGGTTGTTACTATATCATTTCGTTTTATTTATGAGTTAAATACAATTAAACTTTTTAACTTTAAACAATCATTATCTCAGTATCTGTATATAATATGCCATAGTTTAAATATTTTTATTGCAGTTTATTACTAATTAAAGAGTATGGACCTTAACTATTTAAGAAGTAAAATTAATGTGAACGGAGATAGAGCAGACCGAGACGTAATATCCATTCAGTTCAATTATGAAAGCTAAACTCCAGTTGCAAAATAATCCACATGCAATGTGGTGAATATGATGGTGATGGTGATGATAATTTGGTAAGAGAAGCTTTGAATTAAATACAAATTCGTTGTAAATACGAAATATAAGCCAAACTATATAGTGCTTGTAGATTGTAGAATTATAAGAAAACGATGTTGAATCTCCAAAATCCAAGATACCCTACCTACAGTTACTTCGAATTTACTTTGACACACACCGGTGCAGATTATTCAGAATTCATTGCGAGAAATGTCAACGATAAAACAATCCGAGTTTATGAACAGAACATTAATCGTATTACATGAACAATCAGGTTCTCCGTCTTTAAAGTTTTAATGCGTGTGTCAGTGCCTCCCGATTGCCGCGTCTGAAGACGGCTCATACATCACACGACCCACTTTACCGGGCTGGTTCGAACCTTGCATTATAATTAGTTGTTTGACATAGGATAGCATGGCTCACCGGACACGGTAGCAGGCCGCTTCGCTAAGCTCGATTTGGTTTATTTATTTAGAGCCGAATGCGGTTTAAAATATACACGACGTATATGCGATTCCAAAATCTGAGATATCCACAGTTCTTTGTTTTCCCACATACAGTAATAGTACAAGAACGTTTCTCACGTTCCGGTTTCCTCACGATGTTTTCCTTCACCGTCAGCCGATAGTATTGCCAATTTTAATTGGTAAATTTACGCGAATTCAGAAAAATTCGTTGGTACATGCCGGGGTTTGAACCTGCGGACATCGGAATGATATTCTACCCGTCAAACCACTAGACAACCACGACTTTAATGCGTTTTAAGCGTTATGGCTGCTAGTTTGGAGTTCTCTAAGTAATCGTTTCTCTGCTCAGAAATTCTTCACTTACCTCATCTCTGCCTTCGGTAAATGTGAAGTGAGATCATAGCTAAATGTTTTTTTCTAATATCTTAAAGTTTAAGTGTTAATTTAATTTTATTTGACTACAAGCTGTGCCCGCGACTCCGTCGGCGTGGAACCTAATGTAAAAAAACACTGACGAATAAAATCATCTGAATGTATTAAGTCCATTTACTTAATTACTTTTGTCTCGTACTTAAGTCGCGTCGTCATTAAAATTACAATAACTTTTGATAGTATGAACCGGTTTTAATGAAACAAAAACTAAATGTTACTCGATATGTTTTATGGTTTTCTTAAGGAGATTTTATCGTGCACGCTGTACTTTATCTGTCATGCGTGTTCATACAAAAAGGCAAACAGACAGACAGATATTTCTAAAAATGATTGAAACATATTACTTATTCCAAGACATTGTTTTGTCACAAAAATCTAAAAAGTACAGACACTTTTGATTTAAATTCTTATTATATGTATAGAAGAATATGATATGATAATAGAGCCCTAGATCGTAACACGTTACACTTAGAGAAGTAATGATTAATAGGGCAGCTGTTGGTGACAGATTTTCAAGACGAGGGTAGTGGCGAGCTAGCCCATTATTAAACAAAGCTCTACCACAACGTAAATGCTTTTTACTGTTGTGAATATACGAGAACTAAAAAAGTAAAATGAGATATATCTCTACATAAATCGCAATTCGTTGAAAATATATGATTGTACTAAAAAAATCAAATAATAATTTAATCGGATTCGGGAACAATAAAGAATAACAGACATTCGTATAAATCCATGTCGAAATATCACTTCACTATCAAACAATTTGAACACGTGTCATGAACCATACAGTTTTTTATTCGCAGAGATCATCGCCACCCGCTCTGCGTGACTCGAAAGCAAATCACTTATGTCTGTTTATGGTGGTGCTACTATGTGTTATCGAAGATCGTACGATTATCAACCGGTTGTCGACATGAAATTATTATTCGAAAATGCATCGAGTTATAAATTTTTAAAGACACTATAAATGTTTTTAATCAAATATTATTATAAAGTACTGCCATACTTTTTAAATACGTTACCAGTATACAAGCGGCTTTGCTTATTGCAACAGAACACAAAAATATGAAAGCGATCGATATTTCTGTTAATTCCTAATTCTAAATAAATTAAATCTTCATAAAATGCATTGTATAGTCATTTTTAGGTTTTATAGTTAGTTCCATTTTAATCGAACTAGTTAGAAAATCTAATTACTGTGGTAAATGCAAGAGAAGGCAATAAACGCTTTCTGTTGCTACCGTGCTGATGGATTTTAAATATTACGACGTAATTGTGTACGTAGTATATATACCTATATGAATGGGTACCAAAGGTGTTTCAGAATATATGACAGCTTAAACAATCGAGCTAACACATAACATTATTAACTTGGACTAAATCGAGTTCCAAGAGTAATTCGACAGTAAACTATCTCCTTCTCTAGTAATAGTCTAAATTTTTCCATTCGGCTTATTTTCACAAAACTGAAGTGTTGTTATGGAATATTAAATGTCCAGCAAATTTGTATAGAACGTTCATTTACTTACATATAGGCATCTGTGTGGTCACATTTTGTCACTAGTATCTACATGCATCGAAGTTATTTAATGTAGTTTATCTTTTTTATCACCATTATGATAAATAAGTAAGTCAAGTAACGGAGTTGACTTTTAACCGAGTCTGCTAATAGCACAGGCTCATCTACTAAATTAGGGTAACTTGGCATAAAGAAATTAATCATTAGAATACTGTCGATTACTTAGCTGAAAGCTGGAAAATACGAAACCTTTCGACCAATTATTATCACATGTATACGCATTACCATCGAATAGCATTTGGTATGTGTAACGCTAGTCGGGAATGATTTTTTTAAAATCTTATTTAATACCTATTTATTTTACACAAGGACTTTTGTGAAAACTTTTAAAATCAAAATATCCTTTATTCAATTTAGGCCCTGAGAAGGCGCTTATTAATATTATTAGATGAAACATTAATAATAAAAACGAAACCACAGGTTTGTGTATGGCATTTATTTGCACTGGATGATTTACTGCGTTCGCGCATTATAAATAAGATCATGTCGTTGTTCTCAATAATAAATTATAGTTCCGAGTTTAGACATATTGTAGTTTTTTATGGTAGATTTAAGAAACTCTGCATAACTTACGCTAAGTATAGCGTGTACTAGAATGGTGGACGAGTCCAAATAATCCTCTAAAATTAGAATATGACAAACCACAATGAGAAATTATATTCAAATCAAATCAAAATATCCTTTGTTCAATTTAGGCCCTGAGATGGTGCTTATGAACGTCAAACCTACCACTGGTTCGGAAAACAACCCGCTCATCGAGAAGAACCGGCATGAAACTCGATCTGGTTTATCGCTTCATGTTATATATTTTTACAAAACATAAATAGTTACATTCGTTATTAGTGGATGCACAGAGAGGGGCGTCATTTTCAGACATCACAATCGTTCACATATTGATCCACCCTATAATAGCCTTTAGATATTAAAACCAGCTTGACATGGTTCTTTTACTCACTATACGGTAAATCGCTAATGTGTTTTGGGGCTTTGTTGTGAAACCTAACACTAATATCTTAAAAAACTAATTTTGGGCTTAGTGAGCCTGAAGCATGGAATTACTAATTTGTTGCTGTTTCTAGTATTTAAATTATGTTGGTCTTTTCCTAGATCCAGTACATCTTAGTTTTTGCGGACATACATAAAATTATCAAGAATATATTGGGAGGACAGAGTTACGATATCGAATTCTTGAAATTTAGGCTTTAATGATTCGCGAGGACCCATATTATAAATTGCTCGAACTGCCCGTTTTTGTAATAGGAATATGGTGTCCACTACAGCTGCTGTCCCCCACAATGAAATACCATAAGACATTAAGCTGTGGAAGTAAGCGAAGTAGATCCTCCGGCTGGAGTTATAAGAGAACGGCATCGTTATACAAGAACAGTAATGTTGTATCTAATGACATTAGTGTAAGGTCGTATGTAAAAATAAATAAGATGAGGTAACTTCCTATTTCTCGATATCACCACATATTATAAAACAAAGTCCTTCGCCGCGTTAGTCCGTCTGTCTGTTCGCGATAAATTAAAAAACTATTCAGCGGTTTTCAGTAATAGCTAGAGCGATTCACGAGGAAGGTTTAGGTATATAAGTAATTTGTCACGAATTTTTGTAAATTGGTAGAAATATAATGATATAAATGTTGGAAGTATCGGAAAAAGTAAATCCCTAATCCTTTGAGATATAACAAAATCATTGAGATAATAAACGATGCAGACGAAGTCGCGGGAATCAGCTAGTTATAGATAAAATATATATATATATATATATATAAATCTCGTGTCACGGTGTTTGTTGTTGAACTTCTTCGAAACGGCTGGACCATTTTTTATGAAACTTTAAATGTATATTTGGTAGGTAAGATTAGATCGTGAATTATATTTCATACCTCTAGGTAATTAGGGTGTCTCTATCCAGAATATTTTTTTCAATTTTTGTGACAATTTTTCTTTTTCGTATTTATTATTAATTTGCCATCAGGAAATACCTATAACCACAAACTTTTATCTTACTAAACCCCCACTCTCATTTTTATTCCCAATTTTTTGTAATCAACAATATCTAAAGGATTCAACGGTTGTTCGTATTTTATACAAAACGAAATTATTGATGTTGCTGAATGACAGATGGCGCTACATCCGCCTTAACGAAATGTCTTCCACACATGCGTAAGTCATTCACTAAACCAACTAGGTATATGTTTGAGTGAGTCCCTAAATTGATCCATTTCACAATTGGAAATGGTAGGAGTCGCTGTAATCGCGTTCTATGTTTTTCAAGATTTTTCGAGTTCGGAAATACGATTGGAACCGGTAGGTAACCGATTTCACGCAGACGAAGTTGCGCGGGTCTGCTAGTATTATTATATTTATAACCAAATTTGTTTTCTACGCAATTATATTCAAAGCGGTTAAAAAAGTTGTCGCGGACTGTAAACGGCGAATTTAAACCCACTTAGTATTTGCGAATATACTTTTTATATTATAACTAGCCGATCAGGGCAACTTCGTCTGCGCCAAATTGGTTATTACCGGTTCCAATTTTATTTCCAGACGCGAAAAATCTTTAAAAACTTAGTTCCCGATTATAGCGACACCTACCGGGTCCACTTGTGATTCCAAACTATCCTATATATATTGGTAAGAAATGTCTTCCAGGTATTCCAGGGGCTGCTCCTTTGGCCCTCACCTCCTCACCACCGCCACTTCACTTCCGCGCCAGGAACCATCTCGGGCGTCTCCAGAACACCCTACTATATTATTGTCACAATTTGATCAGTAGTTTCGGAATGCACTGAGGACAAACATACAAAGATGTATGTATGGCTCTATTATTTTGTGTCTTTAAAACCTGTAATTTAATAGACGTAATGGACTATTTATATACTAAATCTTCTACGTTACGCACTATGATGTCACTCGATCGTTGCTGATCTTTAAATTCATATATCGTCTTTTCAAAACGTGGCCGAAAGCATAAACTTTAGCGAGATTATTGAAAAAAATATTACTTTTATTAAGTTAATTTTGAATAAGAAGTTTTAAACTACCTAATTACTCTGTTTTACGTTTCACTTTTGCAGGTACACCTGGTACAAATAAAATCAAAAGATTTCTTTTATTACGGTGACAAGTGGTAGCGGTCAATCAATTCCAGGCGGGAGTGCAAAGTAACGTCTACTGTAACATTTAATGATGGATTTCCGCAAAGTAGTCTTCTTTAATCAACTATCCCGGCTGCAAAGATATTAAGATCGGTTATAATTAAAGATAATTTTACAATAGATTTAGGCATGTGTGTTTTCTACTTCATAAACTAAATTAATACATAAACTAGCTGTATATAACTAGTTGTCCCACCCTGATAATAAAAAAAAACGTTGACAAATTATATACATAAACCTTCCTCATGAATCATTTTATCTATTGGCGAAAACCGCATGAAAATCCGTTTAGTAGTTTTTGAGTTTATCGTGAACAGACAGACAGATAGACAACCGACGTGGCGGAGGATTATGTTTAATATTATGTAATAATCAGTAAAAAACGCTTAATCTTATGTTTTAACATATCTATCGCGAACTAGCATACGTACGACAAATCAATCGGGCACGCGCCAACCGCTTGACTTGTATATGCACGGGCGCATGGAATGTCGATCGATAACCGAACGTTACCGGCGGGTACAGTCACCACTATAAATAAATGGACCTTTTGAGTGCGTGCGTTATTGAGTCCCGCGTTACGACTATGGTGCCGCTATTGGAAAGCCTGTCATATAGCCTGGAGGAGGATGTATTGGATTATGTTAATTCTTTTTTCTTACAGGTCTGTATGGTCGTCACGCTAGCACATGACGTGTTAGCGATTTTAAGCACTGAGAAAAATGTATAGTTGTTTTTTGTCCACAACAACGCGAAAGTATTCCTCAATCTATACTAAAACAATACAGTTTACAATACACTATGCCGTTTAGCGCATAGGTGAACTATGGTCTAGGGTAAGCGATGAGCATATACTTCTTATTCTCTGGTCACTCTAATCTTAAATCTATCTTCTTAACTTTTATTAAAAAGCAAATGTAAGTTTGTTATGCTTTTGCGTCTTAACTATTCAACTGACTATTTTTAAATTTTACATATGCAATGTCAGCAGTAGAGAATAAAACAAAAAGCACCGCTGATACAGAAAAAATAACTATTCCCGGAAGATAGGTCTAATCTAAACTCACGCGAATAAAACCGCGATCAAAAGTTAGAATGCTATAGTTATTATGTCATTCACCATCCACGAAAGCTCTGGCTAGATGTAGTATTCCCCATCCATGTCAGTTGACATGATGTCGGGATATGATAACGATTGGTAATAAAATCGATTTACTAATTATCTTTCTCCATAGAATAGATTTATTTGTATGTACCAGAAATAAAAATTATTCGATTTTTTAACTCCTACATTCACACTGGCTGTTTGCACATAAACAGATAGAAAACTATTTGAAAAAAAGAGAAGTGATAACTCCAATTAAGGGAATTACTGTGTTCTCTTATGAATTTTTAAATCAATTATAGTATGAATTATTTAAATTTCATAATTTGTAAATTGAAATTATTATCGTTATTCTGATTTTCCTATTTATTGGTACTCCAAATAACAATTATATACATTTTATGAATTAATCAAACATATGAAAGGCTGCACACTCTCAATACAAAATATCAATATTAGATATACACAGGTCGCTATACTATGCGTCGTTAGCTTGACGCAAGCCGCGAAAGCACAATACAGTTTGTCAAAAAACTAGTACTATTTCTTAAAAGTATTGGCAATTCCTCATGAGATAAAGTAACAAACAATTTGGAGCGCGACCAGCGGTCGAGATTGTGACCGGCGTCTACGGCCGTGGGAATGTGGAGGTACGCGCCCGCGCGGCTATCTAGCGCGATCTCATCTGATATGGGAGTTATCTGGCGCGATCTGCGCACGAGCCCAACCTCTTGCGCTGTGACCATGGTTCACGTATTACATACGGAATGTTCTATAAAATAGCATCGCGATGGTGAACCTATGGTACGCGTAGGAAGTATTAAGAATTTTATGGAACGTCATCGTTTTTGAAATTGTAATTGATTTTTACAAAACAAAAGATTCAAGTGAAATAAAAATGCAAGATTATTGGAACGAATAAAAATTTAAATATTACTAAACTTAAATGTAATAAAATGAATTTAATATACTCATTATTATCTAAATCCGTAAAATCTTAAATCTCAAGTCGTTTAAACTCATAATTTTATGGCGACAAAAAAAAATAATAAAAGATATAATTCATTTTGACTTCTGTTATATATTAATTTTGAAATCATGGTACGTCAATTTTTGGTTGGACTAAACATAATACAATTGTAAGTTTTTGAAAGTTTTGTTTATGGATAAATGAGGTTATTAAGTTAAATTAAAAAATATGGAATTATTTATTACGCAGAGTTTTAATTAATTTTTCTCTTTAGTTTATTAATTATTAATTAATCATTCACGGATTCTGTTGACTGTTCGTACACTCTTGAGGCAACAAATTTTATGAATAGGGACTTAGGTAGATGTACGATGTCGTAAGGAACTTTTACTGTTTATGAAAGGAGCGTTTAAATCTGCCGTCAAGAAACTATACTTGTATTCGTAACATATATTCTCCATTTTCGTCTTTATGTATTTTCATTTAAATTTATGTCTCTCTCTCTGTTACGAATACGTTATAGAAGACCCAGTCTATAAAATAAAGAATAAGTATTGTCACCCTACAAGGGTGCATGTTGTCGACGCGAGCGTCCTCAGCGCGGCGTGTAATCGTGATTTTAGATTTTAAATAACCACGTGAGAGACTTATTGGTTAGCTGAAATTTTTGTAATTTTCCTATTAGATTACATATTTTGATATTTTATGATGCATGGAATATATTACAATTAATATTTTGATTACAATTAATATTTTCACATTATGATGACTGAAAATGGAATCAGTTATGAGAGAAATTGAGAAGTAATAGGTTAACATGGTATGTGTATATCATTAGGAGAATGGATAGCATTATAAACAGAACAGTTTTAATTATGATAATGGGCGGATATAGGGAAAGAGAAAGACACAAGAAGGTACGGATAGATTATGTCAATAACGGATGTTTACGTAAAAGTTGATGAGTCATAGAGGCCGAGTGGTTTAACCGATGGAATGTCACTCCGATGTCCGCAGGTTTGAACCCTGGGCATGTACCAACGAATTTTTCGGAATTCGCGTACATTTACTAATTTTAATTGGTAATACTATCGGCTGACGGTGAAGGAAAACATCGTGAGGAAACCTGAGCCTGAGAAATGTTCTCGTAGTAGCGCTCTATGTGGGAGAATATAGAATTTCCTCGGAGTTTCAAATAGCTAATCCGTCGTGGGCTAGCGTGGTGATTATGCCCATACCTTCTTTCGAGAAGAAGCTTATGGTCCTGCAGTGAGTCTTTAATAGGCTGATGACGATACAGAAGTTATTAAAATGAAGTTGACAACTGACGAAAGTGGGAGCGAAAACATATTGTGTCGACCTTAGTTTGAAGGATACGATGATAATGAAGACTAAACTTGTCTCTGAACCGATGATGGTGCATGGATAGTGATAATGGGTATTGCGATTAGCAAAGAACGATGATATTATTTTGAGAACATAAATTGATTGTGAGGCATATTCTAATGATCATTTGATTATCACATTTAAGTTAGAAATCTAAGAAGTGACATAGTAGTGTATCTTCTAACAGCTGTATTAAAAATGTAAGTAGGTATATTTATAGGTTAAATTATAAGAGACCCTCACGAGTATTAAAAAGAAAAGTGTTTTCGAACACTGATATCTGGAACAATTTAGAGTTTTTTAGAACCCCCTTTACAATTATATATATAAGAGAGCCACAGCGTGACCGATGATATGCACGGATACTTTAAAACAATTCGCAATTTTGCATACAAGGAAAGAATCCACGTTGACATGCGACCACTTAGGTATCCTTACACTAGTCGCCTAAGCACTCACCCTAAAGGTCGTTGAAGTTGTAAAGGCCCGCCAGGCCAACAGCGTTAGTCACTTCGAAGAGACTGATGTCAATTAAATTTAGGATTTCAAAATAAGTGCTAGAAGAACCATAACAGTGTGTACGCAAGTAGTTTCCTGAAAGCGACATTTTTATTACTCAATTGTATAAAAATAATACAACGTAGGAATTCAAGTACGTCGATGCGGAAGGAATACTTAGTATCGAATGCGCAAACAAATCTATATTCAAGTTGACCTTTATGTCGGAACAAGTCTTGGAAGTAGTTATTTTAATTGCATTGATGAATATCTTCACAGAACCAAGTTGCAATTATTATTCCTAATTAGGATTTAGAATTATTTAGCCGACTAGTAGTTAGATCGGTTCATTTATATTAAAAAAATATACATGTATTATTTCTAAATGAACCCGGATAAAAAATGAAATATATTAACTTTATTAAAACTGACCCACATACAAACAAAAACCACAGCGAATCGAAAAACAAAACTCAAACTAATTAATCGAAGTGTTTCGAACGAAATCGATTTCAACAATCTATACCAAAATCAATAAAATCATTGTGTGAGAATTAAAAAAAAACACCCAACGTGGCGCCTTTGATGTCGGCCGATGTCGGCACTCTTTGAAGTTGTTATAATGCGACCAAATTAAGTCAAACGTTTAAAACGTGTGACGAATTGAGCCATCAGTGTTTCTATCGGCCAGTCTATTGCGATATTGTTCTTAAATGGTGTTTTATTTTTCTCGAATTTATAATTCAGCTTTGATTTATGATTAGTCATTGTGCTCATTGCGCTGACCGCATTAATAGGCGATTGGTCAGTGTGAATGACTAACAGTTGAATTTACAGGTTCTATGGTCGCTAGTAGTGATGCCCAAAATAGGTCCTCGTTTGTTCTCATTTTTGCGTCGCATTTAAGATCAAAACCGTTGAATTTAAGCAAAACAAAGACCAAGCCAAATCTCGTCGTGGCCTTGCATTTGGGCAACACAAGTCGCTAGTCAGCTTTATCAGGATGTTTTTTGAAAAATGGTGACGTATACAGAATAATATTGTAGGTCATTAATCTATCGATGCTTAATTATGACTCTTTTTTATCTTTGACAAGCTGTTGCACCCGGTTTCGTTCACTTTCATGTAGATTTGAGATACCTTTCGGAAACAGTACTTTTTTTTAGATAAAATGTCTTTTTGTACCCCTAATAATTGATATGTAAAATTGTAAGATGATCGGATGAATAGTTGAAACATGATGGCTTAACAAACTAACCCACTTTCGCATAATTTTTTGGTTCGGGTTGTAGTTCGGATGTAATCGTTTATCTTAGAATCATATAGTCAAAAATTGAATAGAATGAAATTATTTTATCTATACTAATATTATAAAGAGGTAAAGTTTGTGAGTTTGTGGGTTTTTGGGTTTGTGGGTTTGTGAGTTTGTGAGTTTGTGACGTTGTGACGATGTGTCGTTGATAGGGGTAGAGTCAGGAACTACTGGTCAGATTTGAATAATTTTTTCAGTGTTATATCGGCCCTTCTTCGAGGATGGTTATAGGGTAAGAAGATGATTACGCAGGACTAAAGGAGCGGAACAGATTTTTGGAAGTTGCATTTAAAAATGGTCGCCATTTTTTTTCTTTTTAGAGCTTGTACTGTGTGGCAGCGTTAGCCCAGTTCACTACGCGGACGAAGTTCGGGCAGGGGCTATAATCTATATACTAATATTATAAAGAGGTAAAGTTTGTGAGTTTGTGACGTCGTAGGGGGTAATCTCAGGAACTACTCAACCGATTTTGTTGGCTAGATTTGGCTTAACCCATATTGAAGACGCGTATAATGCGCATGGCGAGATTTAACTTATTATTTAATGCTAGCTGTGACCGCGACTTCGTCCGCGTGGAACATAATGTAAAAAAATATTGAGTAACAAAATCATCTGAATGTATTAAGTCCATTTACTTATCTACTTTTCTCTCGTACTTAAGTCGCGTCGTCATTAAAATTGCAATAACTTTTGATAGAGTGAACCGATTTTAATGAAACCAACACTAAATATTACTCGAGAATATGCTTTATGATGGCAATGTTTTATCATGAACGCAATACTTTAGCAGTGTTACGTGTTCACACAAACAGATAGACAGATATATATTTCAAAAAATGTATTTCATTACTTGTTCCAAGACACCTGGAACTTTTTTTTTCATAAAAATCCTAAAATTACAGACATGTTAGGTTAACATTCTTATTATATGTATAAAGATTAGTAATAACTTTAATATGATATTTTATTGTAACATCCTGTACAATTCATTAATAGTTAATAGTGAACGCAAAAATGTCGAGGTCGTATGTTGTTATTTACTTAAAATATACTTTCATTTGTATCTGTATTTTATATATCAAATATTATTGCGTTGTCTGTGCTTCAGAATCCACTTAAAGTTATATGGTTTCGTCATTAAAATCAGTTGTAATATTTATTTTTTACGTTACCTTCAAATAATGTTATACATCCAATTAGTATATTTTTTATGAGTGAACACTGGACATGAAATATAAAAAAGATATATATTTTAAAGGCCATACAAATGATACACACAGTTACACATATTTTTTTTATATATAGCTGAAATTATTAACATTGTTCTGGTTTTCCCATCTATTAGCACTCGGAGCAATAAATATATACATTTTTATACAGATTATGAATTGATCAAACATTTGATGGACTACAGAATTCCAATACAAAATATAAATATTAAATGTATACAGGCCGCTACACTACGCATCGCTAGTGTGACGCAAGCCGCGCTAACGCAATACGCTTGGTCACGCTTACTAGCATGTCATGACACGAAATCATAAGTTTATCTCCTGCCAAAAAAATATCGCTCAACACGCCTAAAGAAGAGCTTACTTCAAAAAATTAAATTAACAAACTAGCTTCTGCTCGCCGCTTCACTCGTGTTAATGTGAATTTACTCATCCCAAGTAATAGTATTATTTTCTAGATAAAAATGTCTTATGTTCTTTTCTCTATCCTTGATAACGTATACCATGCAAAATATCATGATTATCGGTCAAGCAGTTAAGGCTTGAAAGTGTAAGAAACAAACTAACGTTCGTATTTATAATATTAGTAAGGATGCACGCACATCCTAACACACATATAACAGTTGGGTCACAACGTGTGTGGCTGCGATAGCAGTTTGTCGTCGCGCAGCACCGATCGTGTCACAGTTCACGCTAGAGACGCGACGCGCGCAACGGGTTTGCTGAGAATCAATTAGTTTCGATTAATTAGGTGCAGTTTTGTTACCGGTTATTCGTCGATGATAAACTAGTATTTTATTTACTTTCGCGTCACGTTTTGAGTTGTTCCGTTTTAATAAATTCCAATTTTAGAGAGAACAAAACGTTAATACATTTTCTATGTTTTAGAATTCACGTCACTTGTCGACGAGAACAAAACAATAACGCTAGATTATGAATTAAAATATAAAAAACAATATTGTGTACCTTGTCCCAGTTAAACTATATAGCTTTATTTATGTTTGATATAATACATACATGGATGGAGCATTGATGTATAATTAGTCTGGCCATAAATATTGTTACAATTAAATAAACAAAATATTACATTTGAATTTGGAATCTGTCACTTTTATATGATTATTCATTGAGTTCTCTCATTTTGGCGCCAATACATTGTACAATATTTTGCGATATTAAAATGGAGTGGGGTGATAATGAGAACCGAATCGCTGTGATTGCATTACACACAGTAGGTATGGAGCCAAATGCAATATTTAAAATTCTCCATACGCTTGGTATTAGTAAAATGTTTGTGTACCGGGCTATTAATAGGTACAATGAGACCTCCTCTGTTTGTGACAAAAAAAGATCTGGTCGTCCACGTAGTGTTCATACGAAAAAGGTGGTCAAAGCAGTAAGGAAAAGAATTCGAAGAAATCCTGTCCGAAAGCAAAAGATTTTATCTCGGGAGATGAAGATAGCACCTAGAACTAGATGTACTGGTCATTTCTTAACTGAAAATTTAAAAACTAATAGGCTGGTAAAATCGAAACGACTACTGAAGCGGTACGCAAAGGGAAGTCACAGAAAAATTTTGTTTGCGGATGAGAAAATTTTTACAATTGAGCAACATTTTAACAAACAATATGACCGTATCTGTGCTCAAAGCTCTAAGAAAGCTTCCCAATTAGTTGACAGAGTGCAACGTGGGCACTAACCGAATTCAGTGATAGATTGGTGAGGTATTAGCTATGAAGGAGTGACTGAGCCATACTTTTGTGAGAAAGGTATCAAAACATTGCCACAAGTGTATCAAGATACCATTCTTGAGAAGGTAGTGAAGCCCCTTAACAACACCATGTTCAATAACCAAGAATGGTCCTTCCAGCAAGACTCGGCGCCAGGTCATAAAGGTCGGTCTACGCAGTCTTGGTTGGAAACGAACGTTTCGGACTTCATCAGAGCTGAAGACTGGCCGTCGTCTAGTCCCGATCTTAATCCGCTGGATTATGATTTATGGTCAGTTTTAGAGAGTACGGCTTGCTCTAAATGCCATGATAATTTGGAGCCCCTAAAGCAATCCGTACGATTGGCAGTGAAGAATTTTCCCATGGAAAGAATGCGTGCTTCTATTGATAACTGGCCTCAACGTTTAAAGGACTGTATTGCAGCCAATGGAGACCACTTCGAATAAGCTTTTTATATTTTAAATTGTTTTATATTTATGTATTAAACTAACAAACTGTAAAAGTAATAAATGTTATTTGCTATAGAATTTTTTTTTCTGTGTTCCAGGATTTATAGCAAGCCTAGGTAATTGCTACTTTTTATATTAAATGAAAAATAGCATGTTTCGTGATATCGTACATTTGTAATCGTTGCTGTTGAGGTACTAATAATGCGTTCAGAGTGATGCTGGGATTGACTCGTAGCTGTAGTCATTTTACAGTCTAGCTAGAATCGATGATTTTTACGCCATCATGTATCACCGATCAGCCTTGATGCTGACGCTGTGAAGGAGTAGTCCTAATAGCACTTTGAACGTACTAGTGTAAGTAGGTGATTAAATAATAAGCGACATATGTTTTTTTTTTTTTATTGTAGCTCGGCAAAGTGACTGTACTGTGCCTGATGGTAACGCGACACGCCCAAACGTGCCACTATGGCGGGTGTTCCACCTGGTGTACGGTGGTCACGATCCAGTCGGGTACAGACACCCTACCGCCTAATATAACTGAGTTATTAGTAATATTAACTGAACACTAGATTAAGAATTTGTATACAAAAAATAACAGGCTAATATCTAATAAGTGATTATTATAGTTATTTATCACATACAACGAAAAATAACATATCACGATACATATGAGTTTGTAATGACTGTTACTTTTCACAAGGTACTAACAATAACTTGGCATATGATAATTTGATGCACGGATAGCGCAGCAGTTTCAATGGTTGCGTTCGTCTTGCCGTTGTCACCACGAGGAATTTTGGGGATTTGAATCCTATAAAGGGCTATTACTTATGTGTTCCACAGATCGTTGTTTTGTGCCTGGGTTGTACTTTGTGTCCATAATTGTGTGTTTGTAAAGCTTTGACTATGACTTATAAAAAAAAATCTATATCTACTCGTTTTCATATAATATCATGAATATCAAATGCCTTTAAATTATGAATGAATGAGAATATTTAATGTCACTACTGCACAGTTATATTAAAATAACAATAAATTTCATGTCACAATATATGTTACATTATTCGAGAACGACCTTTTCCTGAGGGAAAGTACGAGTTAATAAAAACATATGTACGCATAAAAACGTCTAAAGATGAATTCTAAATTAAAAATAGAATTCCGTAACATTACTTTTAGGGCGTAATTTGAATAAAATTATCTTGAATTTTGTTATATTCTCTTTAATGTATACTAATTCATTATTACTGGATTGCATTAAGCGGATTATTATCATTATAAATACATTTCTAATGTGAATAAACGGTTTCTCACGAGTGATGAGGGAACGCGCGACAGACGCGCATGCATGCTGGCACACGCAAGCCTCCGTTAAACAACTTCCGTGAGTGAGCGGACACCGCTGGCTCATTAAACTGTTGCTTACCTCTGTCGCTAAAGGATTCCAACTCATTAGACGTTAAATACTTCTATATATACAATGTAATGCGTTTATTTATCTTGTTATATAATATAATGATAATAAAAATATAAATACAAAGTTCTGTCATTGTGAGCGTATGACGTAAAACTGTTCAATATATTTCGATCATTTTTATTAGTTCCACATCTCGGATATTTAGATCTTATCCAAAAAAAAACAGCACGTTTCAGTAGATGCCAGATATGGGTGGTATTGTGGTAGAGTTACGCTGAAGCTATTACAGGTTTCAGCATGAATAGGTCGAAGAGAGTTTGAGGTGGAAGTTATAAATGTAGGTACGCGTAACGTTATATAGACGTCATCTTTAGTAGCCGATACTGTTATCTACTAGTGTATATAGTTACAAATATATGTAGACACGTGAACTATCCGATAATCCGCGTGAGATTCATCCCCAATCCTTTTTTTTTCGAGTTGACTACGTAATTGGGCTGGCAGGCTTTTACAGCTCCACCGGACTACTAAGGCGAGCGCTTAAGGTAACCCAGTTCATTAGTGATATCCGCCGCAAATTATGAGACCGTACCGAACGCCCCGTATTACAAAAGACGTCTGCAAAACATTTTTACCGATCCCTCCGAATCTCTTCAAACAGAGCGTTTGCACGCCCACGCCCGCGTTACCACAGATCCCGCCACCGTGGTCTGGGGGTAAATTTCGCTCCCGCACACCAGGCTAAGCCCCCACAGCAGCCGGTCCAGCCTAGACCCGTTCACTCAGTGTAAACCCTTGAGTACGCTGCTCGCACGAATATAGTGACACAAAATTTATTCATCACTACAACAACATTATACAGATCTCGTGCATTTACACATGAAAGTGGAAGGGTTTAATTTTTACCCTTATCGAACTGAATTAGTTCAGTAAACTTGCCCGTTGTGAAATACATATATGAGCTATTGAGATGTACATGCTTTACTCATTTTGGTAGACTACTAGACCCATACAGACATAGCTTATGTTTAACGCGCAAGGAAAAATTTTCCCTACCGAGCCATAAGAAGTGTCGCTTAATAAAATTACCACGATATCTCCACTTAATGTAATATTCTTAAAGTTTTAAGAAATTATGATCTTTGTAAATACTGTGACTAACTTGGTTATCTCTCCAACATACCATATCAAAAGTCGTGTAGGTACTCTAAGCAAAATACAGTTTTTACATACCTAAATAACGGTGGTGACTTGTAGATAAACCCTCAGCGTGTTCACCGTCGATTCTGGACTGTACATATTATGAGTCTAGGAGGAAATTTTAGCGGTATTACTATAAAAAACATAAGAAGATGGTCTATTTTACAATCTGGGTTTTCCCCCTGCCATTCGCAGACAAACGAGATATTTAATGTATTCACTTTGATGAGCATAAAGCGATCATCAAGAACATACGTCATGACATTGAAAAACCATGCCTTAATTGAACTGTTATTTCGTACGATGGGATTACTCGTGTTAATGTAAGCGATTTTGATACTCTTCCTTGGGGTTACTATTATTATTATAAATCAAATTAAATATGAGTAAATTAGTTCTAAACTCTCACACCTAGGTTTTCGCTGGTATTTCTCAGTCTTAGAATTACTAATCTATTCTATCTATACATATAATAAAAATGAAGTGTCTGTATGTAATATCAAAATAACATTTTTTTACTCATTCGGTATGAAAGTATACACGCCTCTGATAAGAAAAATGCAATTTTTAAAATTTTTGTCGTTCTGTCTGTCTGTTTGTTCCGGGTAATCCCCGAAACGGCTGGACCGATTTTGATGGGAATTTCAATGACAGATAGCTAAAATTACAGCGGATTATATAGATTTCTTTATATTACCCTAACTGTTAACCGCGGGTTCGTCTGTAATGCTATCTTCAATACGATTAGACCGGTTTGCATAGGACTTTCACTGACAAATAGCGGATGTCATAAGAAGTAATTTACTTTATTTTAATTTATACTAGCTGCTACCCATGGCTTCGCCCATAATGCTATCTCCAAAACGGTTAGACCGATTTTCACGAGCTTTATACCAGCACATAGTGGATATCATAACAAAGAATTTAGTCTATTTTAATTTAGACTAGCTGTCAACCGTATTTTCGCCCGCAGTCCTATCTTTCAAACCGTTCGACCGATTTTAACGGAACATTCACCGGCAGATGGTGGACATTATAAAAAGTAATTTAATATATTTTAATTTAGACTAGCTGTTAACCGTGGCTTCGTCCGTAGTGTTATCTCCAAAACGGTTGGACCGATTTTCACGGGACTTTTTCTGGAGGGTAGCTGGCCTTATAGGAAGTAATTTAGGTTTTTCTATTTAAGACTAGTTGTTACCCGTGACTTCCTCCGCATGAAATTTAGAAAAAATATGTTGTTCACTGTAAACATGTGCGTAAGACGTGCGTGGTACTGGACACCAAGAATAAATATAATTGAAATTCATATATCTTTATCTATGTAAGTAATTTGAATTGCATTGTCTTTTTGGTCAATTTGGTGGCCATTTTGTTTTATTTACCGCGCTTTCGTCCACATAACTCAGTAACTGTAGTAATTATATAAGAATGTTATATCAAGTTCAGTGAGCACTATTTAAACTGTTGAATTTTAATAATTGTTTAGACAGATATAAAGTTTTATATCTTGATTTATATTTATGGAAGATTTCAAGACGTCAGCTCATTCATGGTTTACAATTCAACATTATAATTATTAATAGCTATTTTGAAGATAGAAGGGGTCTATCTAATAAGATATTAGACCATTAACGTATTATTTACTAGCCTCTCTAACGCTAACTCGCAGCGAAAGCTCTCAAGAGGAAAGTTCCCCGATTTTAAAATATTCTTCATTAGTGATCCGCTCCTATAGTCTTAGCTTGATGATATATATTCTATAACCTTTGTAGATAAATGAGCTATATAACACTTGAAGAATTTTTCAAATCGGACTAGTAGTTTCTGAGATTACTCCCTACAACGTCACAAACTCACAAACTTTACCTCTTTATAATATTATTAGTATAGATTGACAATATGGCATGTTATATCATTATAATAACATTTTTAACTCATTGTTTCATTGGTTCTTAATACAGTATAAGTGACCACTGAGGTAGTTGTATGGTGGGTTTGGGTTCCAAATATGTTACTGATGATAAACGGGGTTTTTTTAATAAGATATTAAACCATAAGCGTATTACTTCTTGACATTATGGGCATACTATGTCATTATACCGTAGTCCGGTGAAGCTGTTAAGGCCTTAGTAAGCCAATAGCATAGACAGTTCGAAAAAAAATGTCATTGTAATAACATCTTTAAGTCATTATTTCATTAATTCCTTATACAATGTAAGTGAGTACTCAGGTAGTTATATGGTAGGTTAAGGTTTCAAATATGTTGCTGATAATAATCCTCATTTGACACACTGTTAGTATTTATATATCTTATGTATACGTTACATGTTACTTTAAGTGGCGTGTGTGTCGTACTTACAATTGTTTTAAAAGGGCATTTATATAGTTTTACATGGTCTCACAATTTTATATTTCTTGAATATAATAAAAAAAAATGCGTGCGGACCTGCGGGTACAGCTAGTTAATAATAATAATTACTGTTATTATGAGTTGTCATATGGATTGTGAGTGAAAGCTCTGGGATAAAACTTGTACGTATAAACTTCGTCAAAACAATGTTTACTACAGAAATCATAAACTAAAAAGGATTGAAGTATGGTGTGAGTGATTTTTGAGTATTTTAATACACTTATAAAGGGGAATAAAAATTATATCAGAAATGTGGCCAGTTAGATTGTACTGCCGTTCGGCCACTTTCAAACGATAATGACCCTATGATAAAAGGCATATTTCAATCAACTTAGATATAAATCTGAAAAACCTCATAAGAGGACAATATTACTGTAATATTTAATATTCAGATAATATCAAATACGCCGCCTATAATGCGAACGCAGCAATTGTAATCGCGTTTAGTGTAGCCGGCGCGCGCGCACCTCACTCTAATAATGATCAATGATCTCGGCCTTCCTCGGAAAAATGCCAAATATTCCATACATCACCCATACTTTGAATATTGACAGGCGTGTGGTGTTTGAAGATCATAGACTTAGACGTCAACCAGAATATTCACACCGATTCTTTTTATATGTTATCCTTGAGAATTTTGAAATCATTAATTAAAAATATTAATTAAACAAATTAAATATGGTCAAAATATTATTTTATGTATCAAAAAACTTTTTGCCAATTATCAATACTTTTTGTTACCTGATGCTAATCATCTGGTAATATAAACATAAAAACAGTTAAATAAATATTTTGATCACTCAATGATCTATGGACTTTTTATATACATTTAATGCTTGAGAAATATAATTTAAAATTAAGATACAATACCAAAGGCGGCACAAAACGTTCATCGCAAAACAATGTCAGTAAACTCAACTAAGTTGACAATGAACGTTTCAAATTTATAAGCATATTTATAGGCATATTATTCGAATAACATATAAAAAAAAATCGGGGCTATTGTAGCATTTCTTCGTTATACGTTAGTCTGTTTGTCCATATGTTAATGTCTTTATTTAAAGACGTGTTTGTTTATGACAGATTTTTGTATAAAAACTGATAATGTTAAAAACGGCGACCTCTTACGATTGTAAAAAAAACAAGTCTAGGTTAATACGTTATGATACGATTTTTTATAATAAAGTTCCGAACACTGACTGGTTTTTTTAAACTATAATTTACTATCAGGAAACCTCCATGCTTGGTCTATATATGAATATATTTTAAATTCCATCTACCAAGTAATACTCGACAAACTTATGTTGCTGTTAAATCAATACATTATACTAGGGAAACGCTCGCAAAATAAAAGTTTGCCATTTAAAGATGCACCGTCGTGCGGCAATATTTTTCGCGAATGAAATAGTAATTAATATATTAATAATTTTTATGAAAAAAAAATCTGTGTAGTACACACGCAGTAGAAGTAAAACTTCTATAAAGAAATCGAAAAGAGCGTAAGTCTCGCTGTTCTCCAATACCCGAAAGCAAGCGAGACACTGCTCTCACTCTACCCGACATCCGGCACACACACAAAAAGGTTGCGGATTAGAATTTCAAAGCCCTTCCATTTTTACTTCCAAAACCTTTATTTGCCAGTCTATTTTATCTATATTAAAAGCGTGACAACATTCAAATTATAATTATACACAATTATATATTTTGTAATTCTTTGCCGCCTCTGTCAATCTATATACTCTGTGAAATTATAGAGAGATCGGGGTCAAAAACTTAAACTCAAAAATCGATTGGCGATGTAACAGAGAGAGAGAGCATATTTGATTACTATTTGTAACGTTTATATTAATCTGTATGAATGCTCCAGCTGGCCAGCGTATATACTTACAGCAGGTATGATTGACACACCGTATAACGAGTCTATTTATTTGTCGATTCAAAAGATGATCCCACGGTAGAAGCAAACGTTTCGTACGGTGATTTATATGGAATTAGACTGGTTGTTTGCAGATTCACCACCTCTTTGAACTTTCGTTTAATTAAGTTTTTAAAAAATATAAGAGAAGAGATTTTATCGCATCTCGTACTTGATGGTTATAAACCCATTTTTTAATACCTACCATTAGCATGTGGTTTAAATCAAGATTAGTTAAACAAATACCGTGTAAAATAATGTCGTTGCGTGATCCTTGCTAACATAGGCATTTACAGTTCACCCGACGACTCCATGACGTATTACAGAGCCCGTTTGAACTGTTACTTTATTCAAACTTAACCTACTCCTTGATGTACACTTTGTATGGTAATTGGTCGCTTCAAAGTTTCGTTAGGTTAAAGTAAACACTCTCAATCTCATCTCAGTCCTGTAATTAATATAATAAAGAAGAAAGTTCGTGAATATGGATGGAAACTTGTTAATGTTTTACGCAAAAAACTACTAAACAAATTTTTAAACTTTATAGTAACATAGCTTATACATAACAATATTTATAATTCATAAAGATATTGTTTGAATTTAGTGGCTTTTTATAGCGAACATTGTCTAGTGTAGCATGTGACCCACGAATGCCCTTGAAACTCAAGGGGAAGATGTATAAAACTATTATAATAGCAGTCATGCTGTATTCATCTGATTGCTGGGCTGCAAAAGAGACGGATTTGTGAAAACTACATGTGGCAGAGATGCGAATGTTAAGATGGATGTGTTGTGTCAATAGATTGGATAAAATTATGAATAAGTATATCAGAAGAAATTTGAAAATCGCAGCAGTGACAGAGTAATAGGTTAGCATAGTATGGGCATGTCACGAGGAGAGATGTAAACCATGTAACTAGAAAAGTTTTGAGTATGATGGTGGACTGATATAGGAGTAGAGGAAGACCGAAAAATGTATAGATATAACATCTGATAGGAAAGAGTGGAAAGGAAAAACATATTGTGCCGACCCTACTTAAGAGTAAGATAAGAATAAGAAGATGATGATGATAATTGTTTAAGTTTACTAAATTATCTAATAGGTAAGTCTGAGAAGCCGTGCCATCAGGAAGCTATCTCAGTGTGTGCTGCAAAAGCATTTAGAGTTACACGAATATGATGTATGGTGTCATCACTTAAAAAGATACTAAGGCAGATGAAGTCATAGGTAACTGTTAGTAATATAATTTAATTAACGCAGTTGGAAATTTCTTACTAAGTATTTATACGCGTATTCCAGCCACAGCACTTGAGAGCAAATTATTAACTCCAGGTCGCCCCTACAGTTTAGGGTACCGGTCATTGCACCTAGATTTATTACGATTGTGTTTATACTTTTGAAATAAACTTTAGCTTAGGTTTTCTTTGTTATTTATTAATATCTGTTTTGATATTATTATTTTATATGTTAAATGTGACCATGAAGTATTATATCCTGGAATACTGCGAGTGTTTAACCTTTCACTTAGTATAATCACTTAATATTAGGAGAGATTGTAGTAAAATTGTAGTATTGTATTGTAGATTGTAGTAAAACAAACAAAACCGAATGTAACTATAGCATGACGGCAGGATTGAAGTCGGTATCTGAGTTCTTGCAACTGTATTGAAAACCAGTTTCCATATAGTGAGTTAACGTGTTTCAGTCATAGGCTAAAGTGTCACTTAACCCCAGATTAAATTATTGTGAAACACTAATTTATAGTACATTGTAAAGTATATTACATTATTAAGGTAATAATCATATATGAAATATCTACATTTATATAGTTTTAAATATATCAATAGACAGCAAAGAACGATAGCATACATGTATTGTAAACGGAGAAGATTTAAACCTATTTTATTATAACTTAACACTAGTTCGCGTTGCAATACATCAATTTTGTGATTTATTTCTTCAACTAGTAATTTCCTGCAGCTTTGAATGCTTGTTCTATGCAATAATTACCTTCGATATATTATTTTATACCTGTCTAAATATACAAAATCCAGTGTCGTGCTGTTTGTCCACGGTGAAATCCAAAACTACTCAACTGATCTTCAATAAAGTTGGTATTTATGTATAATTCAATGTTCTAACAAGATGGTGGCTCCCATGTTAGAACAGAAACTCTCCAGGGAGTTTTTGTGGCATCTCAGAATTCATACTCCGTGATATTATTTCCCATCCACTTCACTTGTGTATAGTAACCGAACCAATTGCGTGAAACACCATCAATATTACAAAATATGGAGTCAAATCAAACAAGATTACGAATAAAATATAAAATCCACTACGTGATAGACTAAGATTCCACCAAAACTCAATTTAGTATCTTGTGAAGGACAAAATAACAATTGTTCTTGTCAACAAGCGATGACAAACATGATTTCCTTGTTAGTGGTAGCTTTAAATAAATTTATGTAATTCCAAAAGCTAAGTAAATAGCTTTGATATAATAGGATAATTGTAAAATTATTTAGCGTCTAAGATATGTCTAGCGTTCCGTCGATCAGTTGTCGCCTTTGGAACAATAATCTTAATTAATCTCAGACGGGTCGAATATTGACAGCCGGAGCCGCCAAAGCGTTTGACTTGGCACGACCTTTCATAGCTTTATGTAATCGATGCTATGATCGTTATGAGCATATGATAAAAGGTAGAAATTGCTTGTTTTGTGTACGTAGTTGGGTTTCATTTTGGGGGGTCAAAATGGTTGTACCTTGTTTGAAATATAATTCTTTAATATTATGGAAGTGAAAACTTCTTTAGAGGTATTTTTGACAGGGGATAAATTTATGATTTCGCGTGATGATATATGTAAACGTGGCCGATAGTATGGCGCTTAAGCGACTTTCGTCAGCGACGCATAGCAAAGCGGCCTGTGTACACGTAATATTTATATTTTGCAGCTCATATGTATGCTCATATGTTTAATTAATTAATAGACTACATAAAAGTGTATGTAATTGTTGCTCTGAATGCCAATAGATATGAAAACCACACTAATGCTAATAATTTCAATAACCAAATTCTGATATATAAATATTGTCATTCACACTATAATTAATATGAAAAATCAAAAGAGAACATATATATTTAATTGTTTCGAGTTGTCACTTCTGTCGGCAGTCCCTATGACTGCGGCGCCTTTTTTGTATTTACTGAATTTTTATCTGTAGTGTGTATAAATAGTAGGGCATGATCGAATTGTAATATGCAAGGCATGGGTACGACATAAATCTTTTCTGCATTATAATACGGATTGGCAATAATAGCAATAATTTATGATGAGATAGAAACACACTTTATTATTTATTTTCAAATTATATTATAGACTTTTAGTTTGTATGTAAAGGAAAAACGAATTGTTTTAATGCATTACGTTTAGTTTTTCTTTTATATAGGGGGTCTGGATTCCTTTATAATCTCGTCTGGATACGCCGCTGCGTTGTGAAGACGGTTTCCCACGTTTCTAATCGTCAGGTCATTACTTTTGTTAATCTTTGATGAGATTTTTAGCGAATGTAGGACGACGGTTAACTTTTTATTATCTATTTCATTTATATAAATAGCGTTTTGAATTAATAATTATATGTAATTTAACCATAAAAATATGTTTGACGCTTAAATATACGTATATGTTTGTATCTATTTTACTTTTGAATATTTTTGAAAGAATTTGTAATCCAGATTAATAATGGTGATCACCAACGTCTATAATCTATCGCTATTCGTCACTATGATGTGGATCTACAAACTTTCTCCGCAGCTGCACATACACTCTCATCTAGAAACATTACAAATCGATGCAAGTTACTGTGATTGGATTTCTACCATGTGAACGGTGGTAGTGACTCAGTCGATTGCAGATACCCTACCGTTTTGCTTGAATGCAATATACGCCGTCTGGTCTGACTTAGACTTTGCTCATAATTTCATCTGATATTAAATAAAGATATGGTGTAAGATGTCAAACGTATAGAGGACTGGCTCTCAACTACAGCTATCTGAAAACTCCTGCAGATTGAGACCATTATGCTATGGTTTCATCACCGTATTTTCCTTTAAGTACCCACTCATTTCCAAGAAATCGAACCTACGTTACTCGACACGGCGTTCCAAAACACTAAACTAGTGCTTAGTATCCATCATCGCTTCACTGACTTTAGTTTTATAATTTATTGCGATGGTTTAATTTATGATCTATCTTTATTACTCAACTATTGAACTTTTACGAGGGATTTCCTGACAGCATCTCTGATTAAATTACAATTATTGGCAAAATAAATGATATCTAAATACTTTGTTAGTTATTTTTGTTGTCCACGATACTCTCGTGGATATGGTTTTGATAATTCAAGAGAAGTGATATGTAGGGATATCAGATTTGATATTAGAGGGAAATATTTTAATTTAAAGAATACAACAAGCCAACGTTACTTCGCTGTTCCCAGACGGTCACCCATTTATGTACTGACCGCGCCCGACGTTGTTCAACTATTTCTGTGTTTTAAAAACTCTAACCGACACAGTGTTTACCCCCATCCCTTTTCGTCTCAAAAAGGTTGCCGATTAGATTTTCAAAGTTTTCACTTCAATAGTATGGAAATTCCTCTGTCTATCTGTAAAAGTGTCATCAGAATCGGTTCATACGTTCTAGTTTAGTTTAGGACTAACAAAGAACAAATATTTTAATTTTAGTTTATATATATAGGATATCATAAAGAACATATAACCTTATCTGAACAAGTATTGATCTTAATCTTCTAATTATCTCAGGACGTATTAAAAATAAAAGCGTGACCAGAAACAATAAACAAAAAAAAAAACAATGATTATGTTGGTAAATCTCGGAACTGTCATGAATGTGTGTCAAAAGTTTTTTGTGAACAAAACAGCGAGATAGAACCGCACACCCCGCGGAGTGATGTCGCGACAAAGGGCAAACCTTACATAAAAACCTAGTTCGAGAAGTCAAAACATTATTATTCTAAGAATTTTGTCGTATTGTCTCATGGCGAATCGTTAATTTTGTACCTCTGTCATTTTATATACAGACTGATGTATTTTTCTCACATAAAATTTGTATTTTAAATTGTATTGATTTTATATCAGAAATTTCAAGGAAGCAAGCAATCTTATACAAAGCTAGCTATGCCCGCGACTCTGTCCGCGTGGAATTTAATCTACAAAAACAGTGACTAATAATATCATCAGAATGTATTAAGTTCATTTACGTATTTACTTTTCTCTCGTACTTAAATCGCGTCGTAATTGAAAAGCTTTTTATAGAGTGAACTGATTTTAATGAAACAAAGACTAAGTTATTCTCGAAGATATTTCTTATTATATTTTCTTGTTTTTTTTTATGTCATAGCGATCAAACGAACAGGTGAGTCACCTGATGTTAAGTGATCAGCACCGTCCATACACAGTAACGACAGCAGGGGAGTCGAAAGTGCCGGCCTGTGTTTGGGGGAAAGGGAGGAAGAGGGAGAGGAGATGGGAGGGGAGGGGAGGTGGACCTCCGGAGCTCTCACTGACCGAACGAAACGCAACAATGCAAGCACTGTTACTTCACATCGGTTTTCTATGAGAGGGTGGTAGTACCCCAGCAGTAACTTCAACGTGGCTCTACCACCTACGAGGTTTGTTTTAGGTGAGGTTCTATCGTGAACGCAGTAATTTAGCAGTAACGTTCTAACAAACAGACTTAAATGTATTTTATTACTTATTTCAAGACACATTAGATTTAGATTTTAGAATAAAATCTAAAAGTACAAACTTATTACATGTATAGAAGATTAAACTTTCAAAAGAATTAGTTTATTTTGATCTATATTAGTTTTTAGAAAGTAATGATTAGTTAATATGAAACTTTTTAAAATATACGTATTGTTATTTCATTGTGAATATTAACATACATTTATATTTAGATATTTATCTAACACAATTTAAAATTACTTGTTAATAATTTTACATAGTAAATATTATTTATGTTATACCCATTTATTGAAGGAATGTTAAATAAATATAGCTTATTTTGTAACTAAAAAGTAAGTTTTTGATCAATACGGTGATAACGTCATCACAGATTTGTTTAAAATGAGAGAAATTTTTGGCTTCTTTAGCAGATAAAGTCTTATGAATATGTGATATATATAATAAGAAGTTTTAAAATAATTTGTATATTTTTAAAATTATCATAATATATTAGTTATGTGTCTTTTATTTCAATAAAATTTTTGACGAAATTTATTTGCATTTTTTCGATAAATTAACAATTTAAAAAAGGAATGTGTTTATGTTAATTTTAGTAAATTTTAATTGAAGCAGTATTTTTTTGAAGTGAAAACTTCTTTTGACGCGTTGTGCGGTATTTTTGGTAAGAGATAAATTTATAATTTCACGTCATGACATGCTAGTAAGCATGACCGGCCGTATTGCACTTGCGCGGCTTGCGTCAGACCAGCGAAGCGTAGGATAGGGCCCTGTGTACATATAATATTGAAGATTGTAGCTCATTACGTTTGATTGATTAATAGACTTTATAAAAATGTATGTACTTATTGCTCCGAGTGCCAATAGATATGAACACCACACTAATATTAATAATTTCACTAAATAAATTCTGAAATTTAAATATTGTCATTCACACAATAATTTATACGAACATTCAAAAGAGAACACATTTCATTGTTTGAGTTTTCACTTCTATCAGCAGTCGTTATGACTACCTCGACTTTCTTTGTTTGTATAATTTACATTATTCAAATTAATATTAATTATTTTACACACCGTGTATATACAGTTCCTGTCATTTGGAAATCTTACTCCGGTCGGGCGCATGCACCCCATGCTGATATAGAAAAAAAAACTATAATGAGCCATAAATATTCCATAATCTTTCAAGAATGAGTAGCTTTGAATCGTGTTCTCTCGGGATTCGCATTCATGTCCATTCAAAAGATTTTGTGCCTTATCGCTTATGGAATATAAACAAAAATGAAATATACAAATATTGATACAGTTTCCGTGAAGGGATTAACTTCTGTGAATGAAACCAGTTGTTTGTTTGCGGTTTTAATCTCTTTGTGTTATATAATGAGGGTTGGCATTCTGTATAATTATGTACCCATTATGTTGTAATGCGCTATTGACATTTGAAATGGTATTCTACATTCCGAATTTTTATTTTCCCGATTTACTTTTTCACTATAGTTAGAATAGTATTGAAAAATAGATTATAACGTGTAGAAAATAAAGTATCCTTTAGTAGTCTTCTCGTCAATCTGTGGCTGGTTTTTAGAAGTGAAAACTTCTTTAGGCATGTTGAGCGGTATTTTTTTGGCAGGAGAAAAAATTATAATTTCGCGTCATGACATGCTAGTAAGCGTGACCGACCGTATTGCGCTTGCACGGCTTGTGTGTGATGTAGTATACCAGCCTGTGTACATCTGATATTGATATTTTATATTGAGATTGTTCAACACATAATAAGTTTGATGAATTAATAAACCGTATAAAAAAGTATATTATTATTATTCAGAGTACCAACAGATATGAAAGAGAGTGTAATGATAATAATTTCAATTTACATATTATGAAATTTTAATAATTCACACTATATTAATTAATTCAAAAGAGAACATATTCTAAATTCAATTATTTTGAGTTTTCACTTCTGTCGGCAGTCCTTATTACTGCTTCGACTTTTCTTTATTGTGTATGTGATAGTCCCAATACGGTTGTGCACGAATGCGTGCCCTTTAAGGAAGTTTATTTAACAGCTAAATGTTTAAATAAATTGTTCAACGCCTAGAAAACAAGTCAGCGTTTGTGTAACTAGTTTGCCGCGGTTTCTTGACGACACTAGATGGAAACAAATTATTTAACTGTCGTCTACACTGCTTCAACAATCTTGATACTTGTGTTTGTTCAGTTTTTAAAGCATTATTGCTAGAATACAATTTATTAAGAAATAGAAAAAGCAACAAAAAGGACCAAAAATTAAAACAAGAAAAGCCAAAACACAACAAAAGACAAAAAAAAGAAAAACAGAAATTACTTACCACATAATCCTATACACAATTTAAACATGTGATATCTCTGACGACACACTCCCGTATATAAATGCTGTTGCATTTAAACATAGACGCGATATATTTTAAATCCTAAATTAAGGTAAACATTAACATGTCATCACGCCGTTGACTAACAACATAAAGTTTTTGAGACTATATTAAAGGATTATTAGTTGTACAAAATACCAAAAAAAACATTCTATCACCACAAATAATGTTGTTGACTTTTTTTTAGATCATACTGTGTTTTTTTTTTTTTTTTTTTTTTTTGGCCCCCAAAAGGGAAGGAAGGGGGCGGGAGGGAAAAAAAAAAAAAAACAAAAAAAAAGGGGGCCCAGAAAAAAAACAACCCGGCGGGCGCCGGGGGCAGGCGGGGGAAGGGCCGGGGGGGAGCCCCCCCGGGGGGAGGAAAAAGCCGGGGGGGGAGGGGAGCGAAAAGAGGAGGGGGGGGGTCCCGGGGGGGGGGGTGGGGGCGCCGCGGGGGGGGGAACCCCCCCCCCCCCTTTACTATCAGGTAGACAGGAGCTACTTTTTTATAACCTCTAAGAATAAAAAGATAGCTACGGTTGTGTGCGAATCATGCTAAAAGTTGGTCCTAACCTGAATTTTTTTTTTATTAAACTTTAAAAAACTATTTTAAGTACAACGCATTCAGTGACACGTATTTTATTGCTGTGGAGATGTGGGGCAAACGATGTCGTGCATATACGCAGGAAACGTAGATGATTTATCGGATTTTAACTAGTCCGACAGTAAAAAATGCGATCATTTATTCTCGAATTACTTAAGAATTTCGTTAATTAGTAATTAAATTGCAATCCATAATAAATGATGTTATGTAATTTCAGATTTCAAATCTTTCGAATTTTCATAGGGTTTGCAATACCAAAAGATAATAATATAGATACAAATATCAAAATAATATATCCTCGTATAAAACTAGTCTCATTGCGGTAGAGTTACCCCGTTGACCGCGGAAATGTAAAAATATAATCTATTTTAAACATTTGTCGTGGCGGTCGCCTCCTTTAGCATCGGCGTAATGATATAGACAACAAGACGGTGCGGTTTCTTACGGTATCGCGGTTTCTCTAGTATTGTCTATGGTAATATTTATTTAATAGAAAATACTTTATTACAAAAGTGAAAAGACTGACAATATGTTAAGGTAGATTTAAAACTGCGTTCAGGGCACTATTCTTCGGGAATGTTTGCATACTTAATGAGGTAAGCGGGATCTCCCAACTATGATGTATGTAAAAAAAATGAGGATGTACATGACGGGATGATGGAGTGTGCCAAGAACAGCATCGAAAGAAAGTCGTTGATGAGTAGTATAAGAAGTAGTTGCCAGAATATTGATATTTGTTACTGCATCTTGGCTGAAACCTGTTCGGGTGAAGTTAAGATGTTGTATTACTTGGTAGTGATACCTCATCAAGTTCTTTCTTGATGGAGATAGATTGATTGGAGAACAATATGTTCGGTGGAATAAAAGCTTCTAAAAATAAAACAAATAAAAAAAGGTAAATGGATTTTTAATTTCCAAGTATTTGGTACTCGAATTACATGATAAGATAAAACAGACATGACCACTAAGTGATCCATCGACGGTATAATACAGTAATTCATTGTTACGTGAGACAAAAAAATACGTTTACTAATATAGGGGACGTCCATTAATGACGTAAATGATTTAGGTATTAGAGGAGGTCAAGCCGAATCTGACTAAATCTCACGTGGAAGAAAAAGGGAGTTTCAGTAAACATCATTTTTCGAGCAAAAAATAGTGTAAAAATATGAGCTAATCACATTAATTTAAAGTAACACATGTTTCTAGACTAAGATATGCCAAGCTCTGATAAAATTCTTCTATATATTGAAATCCATGAATAGACATAAAGTTATTTGGTATTTATATTCCGAAATGTAATGTAATAATAATTATATATAACAATAGAAAAAAGTTAAATGAAAAAGAAAAATAATAAAGCAGATTGTGTTTTTCTGAATAAATCCAATGCATTTATACCCAGAATACAAATTTTAAAAGAACTAGCCTGAGATTAAGCTTTAACTTTGGCTGATAATAATTATTAAGGGATTTAGGGAATTAAGTAAAAACGTTCTATGCTGGATTATGATAACTCCGTATAGAACCATAGTCCTTTCTTTCACCGCCTGGCTTTCTAAGGAAGAAATATCTATGTAAAAATATCTTAAAGGGATGGGTTACCTTTAAAAAGTATATTTTGGTTGATTCCGAAGCGCAATGTAATAAAGCGAGTCACTAGCTTATATACAGCGTAACAATTCGCAGACTTTGTAGAAAGATTTACTAAATTGACCTTTTTATTTTTTCCAAAACTATACATCATAATATCATTCCAAATAAGTAAAATATCCGCCCCAGTCAGTCCCATTATTACAATTATTCCTTCGTAAAAACCACACATTCTTCGATCCATGTGGCATATGCTAACCAATTTAAAGCTTCTTTTACACTGTGACCAGATATAAAAGACCCTTGTGCTTCAAACTCTACCCTGTTGGGAATCCGGAACAGGTATACATGATACGAGCGGGGACGTTCAACGTACGCTGGTGGAACGGGATCAGTGCTAACGAATGTGATAGAGCTGTATCCGTGATTAATATACTTAACACCGATGCATTCCCGTGTGAAATAATTTCGGGTGAATGCATTATTTGGAATGTTGTGGAAAACTCTGGCCTTTTAATGCACGTTGAAGTTTCGGCTAGTTCTATCCGATACAGCAATTCCTTCGATCCCATTAATTCAACTAACATTAAAAAGTGTTTGTTGTTGTAGCAAAATGGATATAATATACATACCAGTTTTCAGTTAGTTGTATCAAAATGGATAGCATAAAAATCTTTTCCATAAAGACACATTTAAATTAATATTGAAGTTTCTACTGGTGGAGATCAGAAACAGCAGTTCCATTGATTCCATCAAATCGACTAACAATAAACAAGCGTTTGTTGTTGTAGCAAAATGGATATAATATACATACCAGTTTTCAGTCGCGAATTATAGCGAAATGGATAACATACAAATCTTCTCCATAAAGACACTAGTGTGTCAACTTTCACGGTGACCTATCGAACGATGTTCGAGATTTCCATGTATACCGATACAAGATTTATAATATTCAATATATCATTCGAAAAGCCTTTGCAACTCATAATTTCGGTGATGCAATAATTCTCATGTATGTGTTTTTTTTTAAATATTTTTAAATAAAGGTCAGTTCCAACCTATTTACGTTGCCACAGTTCTGACATCATCCAATCAAAGTTTTAAATTACTGCGAAAACCTTAAAGGCACGGCGTGTCACGATTCCGAAATGTTTGGACTTTATAATAAAATTAAGAAAAATAATTCATGCAGTCAGTCGGTAGGATTTTGATTGGTATTGTTTAAAATTTATCACTTGATTCATTTTATCATTATGTATAAAAACAATATCAAACTTCAAAACCAATTCATAGATCACCATAAAAGTTGATACATTTAGATATTTTTTTCTCAGAGATTATTGATTGACAATAATACCGCTGGTTAGTTGGAAAAAAATTCCTTGTGGCATTAAGCTCGCCTGAGTACAAACCAAAAGTGTAATAATGTATTTTTTTGATCAAGATTTTTTTGTTATCCATTTTCCTAATATTACCTTTTAAACTATTCAACCGATCATTATAAAAAAATGTTTTTTTTTTTACCGACTACACTGTTAGTCTGGCAAGGCCTTTCAGTTTCACCGGACTACTTCATCTATGTGAGGTACACATCTGAATACATATAATATTTTTGCGATATAAATTATACTCCAACTCACTTTTCTCTTTACTATGTATCTTTGCGAATGTGTAGCTATAACTCTCAACTTTAAAATTTGTCCATTAACTGTAAGTGTGTTCCGGCAGCAGCACTCGATAATTCTTAAGATCCAGTTCCCCTCTGGGTTTATAGTGATATAAACGTTTGAGTTTCTTTAGACATATATTTAAAATATATAGGCATTATATTTCATTTCAAGATTAATAAACAAGGAATTATCAACTCGTTGGAATCATAAATAAAAAATCTATCTTTTATTTTCTTCTGACTTTAATAAATTCCTTTTTGTATGGATAGTATATTTCCATATAAAATTAACGGGTTAAATCAGATAAAATCTCATGTATTTGATTTAGACATATGTACAGACTTAGCTCTATTTAAATTCACGAAATTTGCTTTCAACACGACGACACAACTCGAGGTTCGGTCATTTGGGAATTTTTGTGCTAGTTGCCATGTCTGTTGAGCGTCCTAAATTGTCATTCCAATACCCGATGAAGCTGTAGTACAGGGTGCTCAAACGGTCGATTGAGAGTGCTTTATGAGTCGATCTCGAGAAAAATCTGCCGATATAGCACAGATTTTCTTTTAGTAGGTAGGTAACTAACACAACGTGTAATGAACAACCAACTAAAATTTATTTGATCCACAATTAGTTCAGAACAAACCTCACACTTTCCTTTATCGTTTTTAGCGGAACTTATCTACACCTATTTAGACGAAAATACTACATTATTCATACCTGCAGTCTTTCAGAGTCGATCGATCGTGGTCTAACAATATTGATAGGGATCGCCGCCGGCAGTTTAAATTTGAGCATCCGTGCTGCAGTAGATACCCTTCTAACCAACTGTGTTAATTACAAACAGACGTGCAAACGAATAAAACATCACAATCTACCTACGTAGTAATGCAATTACTTTTTTGCACGATGCATTCGTCCGAAATCAATTTCGACTCGTGCCGAGACGGTTTCGGGTTTTTTGGATCAACAGTTTTGTGTTATTTTTATTTATTTATTTTTCTATACAAAAAAACGGAAGTCTCGTAAAGGGTAAGCGGTAAAAAATGTCGTTATGTAGCCGACGGTGTTAATGATCGTGCTTAAGTTTGTTCTATAGGTTTTTTTTTATTAAATGCATATTATTAGGATGCCAGTGTGATGGGTTTTATGATGTTAATCTAAGAACTTTGTGGTCTAGATTAGACTTAATCGTGAACTATAAAATATCTCTGTTTGTATGCCAGTATGTGGGCTTATAATTTGAAAACTAATTCGTATTACTTTTTTATACTTTTGTTATGAGATATAATACTTATGTGGAATAAATAAAGTTACAATGAAATCAAGTCGATCCACAGTGGCTACCGGTATATTTTGTTGTGATATTTTAACTAAATCGTTAAAAAATAAGTGCAGTAAATAATTATTCAGATAGCGCAAGCCCGCGACTTGCTCTGCATGTGTTTCTTTGTAAATGACGACACCGTGCTATGTAACTCCAACGATTTATTCAGCTTATGTCGAGATACCTCTACAATCTATTGGCAGTTTTCTCTGTCTCTGTAACATGTTCACGTGTGTATGGTAGTAGCGAATTAATGAAAATCGTCACATAATAAAGATCGTCAATAAGGTCCGTAACGTATAATATAAGTCAAACTATTTTTGTACTAGACAAAAAAAAACGTGAAAAATGCGTAGTATTACATAACATCAATTACTTTGCCCATTTAAATTTATTCTCACTCCCTTTAGATGCTTAGTTTTTTTCCAAATATAATGAATAAAAAAATCATCTACACACACAATAATATATAAACATTCTCGCAAAATAACTGTATTAATAATATGAAATTATTTAACAATTACCTATTACTTGGTATAAGAAACAAATGAAGTCGCGAGATAAACTAACATACTTTAGGGACATTTGATTAGGGAACGGAATTTCAAACAACAACACAAAGGTGACCCCTAACACAAGATTGACGCGTGGGCGAGATATCAAGATGATAATCTTGATAATTATCAATGCTCTGAAGGTAAAAAAGGCAAATTCGTTCGCGTAATAACAATTTTCGTTGCGACCCAAAAAGTTAATTTTCAAATCATTAGGCTCCGGCTTCGCTACTGGTTGTTAAGTTTTTTGCTGAACACAACACTTATGATTAAACGTAATTTCTGTAATATTAAGATCTCTAGTAACTACTGGTTTTCGTTGTTCATATTTAACACTTAGCATCGAATATAAACTGGAAATAGATTGATCATATCTTAAAACAATTGAATTATATTTTTGTAATTGTAGCATTTTGGAGAAGTCAAGAAAAAGTGCCGAGGAAAGACAGAAACGATTAAAAGAAGATTGCATGTGACAGAGATGCAAATGTTAAAGTAGATATGTGGTGTAAAGAGAATGTATAATATTAGAACTGATCACATAAAAGAAAGCATGGAATTGGTATTGCTGATAGAAAAATTGAGGAGCAATAAATTCACATGATATGAAGAGAAATTAGTATGGTTATGAACATGTATCAATGTCATAAAATTAGAAGTATGAAGGTAGACTGATACAAGACGAGAGAAAGAATAAGGTATGAATGGATTGTCTATGGAAGGATATGTCCATTAAACGGTGTGAATACTGAAATTACACTTAAAAAGAAAAACATGTTTTTTTTAACTTTAATTAACCTGGGATAAAAGCAAGAACAAAAAGAAGTTGCAAACATAAACACTTGATATTAAGGGGAAAAGTATGTCGTTAGGGTTAGAAATGAATAAAGTCAAGAATAAAATGAAGGTAAATAAACAAATGTAGTAAACTTTCATGACGGTTTTTTATTAACCTATTAACAATTCTTCGAAATTAAGATAAGTTTTTCTGATCTCTTGTAAGACTCGGTACACGAAAAAGTTGTCTTAGAAGATATCACTGTTAGAATTTTATTTAAAATAACAGACATGAATAATATTATTCAAATAAATAAATTGTCGAATAAAAAACATCACAGTCAAATAACAAACAATGACATACTATTCGTCCAACGCGTACTTTTGATATTGTTGTTAGGTCATACTCATTTTGTTTTTGAAATATAAAGTTAAATAAGAAACGAAATGTTTGCCTTTGCCTACTCGATCAATCGGCAACAATACCTACATTACTAAGAGGGGAAGGGGAGGGAAGAGTCCAGCGCTCTCACTGACTCACGAATGAAACGCAATAATGCAAGCACTGTTATTTCACGTCGGTTTTCTTTGAGAGGGTGGTACTACTCCAGGCGAGCCGACCCATTCATGCTGGAACCAGTAATAGCTTCAGCGTGGCCCTACCACCTACAATTGATTAGCTATGAGCGTCTTTTGTTGTTATTTGTAGTAAAAAAGGCATGCAAAAGTAAATAAAAAAAATGGCAAAGGGTTAATGGAAATAAAAAGGTGGTAGAGCCACGCTGAAGGTATTACTGGTTTCAGCATGAATGGCTCGGCTCGTCCGGGGTAGTACCACCCTCTCACGGAAAACCGATGTGAAGTAACAGTGCTTGCATTGTTGCGTTTCGCTCGATCAGTGAGAGCGCCAGATACCCAACTCCAGTCCCCTCTTCCCCATTCCCCCTTCTCCCAAATACAGGCTGATAACGCAGTTGCGATTCTCTGGTGTTGCAAGTGTCTATGGACGGTGGTGATCACTTAACATCAGGTGATGTTCGTTTGCCTCCTATGATATAAATATAAGCATCCTAGAACTGTATACAAAAAATTCCGCATGGAAGGGCCATAGTCCTATGCCGATACGTTCAGTAGTTTTGAGATGATTAAGCCTCAAAGGAACTGTATTTTCATTATATATGTATATTTATAAATTATTTGCTGACTCGTCGACGCGTTGCTGTCACTCAGTTATTACATATTTAATACACAAAACATGAAAATGAAATAAAAATTAATACAGAAGAACCGAGGTTACAGTGTAAATAGATTAACACAACACGTGCACCATAAAATAAACTGGAGTTGAAAAAAATTCAAAATTAAAACGTGGCGCCATCTATGAGATATCTATTATTGTCAACAAACTAATTTAAAGTGTCATCTATTCGAAATTGATGAAACATACAATCAATAACAATAATCACCATTGACAATAATTTAATTTGTAATTCAAAATATTGAGGCCATTAATCGAAACATAAATTATCTTATCTATACTAATATATAAATCTGAAGAGTTTGTTTGGTTGAACGCGCTAATATCAGAAACTACTGGTCCGATTTGAAAAATTATTTCAGTGTTAGATAACTCATTTAGCGAGGGAGGCCATAGGCTATGTCATCACGCTAAATCCAATAGGAGAGGAGCGCCAATGAAGAATGTTTCAAAATCGTTTTTTTTTTCCTTTTGAGAGTTTTCGCTGCGTATTAGTTTTAGCCCAAAGTACTCCACGCGGACGAAGTCACGGGCAGAAGTTAGTATCTTATAAAATGAATTAATAAAATAAATAAAGTAGTTGCAAACCTGTCTTATTGAAACCACAGATTTCATATTTAAATATTATGTACCTTAAAACAAGTATCATCACCTCACATATTAAAATCCACGAAGTCGTTTAGGCTACAAAATGTGTCAAATAAATATACATACACTAACGGGTCCGGCGGACGTTGTCCTGCCTTGATAATAAAAAAATCTTAAAAGTCAACCGCAGCGCCACCTACCGGTCCCAACTGTGAAACTTAATCATTCTTGAATCCACCAGAACACATACAAAAAAAATCATCAAAATCCGTCCAGCCGTTTAGGAGGAGTTTACTACATACAGACAGAAGAATTATGATTGTTCCGACCAGTTTCGGCCATGGCGACCACTTTGACCCCTAAACTTAGAAATGGCGCTGGTGTACTCGAAGATGGCTTATGTAGCCTATCTTTGCGGCGAAACTTCGTGAACATTGTGGGCACGTGAGTACGGTGTTCTCATAATGATATGTTATGGCAGCAGGAGGGCGAGCCTTTAACTGGTCGCGTTTGGTATCAAGGTCAGCTTTATGCTGAGCCTAGAACTCGCGTACTTGGCTGTTCACCATCCTGCGCCATTCTGGCCGTTGTGCTGCCAAACTTCCTTAACAAGAGGGCTCTATTAGAGAAGAATTATATATATTATATAAAGATTTGAAATACATCCTTTAGTCCTTCTGCACAGTCGGGTAAGAGTATTTGTCATTTAGTCAAATTGGATTATAACGTAAAATTGAAATATCTTTACTAATTTTTACCCTCAGCCTAATTCGACATAGATTTGACCTACTCGCGAACAGTACTATTTTCTGCATGAAATTACTGTATGTCGTTTACTTCATCGCTGACAACATGTATTAAAAATCTCATGATGATCGGTTAAGGCTTGAAAATATAGCACACAGAAAAACTCACGTTCGCATTTATAATGTTACACTTAGATAGGCTTAGGATTAATAATTTAGGTTTAATTTTCACCCAGAGGCAGCTAAATAATACTCTTCTTTATTCAACTTAGGCACTAAGAAGGCGTTTATGACCTTAAAACTACCATTTGTTCGGAAAACAACCTGGTCATCGCGAAGAGCCGACTAGAAACTTGATCCGATTTCCTTTTTAACATATATTTGTATATATTAGGATGTGCCAAAAATGTCGATTTTTTTATTTTCGCTCTTATAGGATATATTCAAACAAAAATTCTGTCCAAAGGACAGGTCCTAATTTAAATTTTAAGAGTTCCTCCATCGAACTTTAAACCTTCCCATATAAATGACATAGCAAAAATATTTTTTAACATTATTGTCAGCTGAAATCTGTGAAGAAATTTTATTTTGTTAAAATAAATCGCTAAGTCTCATGAAGCAATAAATTTTCGGCAGAAAATTTCATTGAGTTAAATATCTATAGTTAATGGTTAAGTTTCTAAGGATCTTCGAAATTCGTTTTTTTCTTAAATAATTTTGCATTTTTTTATATTTTGCGGCTAAACTATTAAAGATAGAATAAAACCTTAAATGGTAATTTTGTAGTTCTTTTAACACTTCATCAAAAATTCCCTTAGCGAATTTTCCGTAATAACAACAAAATTACAAACTTTCAAAATTACATTAAACACCATTCATCTGTCTTAGGTTTTAACTATCGCACAACTTATTTCAAACGACTACCGATGGCGCAGTTAGAAAGTAAAAAAAAAACATACGTAAGTATAACACGGAATAATTATTTCAGTAACTCGTGTGAATTTTTTTTTGCCTTGATTCATACGCTTCCTCATTTTTTGCGCGTGCGATTTCGTTGCGTGTTATTATTTTGCTTTAACTCAATGTAATGATGTGGGTATGATTTCTGGTTTTCGGACGATTGAATATTATTCGTGTTATAATTTTTTTTTCTCCGTTTTTATGTGGTTATTAGTGAATAATAAGCACGTTGGGCCTTTTTTGATGACGATTTATTTAATATCGAAGAGTCAAAATGGACGGACGAAAATTTTATTTATTCCTTAGAGATCTTTTGCTTTGAAATGTTTATATATGACGAGCTATGGTATGCGGGGTGGTAGGGTGTCTGTACCCGACTGGATCGCGACCACCGTACACCAGGTGGAACACCCGCCATAGTGGCACGTTTGGGCGTGTCGCGTTCCGGGATCAGCCGGTGTATATCCAGCAACCGGGGGGGGACTGTCCCTGACTGGGTCGCTTTCAGGCCGGCATGACAGCGGCGACCGGCGATGGATAGTATGTCTTTCGGTGGTCGCCATTGTTTTTGGATTGTACTGTGCTTACCATCAGGCACAGTACAGTCACTTTGCTGAGCTACAATAAAAAAAAAAAAAAAAGCTTCTGCTCGCGACTTCGTGCACACGAAATAGTTACTATGGGCTTACGCTAACTTTAACTCGCGACTTCGTTTACGTAGAAGTTGAAAATATTTTTAAATAATACGTACGTTGACCCCGATTTTGAAACATTCTTCATTGATGCTCCGCTCCTATTGATCTTAGCGTGATGATATATACCCTATCTTGATAAATGAGGTATCTAATGCTGAATTTTTTTTTATCGTATCAGTAGTAGCTATGAACTTATAAATATGTTTAATTCACTACTAAACTACGTGACGTCTGTGACTTTGTTCTCATGGAAATGAATTTGTTGTTTCACAGGAATTGCTTGTTTCATCAGAGTTTTTTTTGGCAAGCAATCTTCTAGTTGATTATTACTGTCATTATCGAGTAGTTAATAGTATTACAATTTTTTTTCGATCATTTTAATGTGGTAACAAGATGGTGGCCCCTTATTAGAACTTTCCAGGGAGTTTTTGTGGCAAGTCAGAATCCATATTCCGTGGTGTCATTTCCCACTTGTGCACTATAACCAAACTATAAAACATAACCAATTTTACAAAATGTAGAGTCAAATAACACAAGATTATGAATAATATACAAAATCACTACATGACATTCTAAGCTCTCGCCAAAAATTCTTCATCGGAATTAATATTAGATAGTATTTTTTTTATTACATATTTATTATTACTAACTGCTAGATTTAAAATTAACTTTGTCAAATTTTATTTTTGTTCCTTAATTTCTATGGTAAAGCGTAATGATATAAAGAAACTATAATAACTTTTAAAAGTTTTCTATTCTACATGCTCGTAAAAATCAGGTCCAAATACGTTCAGCGTTTTCAGTTCCACCCAAAAAACAGACATATAATTTTTATCTATATAAGTTGTAAGAAGTTGTTATACTACGTGCTTGTATGCTCTGATAACTTAATTAATTAGTAGTCTACTACACGGCCACTTTGATGTTTATAAATTTGGAATTTAATGACGCCTAAAAGGAAATCGCCAATAAAACATGTTAGTAACATGACTATTAACAGAGGAGAAAGAAAAAAAAAATAACCAGACGCCATGTAACCCATTCAAACATCCCGCGCAATGAGATTCCAAATTCAAAATTCGAAATCGTATCGCGTTCTGACGTTTCCGCTACGTGCGGTTTCCGCTCGGCGCACGCGCATCGAGAATCCGTAATCGCGCGCTTTTACATTCTTTTTTATATATGTTTTTTTCTACTTCAACTATATGTATCCTGTATTTTGATTGATGACGGGGAGATAGCCCGAATCCATTAGGAGTCCGACCTCATAGGGTACCGTTGATAAATTGGTTACTTGTATTCCAGACGCGCGGCGGCCATCTTGATTTTGTGATGTTCGCAATTGATTCTTTGACACGGATGTTATTTTTTCTATTATTGCTGATTACATGATTTTTATACTGATTGAAAATTAATTCGTATGATTACATAATGAAAACTGTTTTACAAAAAAAATATTCTTCAATGCTTTTTTTTCGAACTGAGTAATTGTTTTGCTATTGGCATGAAGCTTCACCGGACTAAAAATTATGAGTACTACGAATTCAATATTTTATGTGAATAAAAATAAAAGATTTACTTTAATCGATGTTACAAGTATATTTTTCTGTGGTTATATTATTCTTCTTGTGATTGTCCAACACAAAATTGTAGCAGTTTTTTATGAAGCATGAAGTCAACCTTATGGTTACCGTCAATGAGCTCAGTAAATACTTCTTTAGTTGTCGTCCAACATTTTAAGTTAAAATATTTGAATATCATGGTGTTTAAAAAACTTTTATCTTTCTGGATAACGAGATAACCACCTGCCACTGACTTGACACTGACGGAATTCGTATCTACGAGATGCCATTATAAAATTTTGAAGTTGAACCTACCCTTAAAACATATTTTACAAATTTTAATTTATCATTTGTCGCATTAATTTTACTTTAATATAAACATTCTAATCTAAACTATTTGTGCTCACGTCTTCATCTGCGAGAAACCATGTGTAAAATAACAGCGATTAATAAAGTCATCTAAACGTATTAAGTCTATTTACATCTACATTTCTCTCGTACTTAAGTTGCGTCGTCATTAAAAGTACAATAATTATTGATAGACCGAACTGATTTTAATGAAACAGAGACTAAATGTTACTCGAAGATATGCTTTATGATTTTTTTGAAGAGATTTTATCATGAACGCAGTATTTTAGCAGTGATGCGTGCTCATACAAACTCACAGATAGACATTTTTAAAATTGATTATAATGTATTTTATTACTTATTCTTAGTCTGCAACAATATTTTTTTTATAAAAAAATAAAAAGTACAGACACGTTAGATTTACATTATTATTATATGTATAGATCTCTGTCACTAAGCTCTCCTGCAGCTTACTGTACTCACTATATGCGTCACGATTATATTGGCAAACATCCGAGTCCATGCCAATATATTGATCTTTTAATAGTATCGACTAACGGTCGACACTAGGTGGTATGTTATTTGAATGCATCGTCGTTGCAATCGAATCGTGCTATGGTTAACATCTACGGTCATTCCGGTTCGCTTAGTTACTTTTAAACAGCCTAATTACCTTAAGTGGCTTAAGTATAAATGAAAGTTAGAGGGTGACACCAGATTACATTTACCTAAAAGGCCTTGATGAAATTTTAAAAAGAAAAAGGAGTTATTCTTCTATGGTGAGAAATAGTAGATAGAGTATGGTGAGCAGAGAAGTTTGATTAAAATCAGATTCAAAATCAGATTTAAAGGGTTTCACAAAATGAGATTTCCAGTAACATATAGAGAAACATAGGTAACTGAAGTATATAATTTGATGTGGTAATTGTAAATAATTACTAAATTATATTTAATAAAATTGTAGTTACTATTTAAAATTCCTAAGAAGGAACTGTTTGGAATGAGTGGTTTTTGCAAAATTGTTAACATAGATTTATTCAACGTTGTCAAATACAGCAAACTTAAACAAAAAGTGTTTTCACATCCTAAAACTAATTTGATGCTCTAATTTACGACATATTCCATATAAGTAAGCCCATTTTACCTTTAGTTCTACCCGAAAAGATGGAAAGGTGTACTTCTATATCCAAATTAAATATAGACTTTACCAACTTTATTACAACTTCTGCTTAGAGTTATTTACAGGATTTCACTTTTTATTCATAAACTTCTCCTATTCCTTGGTTATTATGCACGAGTGAAGTGGATTGCAAACAATATCTAACATTGAATATGAATACCGAAATGTTACAAAAAGTCTCTAGATATTTCTCACTAGGGGGCCATCACTTAGTCATCAAATTCTATAAAAGAAAATAATAACTCATTGGATAATGGTAAATATATAATATATAGAATAATAAACTTCAATAGTGAGAAGTAGTTGGAAAACAGAAGGTAAGTAAAAGATGAAGTTCTTCTTAAGGTATCAAATCCTGTACATTATAGGGTATCTGGGTTACCAAATTACTGTAATGTTATTATTGTATAAAATATCGAATATGATAGTTTAATACCAAGCTAGCTATTTACGTATGTACACGCAAAATCATTTATTCAAGGCAGATCTATCAAGACAGATTTATGGGCGCACACCTTAAAAACAGGTCCGTGATTGGCAGTTGACTGATGACTTCATTGCGTTCGCGCCGGTAAACGTAAGAACTGTTGACAGAGGCTAAGTATACCATTGGTATCTAGCAATATCAATTACATTCATATTATATTTTGTTGTATAATTTTCAGTGTCCGTGACGTCGTATATTTGTTCTTTTCAGTTTTACCTTTATTAGTTTTAACTACGTTATCAGAAATAGAATGAAGATGCTCTGAGATCTTAAATATAACATCTTGCGAATCATTTTTATGAATGTAAAACAAAGTAACCTAATAATTTACCTTTATAAATTTGAAATCGTAGAAATATATAACAACATTGACAGATATTGTTCGTAAATACTATAGAATTCTCTGTCATGTAGGGAGAAGACTTTACATTAATTAATAGGATTGCTAGCCGTTCCCTTTAACTGCTTTTTGGACTATTTATGGTGTCCTGAATAGCTTATACGTAACGTTTTGCTCTTTAAAATATTCTATTTTCGAACCTTATGTATCTACTAATATTAGCTATCAACCGTCTTAGTGTTCCAAACTTTATGTATTCACTAGCGGGTGCGGCGGATATCATCCCGCCCTGATAATAAAAAAGCCTTAACAAATGATTTACTAAACCAAATTAAACCTTCCTCATGAATCACTTTATCAACTGATGAAACCCGTATGTAAATCCGTCAAGTAATTTTTGAGTTTATCACGAACAGACAGACAGACAGACCTGGCAGAGGACTTTGTTTTATAATATATAGTGATAGTGATAATATAGGGATAACCTTAAAATATTTACTGCTTAATACGATACAAAAAAATATATGTACAAATTTGAACTTTGGGTATGCGGTATAGATTATATCGAATTATTTACAATGGAACTCCCGAATCAGTAGTGTATGTAATTGGTCGGTGAATGTGCCACCACTCTGACTACTACATACATACCATATAGCATGTATATTTACTTATATACCGTCAATATCGAAGCTTCATAACGTAATATTTGTCAAAGGAAATATGAAATAAAATGTAATGACAAAGTTGAAGTGGTTGTTTTGAGGTTAGTTTTTAATTAGTTATAGCCTACAGTGATCACTTAACGTCAAGTGGTTTGCAAACCTATTTGAACAAAACTTAACAGCTTAACTTAATATTCAAGGGATCTGAGTGGAACTGAACAATATGTAGTTTAGATTGTACGAAATAAATGTTACTGCTTAGCACGGTGGTATGGTTCTAGCATGGTGGTAGATTTATCTAAGCCCATCTACCTAGCTGCCACTCACAAGTGGAAAATATGTCGCAAAGCACCTATAGGTGTTTTCCAGCAGCTACACTTGAGAGCCAGTTCCTCTGGGTTTAGCGTGTTTACTATCTTGGACCGTCCTTTAACACTGAGTAAGACTATGGTCAACCGCTATACCCTACAAAGTATAAAAAATGTTATGAATTTCATTTCTTTTGAAATCCCAGTATGGGGTTGCCATTATTCATTATTAGATAGCATATGAGATGTACAAATTAGCAAAATTGTACTGAGATATATTACGAAGTGAAAACTAGTAATTAACTTGTAAAATTATGTTTAATTGTTCAACCATTTTTCATGGTACTAATTGACACGTTTTCAATAAAATGAAAGTATTTGACAGCGTCATAAATTAAATACCGTCTAAGAATATTAAAAAAATCATATGTCAACATTAATTTTTCTGAATGGGTGATGGCTTATTAGGTTTGTTTGTATGTAATAGGAGGCAAAAGAACAGGCGGGTCACCTGATGTTAAGTGATCACCGACGTCTATAGACGCTAGCAACACCAGGGGAGTCGCAAGTACGTTGCCAGCCTATGTTTGGGAGGAATGGGTAGGGGGATTGGGAAGGGGAGAGGAGGTGGTTTCCGGCGCTCTCACTGACCGAACGAAACGCAACAAAGCAATCACTCTTACATCACATCGGCTTTCTGTGGGTTGGGTGGTAGTACACCGGGCGAGCCGACCCATTCATGCTGAAACCAGTAATAGGATCCGCGTGGCTCTACCACCTTTAAAATAATTGTAGCGTTTGACCACAATCTCATCATTAAATATTATAAAACAAAGTCCTCTTCCACGTCTGTCTGTCTGTTTGCGATAAAATGAAAAACTACTGAACGAATTTTCACCAGTTCAATTTAGGCCCAAAGAAGGCCTCTATTTATGAACGTCAAAACTACCACCGGTTCAGAAAACAACCCAGTCATCGAGAAGAACCGGCAAGAAACTTGATCTCGTTTATCTTGTTAACATATAATAAAACAGTTGAGATAATAAACGAAACAGACGAAGTCACGGAAATCAGTCAGTGTAAAATAAAAACATAATATAACTTAGGAGACTGAATTGAAAACAAAACGTCACTCAACAATATAAATAAGACTACTTATTTATTTATACTAAATCGTTTAAATGTTCAACTAATTAAACATTCATGGTATATAATAATACAGTCTGATTCCAATTCAGGCGAGCGAGACGATAACGATATGCGACCGGCGTCCGCCCGCTGACGACACGGCGCACGTTAACTACACGACAATGCGATGATCTATATACGAGCTGTACACGAGCTACGCGACGCGTCTTGAATACCCGAACGCTTGTGGGTGACGCAAAGAATGTAGAATGGACACGGGCGTTGTTCCGAATTAAAAGGACTTCATCAAATTATAATCTTGCATATCATTACCTAATGAAATACTACGTAACAACTAATATTTATAAATGCTAAAGTTAGTTTGTTTGTTACGCTTTCACGTTTTAACTATTCAACTGTTTATTATAAAATTATGCGAACATTTTGTTAGGGGTACCAAAATGTATATAGGTCACTTTTCATTGAGAAAAAATCTATTCAAAAGGATAGAGCAGATCTACATTAACGTGAGCGAAGTCGAGAAAAGAAGCTAGTTCTTTAAATTTTAGTATTGTCTTTGTCTATAATCTTATTTGATGCTAGGTTTCTTGTTTTTATAACTATTATGAATATTATACTCATTATGATTGATTACTATAATGACTCTATCTATTTGCGATATAATTATGTAAGGAATTATTATGAAACAACAGAGACAGTATAAAAACAGTTCGTGTATCAATGTGTACACGCGGAGGAAGTGAAACTTCTTTGGCTTATATGTATTAAATTATATATATTTTATTTATTATTTGATTAATTAGATATATATGTGAATGCTCATAAACTATATATTATACGAAGTCCTGTGGTATAAACACTAGATCCAGATAGACACTTATACATACTTATACGTACACAAATACATATGTACATATGTATCACGCGTAACGCATTTTTTTTTATACCGTACCATAAGAAATTCCACTTAAAAAAAACATTATCAAACACTCACCAAATAGTAACAAAGTAAAAAATTAAAATATTATTTCCATACACTTTGTATAATACAATTCTAAAACTTATTTAAATGTCGCATCACAAGTTAGCGATATTATCTATATATCTACAGGATTTCCGTCGTCTGCCGTCTAAACAGGCAGCTTGCTAATTTCCATTGAACTCTGAATCACTCGAAACGAAATAGTTTCGCGGACTTTAACATCAACAATTGTGTTTTATAACTTATTTCGCTATGTATTTTATATTCTCGTAACGTTTTTATATCGTTTAAATATCGAAATGATGTCACGTTACTTGTAATAATGTCCAGAATCGGTATTTTAGGTTTGAGTTTTGTTTTTAAATACGGAGTAAGTTATGAGTAATCCGAACTGATGGTGTATTGTTTATATTCTTAACTAGTTTGTGACTTTACTTTCGTAATGTTAATTTTATTGTTTTTGGTAACTATGTGTTTCACCTGAATTCATGAAAAACGATAGTTTTTTATAGTAACTTAACGCATAGGCGTTGTATAGACGACATCGATTTTAAGTTATATCTGTTAAATTATACTATTATACTTTAGCCCCTATAGAAGAAACATAATGGGATGTAGCTTAAATAATAATCGATAAAATCCTTTATCGATTAGTAAATGTTTTATTAAAATCAATTCATCAGTTTTGAAAATTAGCCCGGACAAAAAGATAAACCTTTCAATTTTATTTATATGTATATACAAATTCATAATGTATGCAAAATACATAAATGATAAGAAATATGTACTCAATTTATAATAAATAATAGTGTATCTTCAAGATGAAATTTAACACTATATAAAGAAATTAAATTTAAAATACAAATGATAGAATACTGCATAGGCATCCAAAAATAAAAACCCCATCCAAATGGGATCAGTATTTTCTAAGAAAACCACGGACATACAAACATACATACATAAGGGCCGAATAAAGAAAGCCTCCTTTATTGAAATAAGTTAAAAATATAATTTTTGTTAAGAAAACGTTCGAGTCTTTTTCTGTATCATGATTCCCTCAATGACTCTTAAACACTCTAAGAACATGGTATTAAGGTCGGAGCCATGCAATGAATCAGTCAAATACACGACTCATTCAACACGATCTCTATTCTACATCTTTCACTTTTAATTCGAAGCGTTTACTTAAACGGCGTCCTTATTCTTCAAATATTTTAAAATAAAAGTACCTCGGTCGTCATCCAGACCGGACATATTCCTCTTCTCTAGACACATAAAACATATAATACTAGTAGAGCTTACTGTACCGTGGGAAACCAACATTCCTAAAGACCACACAATCAAATTAAATAAATATTACGAACTAACAAACGAACTAAGTAAAAATGGCTATGTGGTTAAGTTATACGCGGTAGAAGTAGGAGCGAGAGGTATACCAGTAAAATCTCTCTACAACCTTCTGAAGGACCTTGGCCTGTCGAGAACTGCAGTAAGTTCTATTTTAGAACGAGTATCAAAGGCTGCACTAACAGGTTCCTACCAAATTTGGCTAGGCAGGGCGGGAAACTCGAGCAGTGAAGGTGAGCGTTGATGCGCATCTCAAAGGGGGCCTCCTTAAACCTACACCTGGGTCGCAAGTCCTGGGAACTGCTCTGAGTTTCTCCCTCTGTCACACGATGGACCCGGCACCCGCACGGTGAATCCATGGAAGGCTAAGAAGTTCGTCTCTCTATGTGACATAAAAGTTCATTCTCTTCAATCTGAGATTTATATTGAACGGTACACAGAAGAAAGCAATAAGATTTTAAAACAATCATATAGCTATATGCTTGTACACATTTTGTGTCAAAATTAACTCCACGACTGATTTTTTAAGACTTGACCTCAATCATCTTTACATAACTAGCCATATAAAAAAAATAAGTGTGTGTGTACTTATGTACACGCGTTAGAAGTTATACTTCTTTGGTGTAACAAGATAAAAACCTTTTCAAAAATTCTATATTTCGCCTTATTCTGCGTTTGTAGAAAAAACGACACTAACAATAGAAAAAAGATATTTAATACAAACAAATACAAAAAAACAAAATGTTGACTATAGCTAACTTCAGGGTGTCGGTGTGCGCGCGCATCGTAATAACTTCAGGGTGTCGATTTTTCGTGACGATGTGCGCGCGCACCTTAAAAATTTACTCTCATCATTTTTCCCTAACGCGCCAAAAGAAGTATAACTTCAATCAATTTACATTACGTAATTTGTTACAAGTTTATCCAACTTTGTAATATAATTAAGTATAAGGTATTTTTTTTCAAACTTACGTTGCCAACGGTCTGTTCATCAGTACATAAGGTTTATATTCGTTTATATCGAGCTTAAACCCTAACGGTTTTATTACAAAAAAGTTAAATACTTAGTTTAAAAAGGTTTTGAATTAAATGCACCGCGCTCGTCCGAGGCAAGTTCGCGTTATCCTTTTCCGCAAATCTAACCTAACATAACCAAAACGAGACAAAAGAGCAAGATGGCGAACATTCAGCGACCGCGGTGCATTTAATTCGAAACCTTTTTAAAACAAGTATTCAATACGTACTTAACTTTTTTGTAATAACACCGCTATCTTTTTGGACAGTCCAGTGGTTAACTAATTGTTTTTACATTTCATGTTGACTTGTCTTGCTCATTACATGCTGTGGTTTTATTTAAAAAAAATGCGAACTGCTGGTAGTGTTTTTACCTTTAGGAGTATCTTCTAAGTGTAGTAAATTGAATAAAAAAAATATGATCTGATTTTTAAGACCATCTGCCAAGCTTTTATAAAAAAATTGTAGAAAATATCTCAGACTTAGATAAGGACGATATCGCTACCAGAATACGGCGAATAATCAAATTAATTAAGTTAATTATTCGTATTTAAGTCACTTTGTGATCTAAATAGGCTGTTTAACATTGGCATTGGGATACGCCGTGGTCGGTCAGCAGCTCACGATCACTTTAGACTCACTTCCTGCGTATTTGATTTGGATCGGTTCGATCTATTCTGGGAAACGTGTCATCGAGTCATAGTTTAAACAATGAATGCGCCCTAGAGCAATTTTATTTTTATTCGCAGATGTGCCTTTAGGTAGATTTTGGAAATATGTGTGTCGTTACGTAATATTTTTTTATTAATTCACCCAGTGTAACTTCTAACATACTTTTAACTCTTTATATATATAATTAAAATAATAGAATTCTGCAGTTGTACGCAAAATGCGCAAAAAATACTGGATGAATTTCGATTCATTTTTTTATTATACTTCTTAAATAATTGGTTCTTATCTAATTATTATTATATCATAGTGGGCAAACGAACAGGTGGGTCACATGATAGTAAGTGATCACCACTGTCTATAGACACTAGCAATACCAAGGGAGTCGCAAGTGCATTGCCGGCCTTTTATTATATTATATTATGTATAATATAATATATTACGGTATCCTCATTTTAAGAAATGGAAATTTTATAAGAATTACACGGCTTGTGAAGTAGAGCTAGCGGTTGCACATACGCGGTGATGGAAAGTAAGTATCTGCTAGTGATGAATGTTTTACATATAATGCAACGAAACTTTAGAATTGAAGAGATATAATAAAAAAGGACTTTTAAGTACCTAAATATACTGCTATTAAAAAGGTACACAACCTTTTCAATAGCAGATATACTATTTATAAAAACATTCACTGTAATCTCACTCACGACCACCTTTATTGTATATACAAGTAATTATCAATTGTGCTTATATTTTTAAACGTACGTTTCATTTTTAGGTATTTTTTCAATCCGTTTCAAAAGTGCCATCTTACTATGTGAAAATCGTATAGTGAGGCTAGCTTTAAGTTTTGTTTCTAAAATACCCCAGTGTGCATTTAGTGTTTAGTTACTTAAAAAATTGTGGTTCACAAAAAATATATATATATCGCGAGAAGTGGATCCAAAAAGTACATACAAAGATATCTTTTATGATAATAATAATATAGTAGATGCAGATGGACCTTGCAGATTGTAACACACATTGTTACACATTATTTAAATTAAAGAAACGGTGTAATTCGTGTTTCCAAATAATATTTGCGAATTTTAGAATTAATTGATTATACTACCTGAAATTTCTGAAATAATTAACACATTATTAACTTTCCACAAAGATGATTTGAAATTGGCCCAAATGATAATAAGTAGAAGATTTATTTTATAAATATAAAAGAATGTCTCCTAGAGACAACAAACCGTTATCCACAAATGTTCATACAAACACATCGAGTCTACTGTATAATTTGATCTCTAATTGTATTATGGATCATCAGTACGTTGTGCGTGGGCGCCATTCAGACGTGACTACGCATGTGTATCGATCTTAATCAATTTGTGGCATAGTATACAGTTCGCAGTTATGCAATATATGTATTTGGAGTAAATAGTATACTATTGTTATATTTAATTGCAATATACAATTACTGACCATTAGTCGCGGCGTCGCCTGAATATTTATCTTTCAATATCAATTTTATATGGTGCAAATACAATTACTGCGTTCTGTCTGTTATTTATTTTAAAATACATACAAATAAATTAGTTAATTGTAATTTAATGACACATTCTTACTAAATAAATGTGAGTATGAATTTGTTTGTTACGCTTTTACATCTAACTAGGTAACTACTGAACGGCTCATTGTGCATACAATTTTACGTACTCTTTGTCCGGGGGTACAAAAAAGGACATAGAGTTTTTGTAGGTGGTATAGCCACGCTGAAGCTATTACGGGTTTCAGCATGAATGGGTCGGCTCACTCAGGGTATTAATTACCACCCGACCCACAAAAACACCCACGTCAAGTAACAATGCTTGCATTGTTGCGTATCGTTCAGTAAGTGGGAGCACCGGAGACCCACCTCCTTTAAAAGGCTGGCAACGCACTCGCGACTCCCTTGATGTTGCTAGTGTCTATAGATGGCGGTGATCACTTACCATCAGGTGATCTGCCTGTTCGTTTGCCTCGTATAATAATAAATAAAAAAAGAACCTTTCATTGAAAAAAAGTACTACTCCACGAGGGATAGGTCAAATCTGCATTAAAACGAACGAAGTCGCAAGCAAAAACTAGTTGCCAATAAAAATGTAAAGATTTTCAATACCGACTTTTTATAAATAGGAGTTATATCAAGAGTTCTAGACTAGATATGATATTTTTTATTTAATAAATTAAATTTATGTGTTTTCTGAACTAATTTTCCAGTAAAAGCTGTAATTATATATATACTTAAGAATCTCATTAAAAGACCTTACTTAAAAAGTAGAGATACGCCTATTCTACCGATTTATATTGGCTAGCTACTGCTCTGAAGTTAAAAAGCCGTATCAGAATCTGAATCTCAATGCCAGTTTTATCTGGGTTAGTGGTTTATAATCTTGGACATCAACGTCGCTTGAAATCAGACGAGATTTGGTCGACCGTTGAAACCTATGAAAAATTATATTTACTGCAAATAATAAAAATGTATGCAAAGTCGCGAGCGTAGCTAAGAGAATATAATATAGGTATATCGTGGGAGGGTACGCGCCAACAGCGTGTGAAGGCAAACACAAAATTCGTGACGATACAAACATCTGAGGTCAAAATATCACAGCACTATTGGATATCGATAAAGAATATTAATTTAAATAGCAATTTGTTCGCGATGATCTAATTTTACAATAGAATTCGTGTGAACGTATATCGTGCAAAGTTTGTTAAATACACGATAGTCAATTAGTCTTTAGGCTAGCGGTGGTCAACCTTTTTCAAAGCAAGTGCGCAATGAAATATGTTTACAGCGCGGTGAGCGCATGTTTGGTTTTTTGGGTCGAAACAATGATATTATAAGAAAAAAGGTGTACATACGTTAGGTACATGATATTTTAACAAAAAAATAGCACGATAACGCACACATATGCAAAGTATAATATACATAAAATGTGGAAGTAATATGGCATATTCCCAATATCGGTGGTGTAAAATAAATAGTTATATGTTGCTTAGATACGGGCGGATTGACGGGCATTGTCATGCTTCCATTAGCACTGACACGATACTGATATCGCATTTGCTAACTAGCCAAGTTTTAACAAGGCGCTACAGAAGGGCTTATGACGTATTTACAGCTTTGTAGTTATAATATCATTGGGTGGAAATCAAACTTATATCATACATTTTAAAGCGGGCGTTTTTTTTATGTCATAGGAGGCAAACGAACAGGTGGGTCACCTGATGTTAGCTGATCACCACCGTCCATATGCATTTACAACACCAGGGGAGTTACAAGTGCGTTGCCAGCCTGTGTTTGGAGGAAGGGAGGGAAGGAGGGAAGGGGAGAGAAGAGGAGAGGTGGGCCTCCGGCGCTCTCACTGACCGAACGAAACGCAACAATGCAAGCACTGTTACTTCACGTCGGTTTTCTGTGAGGCGTATGCAGTTCGTCACGGTAACGCGCGGCTCTCGACGTGTGGCCAACCCACCCTCAGTTTTCATTACCCACTCCGCGTCCGCAGTTTTAGATTTTTCTCATTAAGCGTACTTTGCAACCTAAACTTTGTATGTTAATTGCATTGCTCTTAGGAATCGTAGCGTAATGTTGGATATCAACCATATTTTCTCAATAAATGAGCTATAAAATGAAAAATAATCTTTTCAATGTAACTGATATTTCCAGATATTAGCATGTTAATATAAACAAATAAAATAAAGTATAATATTAGTCTATATAAGATACTGTATACACTCAAATCTATCAAATAAAATTATTCCAGGGCTATAAATATATGAATAGAAGAACAACAAATCAATATAAGTAATAAAATGAATTCATACTGAAGTCGTGCATTACAACTTAATTACGTCATTCTATTTCCACGAATGAACAATCGATGATCTTTTAATTAGATTTATATCGTGCGAATTTATTATACGAGTCCTTTAATTTATTTTCATTAGAATACAAGCAATGGGTATTCCTAATAAGATTTATTTTTATAATAAATCTATTCTTATATAGTTTCCTGACCGCACACACAAGCAAAGCTATTTTTATTGTAAGAAATGTGCATACATTGCTATTTTTAAAGGGTCATCATATTAAGGTAGGTGTTTAAATTCCAATATACGCGATTGTTAACGTGATAGAATATTTAAACATTATAGTTATATATATGAAAATTCCACGGTAAATAGTTCCAAAGCACGTATCTTGTATTAGCTTAACTAAACAGAAGACACAATACTGACCGTATTTATTCTTCACTCAAAACATAGTCCAGTAGGAGTATCCCACGTTTCAGCTGCAGCGCTAACTATTACGCCATGAGGCTTTTCGTTTATATTATATCCAACAGTCATATTTATCAAGGATTTCCTAGAATCAGGTTTTCTAGTCTTATATACATTCAAAGGCATTGTTTTCTTCAGGGTTGGTTTCTCAAATTTTGACAAGCGTATGATAACCTTCTGGAATTTTAACGAATATTATAAATATTATAAGTGTATACACTCACATGGACTGAAGTTTCACACGGACTGTTCTAATAGCGATTTTAGAACTTCCAGTTTTACGTTATAAGCGCTTCTTTCCAGAGCATAAACGAAAAAACGGGTGCTTTGTGGTATCACTGTAGGGCATTGCTTCGATCAATGCAGCTTCGAGTCTGTAGCCAGGGTTTTCGGTGACGGTGAATATCAAACTATTGCACGGTAGTGCGGTAACATCTATTGCCCGATTTGCTAACACCATTAAGATGAAAATCTATAGCCTAGTATTAATTTGATTCATTTTTTATTTGCACTAATTACAATAACTTTAATTTTCTCCACAATACCGCTGGTCATATGTAGGAGAATGCTTTGTACCGTTAAGCTCGTCAGTATATGGACTAAGAAGTAAAATAAAATGTTTATTAATTCATTTAATTACTTATGGACGTGTCATAGCAACTGCACTTGGAAGTCGAACGTATATGAATGATGGTGACGTCTGGAAATAACGTCCATCTCTGTGCATCCACCAAAAACGAATGTAACTATCTATGTTTGTGAAAATATCTATAATGAAAAGATAAACAGGATTGAGTTTCTTGCCGGTTCTTCTCGATGACTGGGTTGTTTTCTGTACCGCTGGTAATTTTGATTGTCATAAGCGCCTTCTCCGGGCCTAAAATGCATAAAGTAGTTCTCAGTGACAACTATCCCAGCAAAAACGAAGAAGGCCAAAATTCTTATCTGTATCGTACTGTGAAGATATGGAATCGCCTTCCGATCAATGCATTCCCCTCCTCTTAAAATATTATGTCCTTCAAACAAAGCGTGAAGAGATACTCTGGCAGGTCGGCATGATGGTGATGACTGTCGTATATTTAACACCGACAGTCCCCGTTATTTTTGGACTGTATCGTACTTTCCATCAGGTATTGTACAGTCGTTTTGTCGAGCTAGTAACTTTAGTATATAATATCTTAAACGATATGGACTCAATTAGGTGAGTATGTGATCAAATTAAACACTAAAATTGTATGTTCAGGCCCATAAAAGTATATTATTAACCTAAGCTTAAACATAACGGTTCCGGGTTCGATTCGAAGCATTAAACTATAAATAGGCTATCATCTGTCAAGTCGACATTTGAAAAATGTTTGGCAATATTTTCATTAGCCATTTACGGATAACAAGGTGACCCACAAGACCTCAGTTAAAATCTCACGTCTGACAAATTTATATAATATATTTGGATATTTTGAGCGATCGTTTCGACGTGTCTCAGTTCTCGCAATTATTTCTTATTCTTATTAAAACATTTTAATTGATTTTTCGTGAAGGTTGAATGACTAAAGCAGTGGAATTTCTATATGAATAAAAATAATTTTGATTTTCTGTTCTTTAGTCACGTGTGAATGTAATTTTGTAATTGATTTTAAAAATCTTTAAAGACTGTGATATGCTATTACGGAGATAAATATTTATTTAGCTTTTGAATCGATGGCAAAATCTTTAGCGAATACACAAAATTATATATAAAAAAACTAATTAAAACTACAATCTCAGGCAACAAGGAGTTAAGTTTCAAGTATTCACGTTATTGGGAAGTTAAGTTAATAATTAATCCCAAAACTCGTAGCAAACATAAAGACAGATAAGAAAGTAAGATTGAAAATATATAAATAATCAAGACTTTAATATTAATATTTATGTACAGAAAATGTAATTACAATTTATTTATCTGTGTCAGTGTGTATAAAGAATTAAAGAAGTCTGTAGTATAATATTGTGTAATCTGTGATGTTTGTGGTGAAAAGACATTTTTAGAAAACTGTTCAGATTTGATATTTATATAAGTGGAAAAAAGGGAGAAATATTCATAGAAAATATAACTCAAGTATGATTTTAAACAATTAAAATTTAATGAAATATTTATTTGTTTGTATTCTGGTACTAGTACACACACACTCTCGTTAAAGCCGTGGTTAAAGCTCGTTAAACCACTCGGTTCGAGCGGTAGAATATCAATCGGATGTACGCAGGTTCGAATCCCGGTATGTACTAACTATTTTTTTTAAATTTCGCGCACATGTACTAATTTAAATTGGTATCACTATCAGCTGACGGTGAAGGAAATCATCTTGAGGAAACTTGAACACGAGAAGTATTCTTGTAGTACCCTATGTGCGAGAATATAGAACTGTGGAGTTTGAAATCGGCAATATGTCTTGGACTGGCGTGGTTATAACGTTCAAGCTTCTGCCCCCTCCCTCCCTTTCCCCAAATACAGTCTGGCAACGTACTTTCGACTCCCCTAGTTTTGTTAGTATCTATGAACGGTGGTGATCACTTAACATCAGGTGACCCACATGTTCCTTTGCCTGCTATGACATAAAAATGGTTATTCCTTATGAGACGATTTTTACCAGCCGACTACTACTACTGCAAACCATATTTGAGAATTTCGATATAAAAATCATCTCCAATATAAGAGACGTATGACAACTGTATAAACATACATGTATGTGGTTTATAACGTGACTAATATTCACTTAAAATAAATAAAGTCGCATAAAATGACATCGGACGGACCGAAAAATTATTAGCATATTAGAAATGTTATGTACGGTACGAACAAAAATAATCGTTTCTACCAAAACGGTGACAATCGAATCGCTGCATTAATATTCATGAGAATGATCAATTTGTCTGGCGAGATCATTTATATCGAAATTATAAGAGATAACTGATAATTCATTATAACGTTTTAAAGTTCAACGATTCGACACAATATAAATGGATGAGTTATGACACGATGCCATAAGGTTACGAACAGATCGAAGGACTATTCAAAATTATTTGTTAGCAAACGGCATTAGAATCGGTACGTCCTTGGTTAGGGTTACCGACAGTTATTTATAATAAAGCCCGTAAGAGACCCACTTCAGGACCCTCCAAAATTACGGAGTGAACGATCAGTACCAGCCTGTCTCTCTAACAGGCGGCTCACGCCCAAGCAAGGTATGGCCATAATCATAATGCCAGCCCACGGCGTACTGGCGTAAATTTGATCCCGACACAGACTAGGCCCCCCTCGGAGAGCTAAGCCTAGGTCCGTTCCCTCGGGTGGAGTCCTTGAGTACGCTGCTCGGGATAAGTGACACAAACTCTGAGAAATCCACAGTTTTATGTTTTCCACACACGTGCACGCATACAGTTAATATGCAGTGGAGGGTTTTTTTTTTTTTGTAACTGAAATGTTTAGATATAGTACTAAAGGAGCAGTTTTGAGGTTCAGGTTTCCTCACTGTTTTCCTTCACCGTCAGCCGATAGTGTTACCAATTTAAATTAGTAAATGTACGTGAAATTCGAAAAAAATCGACTTTATACTTTATACTTTATACTTTATACGAATAGTGTAAAGTACTATACTTTATTTCGGACGTTTAGGGTCTATTTCGTAAATAATCACGCGAAAATAATTTAATGCATAAAATTTGATTTTTCGCAGAAATATTTAATTGAAAAAAAATAGATAAAAATGTACTCTGATTCCACTGATACTTCACGATAAACTTTATCTTGTTTTTACCTGCTTATAATACGCAATATAAAAGTAGTTTATTTGGTCAAATAGAAGGTGTCGACCCTATCTTTGACATATAGGAGACACAATTTTTTTTTTATTGTTATTGTACATATTTTTTAATTAATTTGAAATCAATATACATAATTTAATATACATAATTCTGGTTTTATCTTATCCATTCCTAATGGAGGCGTAGCCTAAATTTAGACTATATTTAGTGCTTTTGTATTTCTATCGTCATTCAGAAAATCTATTTTATTTTATTAATATTCAAAAAGAGAAAAATTGTGACGAAGAACGGACTGCTCTCTGATGATGTTGATTTCTTTTTCCAACTCAATTGTTAGTTATCGTCCTATTGGGATCAATTTCAACAATATCTTTATAAATTATAACCTATGCGTCATTTTGTTGTATAAAATATATTATTGTACAGTTTCATGAAGAACCGTTTACTGGTTTTTGGTTGACAGAGTAAGAAAAATGTATTCATCCTTACAAACCTTTCTCGGTTATTATATTGAGAGCATTACAAAGGTATTATGTTTATCTTTACTATTGCAAGTCAATAGTTCCATTAACATATCTATCACGACTAAAGCAATAGCAGAGATCGATATTGATATGTTGTATTTATATTATGTAGCCCATCATACGTTTGATTATCATTACATAGTATAAAACAAAGTCCCCTACCGCGTCTGTCTGTCTGTCTGTTCGCGATAAACTCAAAAAGTACTGAACGGATCTTTATGCGGTTTTCACCAGTGGATAAAGTGATTCACGAGGTACGTTTTGGTATATAATTTGTCCAGGATTTTTTTTATAATTAGGGCGGGACAACGTCTGCCGGGCCCGCTAGTTAAACTATATAAAACAGTATATAATTATTGTTCGGAGTCAAAATAGATGTAAAAGGGAGACTAAAGACAATAATTTCAATTAACAATTTATAAAACTTAAATAATTCACACTTCACGTCTACAAGATTTGTATATAGTACAATTAAAAACACAAAAGATACAGATGATAATATTTATATTTATACATATAATAATAATGCATATCTAATATGTTTGTACTTTTTAAATTTTTGTGAAAAAAATGTTGCAAGTGTCTTTGAATAAGTTATTACTAAATATATTTTAATCATTTTTAGAAATGTCTGTCTGTCTGTTTGCATGAAAACGAATCAATGCTAAAGTACTGCGTTCACGATGAAACTTCAAAAAATCTCTCTATCAAAAGTTATTGTAATTATAATGATAGCAAGTCTTAAGTACGATAGAAAAGTAGATAAGTAAATGGACTTAATACATTCAGATGATTTTATTAGTCACTTTTTTTACATTAGGTTCCACGCGGACGGAGTCTCATATACAGCTAATATATTACATACGAGTAGGTATTACGTCTAACAATGTAACAACGATTTGCACTCTTTTGTGGAATACCGATCAATCGATTACCGGATATTACATAGTTATTTGATACACCTCGAATATAAGACAAACGTACAGACAAACAAAGCTTAGTTGAACTTAATTCATGTTTAATATTTGAATTCCGGTATTACACGTTGCATTCCAATCTGCTTTCTATGATAACATAAAACCCACGCGAACGGTACCGAATTTATTCGGGTCCTTTGATCTAGAAGGCAAATGGATACGGTAGTTCTCTGTGAATTTGTATCTGGTCCTTTATCACTTTTACTGCATCTATTTATTTTAATTTTATTAATCAATGATCATATGGTGCTTTACAATGTTCTTGTACACTTGTGACTTTTTATAAACTATAAAGGCGATTATTCACTTAAATTTGGACAAAAACAGTTATTCCAATAAGGACAATTCACTTGAAGGTTTTGTCAATAAATTCAATTTAATTTTAGTATTTTTAAACTAAATTAATTTTCAATTTCTCATTTATTCTTGTTCCATTTATTTATTTTTTCATGTTCAAATGTTTTTTGTAAAATGTTTATGTAAATATTTATTGTTACATATATATTTTTTATATCGTTAGTAATGTTTGAGTTATTAAGATGTTAACACGTTTTGGTTTTCAGTCTAGTATGCTTCTTTTTATTACTGTTATTCATCAGTCTGTTAACTATTATGTTGTCCATATGTTTTATATATATTTTATTTTTATTTATATATATTTTATATGGATAACATAATAGTTAACAGACTGATGAATAATAGAATAACAATAATAAAAAGAAGCATACTAGACTGAAAACCAAAACTAGTTAACATCTTAATAACTCAAACATTACTAACGATATAAAAACATATATGTAACATTAATAATAAAAATAAACATATAATGGGGGCAACCGTGAGAAGGATAATCCATTGAAGGTTATCGTTTGCATGTGGGCATGCAAATATACGCTGGTTGATCCCAAAACGTCATAAGCTAAAAAGGAATCACTAGTCAAGTTTATTACTACGTGTATATTGGTAGAAATGCAGCCGGTTACAGCTTATGACGTGTGCACTTATGTACAATAAACAAACTATATTACGTAAAACACAGCAATAGTCAAATAACATAAGATTATGAATGAAATATAAAAAACCAGTACATGACATTCCAAGCTTCCAAAAACTCTAACTAGCAGCTTGTTAATGACTATTTTATTTGTCATATGTGTTTACCGAATCTTATCGTTCTGATTTTAGACGTCTATCTGGATATCTGGACGTCTGCTGTCACTATGCCATGCCGCCACTACATACCGCATCCATTAAAAACTCTCTTCCTTCATCAAGGGAGATAATCCGACACTATTGACCGACGGATACCTGGTGTGTTTGTTCAGTACTTATGTCCAGTATTTGAGTGCACTACACAAGCGCCGTATAAACTAGGCTGAACGGTTCGTTTCTTAAAAATAAACTCCAGTTTCTCACTACAACGCGCTTCCTATTTACTCTGATCGAATTATTAACACCGCATTCAACCGTGATGGATCTTTTAGTGTCTCAAAATGAAAAATTAAAAATACTTTATTCAATTTAGGCCCTATTAAGACAATTATGAACGTCAAACTACCGGTTTGGAAAACAATCCAATCATCGAGAAGAACCGGAAGAAACTCGATCTGGTTTATCTCTTTAATACATATGTATTTAAAATACATTACACGTTGCAATAAATTTTAGTGAATGCACAGAAAGGAGTCAATTCCAGACATGCCCATCGTTCGCATATTGATCCACTCTATAATAGCCTTCTGACACCAAAACCTGCTTAACACGGGGCTTAAACTTACAGTTCGGCAAATCGATAAATGCTTTGGGACTTTATAGGGTGGTAAGATACACAGATTTGGTAAAGTACATCTTCTTCCTCTGTATCACGATCGTTTTTTTGTTTAGTAGATATGGACGAGCTTGGGCGTTTATAAAACATTTTGGAAAATATGCAGGCAGACTAATAATATTAAAACTGTCTCATTTTATTTTAAAGTCTGCATGACGGCGGCGATTATTGAATTTGTGTCTCACAGCGACCCAGGTAGCTGACTGTATGACCTACCATTCCTTTTGACGCCTGGTAAGATGCCCACCATCATAACGCACGCCATCGGAAGACAAACTTTCTGTACATGTAAGAACCACAATGATTAGGAACAGCCCGGTTTTAAATTATTTCAAAGTTTTATAATAGTCTAAAACAGAGGTTCCCAGACTTTTATTCTCATAGACCACTTTCAAAGTTTTGCTGGTTTCGGTGGACCCCCTGCAGGCACATTTCTACCATATTCCCAAAACTCGACAAAAAATGTGAATATTAGATCTAATTATGGAAATTTGCAAGTCTCGACATGTAGTGAATATGAAGTATGCAAGTTTTTACAAGTAACAGTCACTGAGCTTCCTAAAATATTATCTGCCTACATAGCTAGGTGAAATCAAGCCAACATTTTAGTTCTTCACTTTCGAAACCAGATAAATTTTCCTGGACCCCGCTTACGATTTGTGAACCCCTATTTTTTTGTCTCGCTAACTTAGACCCGCGTCGAGTCTTCCGTGGATCCCTGGGGGTCACACACGCACACACAGCTGGACCGCTTTAGGAACTAAGGGTCTGAAACATAAATATTATCCATAATTCCCGACTATGTATATTATCGGTGACAACAATAAGTGCGTCCCATAAATTGCAAGGTCGAGGTCACACAGTACAATTAATAAATTAAAGGCCTGTACGGCTGGTATAGTATGTTAACAGTGGAATATTCATTGCCTGCATAATGCATTATAAATTTACCGGGATATATGCACGGGCGCAGGTTTCCAATAGGCACAATGCAAATGCATAGTCTCGCTAAGTTATAGTTTGTGATATATATTTCGATAAATTATCTTGTTCTTTATATATATAACTAGTTTTTGCTTGCGGTTTTGCTCGCATTAATGTAGATTTGATGTATCCTTCCGGAAAATAATTATTTTTTCAATATAAAGTTTTATGTCCGTCCTCTCGTAGAACTTTGTCTGCACCAAGTAAGTTACTACATGTTTCAATTATATTTTTAAACGCAAAAATCTAATAAACCTAATACCCGATTACAGCGACACCTGCAGTTCTCAATTATGAATCCAAACTATTCAGGAACTCACTATACCCAGTTGGTATGTGAGAAATCTTTTAAAATAAGCCTAGCATCCGTTTGCAGCATCACCAATCGGGTCCAATTTAATTGTTTGTTCTATAAGAATTTGTAATTTGCTTTTTTATATGTGAAATCTGCATCCAAACTTAATCTTGTCAAATTTATTTTACTTATGACACATGGCCCATCATCTTGTTTACTGAGATATTAAACTTAGATATATATGGTATCGCGGACTTCTCTGTAAAAGCAATGAATATTTCTGCCATAGAATTTATTCTTTTATTACAAACCGTTCAAGTAGCACACGTTATTATATAGAATTTTGTTAATTTTAATTACATTTATCGTGATCAATTATTGGAAATATATATGTAGCAAAAAAGGAGTCTAATATACTTTGTTACAAAAGTACTTTTCTAACAGTGAAATAATTTTCAAAATCGGATCAGTAGTTTCAATATATTCAACTTTTTAATATCGGAGTTTAATAGATACGAATTCTACCAGTGTCAAGTCAGTCATGGGAGAGTCATTTTATAGGTAATATTAAATTTTTAATGTATAATTTAATTCTTCCAGATTAGGTCACTGAAATACACAAAGACAAACACAACACTTAAAAGGAGAAAATACACACGTTTGTGCTTTTGTTAAAATCTGACGAACGTAGTATATTGTTAAGTAAAATATCATACAATACAATACAAAATTGGGGCAATTGAAAAAAATGTGTTCTAGAGTGCCTTCATCCAACCCATATTTACATATGGAGTTGTTCCTGATTCTGAGCTCTACAAGATGGACTGAAGAGCACACCTCTACAGATAGACCGTCAGTCTACAGGTAGTAGATGCAGCAAGTTTGTAACAGTTACGAAACTTATAAAGCCATGGCTTACCCGGAGTGTTATCCAGAATATATCCGGAAGCATATGATTTGCCATTAATTTGGTTTGATGCATACTAGTTTGAGTTCCATGATGCAAACAAATCAGTTGTTTGGAGAGGATAAATTCTTAACATAGGTATTATAGTGATCAAAATATCCGGTCTGGATAGCTTCTTTAGCAAGAATACCAACAGCTTCATTACTTGTCCTGTTATCCATGCCAGAACTACATAAATTCCTAAACAATGACGTTGATGCAAATGGAATTTAGTCATTATAATAACTGGGGACTCTACTTTAAAAGAAATCGGACTATGCGGAATAGTTTGTAAGCAACGCAGAGAATCTGTCAATATGATAGTGTGATTTTGTGATAATTCAAATTTGATAGCTTCTAATATAGCAACTACTTCACCTGTGTAGGTGGAGGATAAAGAAGGGTATTTATTACGTTCAGTAATATTACTGTAGATAAAAACGATATATATATATGTAATGTATCACATTGTCATATACATATATGTATTATTGCAAGCATACGGGTGCATAAATGTCATTGCCGAATGTAGCGAAATTTAAAAAAAATAATTAAAAACTTAGCGTATGCCATTTTGACCTATTGTGGCTAATTTGGAAGCCGCTGGGTTAAATAGTTAATTACATATCCAATTGAAATATGTCAAAATAATATTGAAATGTAGTGTGAAAAATTCCAATAAGAACAAAAAACCCTTTTTTTCTTTAAGGAAAACAATTTCATTAATATATTTAAAAACACACTTATATATATAGATTTTTTGATCACTCTCGAGCGTCCCCAGAATACCCCTAAATTATTATCACAGTCTGTTCAGTAGTTTCGGCATGCATAGCGGACAAAGATACAAATATTGATTTTTATATGTATAAAGACTAGCTTAAGCTCGCGACGTTACTCGCGTGTCTCGAAATTAATACATTTTTTTTTCTGAATAAAAAGTACCCTACTTACTTTTCTGTATTTCGGACCACGTGTATGCGAAATTTCATGATGTTCAGTTGAGTAGTTTATTTATTTATCGTAAAGAATCAACAACAGTCACATAAAAAATAAGCAAAAACATACATGCAAATACTTAAAATGATTTATGCCACTAATTATAATTGATTACATCACTTATCAACATAAAATACGACACGGAAGACAATAAAAGTAAAAGATACAATTAAGAAAATATTAAAAAGGAAGAAGACAATAAAATAAAACTGTTTGATAATGTATAATAACTTATAAAGCAAGGGAAAAAAATCATGAAGACATTAATTAAATGGAAAACAAATTTTAGATTTGAAATGAAATAGTGAATTGCTACATAAATCTATAGTGTATCTTCTTTAACAAGATTGTTATATTGACGTGATAGTCTGGAAACGATGTAAAAATGTCCTAAATTGGTTCTGTAGCTTTTTTGACCAAATAAAGAGACTGGATATCTAGGTGGTCTGGAAGGCATATTAATGTTAAATCGATTCAAAAGTTCTGAATTATTAACGTGGTTATTGAATAGTTTATATAAAAAGGCGTAGTTAGTTTACGCCTTTTAGTTAAGGCGTGAAAGTGTAACAAACTCATTGTCATATTTATAATATTAGTAAGGATTTATCGAGGAAAGATATAATTAATAAATAAGCGTAAGTTTGAAAGTAAGATAAGTGAGAATGAAGTAAGAGTGCGGGCGAGCCGTGTGGTGCGGCACAGGGTATGGGTGCCTGAGAATACGAAAAACACGATAGAAAACGCTGGAGGTCTAGTAATCTTATAATCCTGTATCAATATTTAGTTTACAAGTAATCATCATTTCTTTCAGTAAATAATACATGGAAGTTTTCATGTATTATTTATTTATTTAATAAGTCATGAAAAATCTTTTCTCAAGACTTTGTTTTCTATATTTTTAAGGAAATCATGATAAGAAGTGACCTATATCTGACTTTGGACTGGGCTACTTTTAAATACGGTCTTACTAAGGCTTAGTCTTTTTTTTTCGGACTGATTTCGCTATTGACCTAGCAAGGTCTTAACAGCTTCACCGGACTACTAAGGCTTAGTCTTGAAAAGTAATATAGTCACTTTATTTTTTGTAATATTAAAGTGATCATGTTAATAATGTATTTTAAATTACTTTTAATTTTTTTCACAGCTTCACTGGACTATGAAGGCAAACGCTTGAGGTACTACGTCGTTTGGTAACATGTTCAAGAGTGGCCGAATCTCGGCCTGGGCTGTTGCCTTGTAAGCTAGCTTATTCATACATATAAAAATTCGTGAGACACACATGTATGTCGGTATGTGAGCTTCACGAAATCTAAATTTACTTTTAACTAAAGGAATAATTTTATATTGCAACGCCTTTAAGGGTTTATTGTGTACTGCTACAAGTAGTGGGTATGTAGGATTTCGCTTGCGGCACAGTCTATGTACTCTGGCCTCCTCTATTGTCTAATATTATCATTTCTGTAACAATAAGAGCTGCAGTCCGTTCATACGACGTGAAAGGAATTTAGAATAAATACTTCTTAATTTATCTTTGAGTGACGACACATGCGCTTGATTCAACCTACTTAAAAGTTAGCAATATCAAATAACACGAGGCGTAAATAGCTCTCGCGACACTGGTCCTCTTTAGATCAGGTATGTATGTTTTCTACATTATGTAATACAAAAAAATTATACTCAAGAAATATCGTCACCATTTTATAAGGCATAAGTAGATAACATATGTGGAAAAAAACCAGGAGTTACTTGGAGAACTCAGGGCGGTTATGGGTTTTTTAACAAATACAGCTGGCCCACTGACACTTCAACTCGCCGGCTCTTGAAACTTTGTCGATTGTCCAATTGATAAGTTCATTAGTAATCTTTTTCACCTCATCTATTTTCACCTTATTTACCGATAGAAATCGTAAAAAAACCAATGCTCATAGGATTCAGGTTCACAGGTTGGCTAGCAATACAAAATTGTTCACGACGGACTTAAATGGAACTAACTCAGTTAGAATTTTTATCCTTTTCGGGGTTTGTTTTGATTTGCTACAGGATTCAGTTACCACTTATTCCTATTTGCACTGCTTTTGCTGTTTGCTATACTATACCATAAAAAGGTCTCGTATCAATTCCTTTTTATAAGCCTGAATTTTATTTCAGTATGTTATATTAACAACACTCCAAGACTAACCTATGCTTTAATGTTCATTTTTCAGGCAATGAGGGCTCAGTGAATAGAAACTCAGACACTATGTCGATCGTTGTAGGTTCGAATAAATTCAATGAGCTTGAATTCTGAGTGAAGGAAAATATCGTAATGATACCATAGCATCCTGGTTGTTTTTTATGCCTGCCTGGCTAGCTATCACCTTGTAGTTTAGATCTGTTGCCAGACACCTGTCGATATGGTCCAGCAGTTGCACTTTAGAACCAGAACTCTTTAGGTATTAATCTGTTACCACTCTCTTGGCCCACACTGTCCTTTCATCAGGTGAAATTTTGAGCGATAAAATTTATAAACATAAAAGAATGAAAAAATTAGTTCCTTTTGTTAAACTGTTTATTGTTTAACGAATATTGGAATTTGATGATGTCCAAATCTCGTTTACGTCACGTTCTGGGAGTATGAAAATAAACGACGTCTTGAGGTTTGCAACCTCTCCGGAAATAGTTTACCATCACAAATCAAGTGTCTATATACCTAGTAAAGATATATGTTTGCTTATTTAAGGTAAAAAAAATGACTTAAAGAATTGTAAATAGTAAATGGCGGAGAAGGATCTTTATAGTCATAATTCACGTTTTACTCCAGTAGTTTAGATATTCAGACCTCATACAGAGTTGGATAGTAAATTTAATGTTATCCAGGGATTGGGTCCTTGCTTCAACCATAAAACTGTTATGAGCTTTTACAAGCTTTACTTTTACCACGTCTGTTTTATTTTACGTCTGGCTGTTCTTTACAGTTTGCGATACGAACACGATTTGATATTTTTACCAACAGCAATGCTGTACGATGATCGAGATATCGCAAATTCTATATCTAGTTTAGGGAATATCTAGCACGCTCTTTTAGTCGCTATTTTGATATATACCTATATTTTTTATTTTACTGTACCTTTTTTATGTTTTACACTAAGACATTCAGAAAGTTGCATACCAATAATTTCTTTGTAAACAGAACTCAATTTAGTATCAAGTAAAATGGAGATAAAAAAACTTGATTTTAATAAGTTGTCAGAGGTAGGAAAGAAAGCATGTGGTACCTTTCATCCGGATAAAAGTAGTGACCACAAAGAGTAGTTCTAACCTACATTAACGCGAGCAAAGCTGCGAGCAAAAGCTAGTTGTTTATAAAGAGAAAGAAAATAGTAAATTAAAAAAAATAAAAATAAAACTTATGTAGTCTATAAAATGCAGGAAATAAAAATGATAAAAGTACGAATGCGATGATTATCTACAATGATAGTTTTTACTAGAAAGAGTCATAATTTATTGTAAACATGGTTGCGAATGTTTGGTCACACGTCGAGGTTGTTACCAGACTAACTTGGTTAATTTAACACTACAACTTTGAGGCCGTTATAGTATTACTTAAGCAGAATTTTTATAATTGGTGACCCTCCCCCCTTGTCAGGAAAAGTAAGCAAAGCTCTTACCACCCCTTTCATACTTACGTAAACATTTATATATAATGACAAAAATTTACAGAAAATACAAAAAAGTAAATAATAAACATTGTTGACGTAATTACCAACCAGACCCTCTGGTCATTTATGTCATCAAAAATAAGCAAATTAAAGATCCCCTTTCCCCCTTTAGTGCTGACGTAATACTTGAATGACCACTTTCCGATCAACGATCCAAAGTCACGCTCAAAAGGAAATAGAAAGGTAGAAGTAAAAAGTAGAAAGGTGTAGAATAAAGGGGAAATGTATTTATGGATATAAAGACGAGTAAAGTAGAGGTAAAAAACAGAAAAGGCTGAACCCCACCACCATATGTCACACATATGCAATGAAAGAGGGAGATGATACTATATACTATACTATGAAGGCTATAAATATTTTTTTAATAGAAAAATCGTATCCTATAAAGAGAGTTAAAATTTTATATCCAACTCAAGTAATATGTGGTGGGATCATAAAATATCTGCACACTCATTACGTTAACGCAGACCGATACAAACTAAGGTGACCTTTGAAATATTATTGCTTTTGTGTTATACTATAGAAACATTGGTTTTCGTTATCTAATTTACCTATATCTATACATATGGTGAAAATGAAGTGTCTGTATGTAATATCAAAATAAATAAAAAAATACTGATTAGGTATGAAAGTATACAAGCTACTGATAACAAAAGTGCAATTTTTAAAAATTTTGTCAGCTATCTGTCTGTTTGTTCCGGGTAATCTCTGAAACGGCTGGAACGATTTTGATGGAAATTTCAATGAAAGATAGGTAAAATTACAGCGGGTTACTTAGGCTACTCTAAATTAGACTAGCTGACAACCGCGGCTTCGCTCGCAGTGCTATCCCCAAAACGGTTGGACCTGTTGGTTGAATATTTTCAGGGCGACACTATTTTAATTTCATTAGCATTGGACCTTGGATTTTGAAGACACCAGGGAACTCAGGGAAACGTATAACAAAGGAGATATTGATAGATTTATGATAATCTAAGACGAGGTAAGTACCTAAATATGATCAAGGCGAGCTCTAGTGCATTTTTTTAGAGTATACTTTTGAACTCGGTTTTAATTTTTGTTAAAATTCTCTTGTATTTCTTACCTTAATTAACATAGTATATGTAGGTGCAAAGGCTCGTCCTACCGTTAAAAAGTATTTACGCTGACATAATATGCTCTACCTTCTAATACGAAGCTTATAAAAGGCGCAGCGAAAAAGGAGCGAGAATACCCCAGTGATGGCCGAGGAATCGCCGGCAGGGGGGAGCCTTATGGCCCATGCCAACGAGCCACCACTTCGAGGAGCAACAGTAAAGAAGCCCCCCTAAACCGGCAAATACTCTTCCAGCCACGAGATGCTGCCTAGCCGTTGGAGGCTAGCTGCAAGAAGGCCCTCGCGATGCTGAAGTAACTCCTAATCGCAGTGAAAGAAATAGTACCCATAGCGGAAGAGGCGCGCTTTGTGTTTCTGGAGAAACTACTACTCCTCGGTAACTAGGCCCACTACTCAGAACCCCGGCCGATCCAGAAAGAGAGTCTGTCTAAAACATCACTATTACTACCACAAGAAAACCATCCGTGCATAAAATGATTCCAAGCATTGGGCTAATTTTCACGATTTGCAATGAAACTGCTGTAATGGGTAAAAACGTAGTGTGGCTCCCACATCACCAATTTGAGGACAGTTTTTCCCACGATGGGGGCAGAGAAGGCTATGGAGCGAGGGTCAGTGGAGGATCGTAGAACCGTTCACATCTCTACATATATTCGTAACTATACACAGTAGTGGATTATTGTATTGCCTACTAAAGGTGTCGTCTACATAAGTGACGCCATTCTTTTATAACAGTCATTAAGTGTCCAGTCCTACAAATGTAGGATACTAAAACTCGGATAGAAAAAAATATACTATGCAGATGAGGTTGCGAGTACGAGTATGAACAATGTAAAACTGAGTACAATTAGGCTTTTGTCGTTTTATGAAACAATTCATGTCTGTTTATATTTTATGTAATAGTATATCTGGATTACTAGGATTACTATTCGCCGTGCAGTTTTACGTCCCACTTCTGGGTTATTGTTTTTTTATTGAGGACTAGATGGGGATTTGTTCGTTGATGTTGAACGATTTTGGTGTTTCATAAGAACTATACATTTGATCAGCATTTATTGTGACTTTTGTGTATATTAATTTTGTTATTAGTATATGAACCCTACAATTCTTTTAAATTTTAAGCTATGTTTAATCGCTACAGCTGAAAAGCATGATAGTTGTGATTAGTGTTATATTGAAGATCTGTCGTTGGGCACCGTTGTTGTTTGAGTTACTATGTATTTGCTAATAGATACAATACAATAATAACCTTATCGTGGTTCGATAAAAAAACCAATGTATAAGATTTATATTGATGTTCATTTTATAACATTTTTTTAAATTAATTTCTTTTATATTTGAACTATCTATAATATATTTTATTTTTGATAGCAATAGCGCTTGCTGGCTGGAAGAAAGTGCGTCATGGCATTAAGATCGCCAGTGCATAAACTAAAAAGTGCAATAAATTATTCATTTATTCATAATTATTACGGATACCAAATATTCATTTAACGGAATGTTTGAGTTCCGCAGAAACGACTTTAAAATTCGCTGTTCTGTATTTTCTCATTGCGAGTTGTGGCAATACAAAGAGTTTTAACTTGCGTCATTCAGAGCAATAAATCTTTAAATATCTAAAGGATAATTATAAAGCTAATAACAAGTAAAGCTAAATAACAGTGGTGACCATCGAAGGACGAGTCTACAGCGATGTGCTTCGTTAATAAACATACATTGTTGCGGTCAAGAAATTCCTAGCCGAGCAATATTCTTGAATCGAGTATAGACCCCGTTTCCTGCCCCGCGCATGCGTCCAGTTTATGAGTCGCAAGGTCGTAACATCAGATTGTACCGCTACGTGAGTTCACGGGATATATGCGTGTCACATTCATACTGCAAAGTTCGTATTTTTCCTAACTTTACTGTTTCTATAAAAATTTTTCATATAATTTTATAATAAAATTTAATAAACATACGAGTCCTTGATGAAATTAAAAAGAGAAGGTACTGAATCACAATAAAATTAGAAGAAATATGAAAATGCCAGTGAGATATTAAATGTAATGTTTAGATACTCTTAGTAATCGCCCATATTAGATTATAATATAAAATAAAGTAGCAAATAAAATAGCAAAACAAATAGAAATAATACCGCCACCTAGCATTGAGTTATAGTAAAATAAATAGCATAAAATTTCTCCTTGAAAAAATACTTAAGCTGCCAACTTCCATGGTCGTGTCAACTGGTGATCGATTAATCAGTCTTTGCGTATATCGATTTGATGATAAAATGAACTATAGAAAAATAATTGTAGAAAAATAACAAGAGACGAAAGAGAGTTAAGGCTATGAAAATTGAAAAACAAGCCTTCATTTATAAATACATTTCGTCTTATATGCGTTCCTTTAATTTTTATGAAGAAAGATAGAAAAGTCATCTACCATAATAGATTAAAGAGGGGTGAAATAAAATACCAACGATTTGAAGAAATGGCAATATCGTCACAAAGTTATACTTTCTATATTGAAAAAGAAATCAATAGAATTCAATCGGTTTCTGGTATTATGATAAAATAGCCATATATAGACATTTTAGCAAATAATAAAAAAGTTACAAACATTTAACCATTTTGTTAAATAGGAATTTCAGAAATGATTCGATTTCTAATATAAACCGCGACACACACATACAAATAATACGTATAATGTGCGAAAATGGCCGAGCAATTAGGACGTCGAAGGAACAAGGTTTATAGGTACCTAGTACCTTTCAAACCGGCAAACTGCTTTGACCACTTGTTAAAGGGATTCAGACTTGAATTAAGTCCTGTTCTATACTTTCTAGATGTTATACTTCCTATTGAATTAATATTTACATTTTCATTACTTT